>CM077166.1:105636588-106075448 GCA_039583875.1 Platanthera guangdongensis
ACCTAATGTCTCTCCTTAGAAGAAGTTTGCTAATGCCTATCTTTCTCCTGCAAAGGCAAAGTTAATGCAAGCAAAGAAAGGAGGGTACATCTTGTATGTACCTGGATTGCCTTTGCAAGATGAAGAAGAAATGAATGTCTTCTACTGAGTTCTGCAAAACAAAGATGAGGAGAAAAGCACATAATACTAATACCTTGTAAATACCTGACGGAGGCTTGCAAGCACCTGTTATTCTCTGTAAAAGGAAGAGTAAGTGGTAGGCGTGAAAGAAAAATAAGTACAAATACCTAAAGGGGACTTGCAAATATCTACTAAACTCTGCAAGAAAAGAGTTAGAAGCAAATATGAAAGTAAATCTAAGCTGCAAGTACCTGAAGGGAACTTACAAATACCTGCGAAACTCTGCAAGAAAAGAGTTAGAAGCTGATATGATATATGAAAGTAAGCTGCAAGTACCTGAAGGGAACTTACATAAATCTGCTGAACTCTGCAAGAAAAAAGTTAGAAGCAGATATGAAAGAAAAGTAGGTTGAAAGTATATGGATGGAACATGCAAATACCTGCTAAACTCTACAAGAAAAGAGTTAGAAGCAGATATGAAAGAAAAAGTACTTTTCAAGTACCTAGATGGAACTTGCAAGTATCTGCTGAACTCTACATGAAAAGAGTTAGAAGAAAATATAGTAGAAAAGCAAAGTTGCAAGTACCTGGATGGAACTTATAAATGTTATCTGTTAATATGATAAGATATATATGATCGGATATTAGAAGAAGTGTCTGACTAGTTCTGCTGATAATCAAATAAAGACCAAGCTGTGATAGTGATTTTATATTGAATTTGAAGCCCAGGTCAATAAGAAACCATCTTAATTAGACTCCAATAGCAAGGCTTGTTAATCAAAGAGAACCAGATACTTTGATCCATGATTGGTGCCATTAATATCCGATGAGTAATATAGAGCTTTGTAATTCATCATCTGATAGAGTTTTGAGCAAGCAATGCATATAAGATGAGTATAAGCAAAAAATGAATGCTTTACATCCTTTTGATAGGCAGTATTTAACCTGTTAACCTGTGAAAGAGGGGGTTGATAAAAAGAGGTCTATACTCGAAGATGACCAAGAAACACTAGATGCTTCCATAGGAGATCACCTGTGGGTCTTATGCATCGCTTGGCCGAGGAAGGTCATCACGAGTATAGTCCTACATAGAGCGGGCTGGCCGCGCATCGTTTACAAAGGCATAAAAGAGAAAAACATAGGAAATCCTGAGAAGGAATGTTAGATACACTGCTCTCATGCCTTGGGTTACAACATTGCTGATCAGTCAGGCCAGGTGCGCCAAGTGGTCTATAGCATTGCTCGCCTGTGGAAAAGATCAACGGAGTTATGGGCCCGCGAAAGCACGGACTGTGAGTACCCCTGAGTATTCGAGTATTACAATCATGAGATGATCAAAGAGACAAGGCTACACTTGATCACCATTGCTTATCAAGCAAAGATCATTGTAACTATAATGTATCCTTTGCGAAGCACATCAGAGCTAACACATGAGACCTCCCTTGATGCACACTTTGTGTTAGATACTGGCTAGGATCCGAAGTCTTGATGTTCACCTTAAAGATTGAGCGGTACCCACTGCACATACGCGAACACTCCGCACTATATGTGGTCATTATGGCCTTAAGCTTGAGAACAATCTATGGAAGGGAATGACAAGACTCAACGATATCTCGATGGTTCAGTGATCTCTTTGGCAAAGAGAAAATAGAGGAGGAAGCACTGAAAAAAGTGAAATGCGTTAGTATGAGATCTTTGACATAAACTTTATTGAAATGAAAGAAAAACACTTAGAAGAGTTTTAAGAGAGAAAATGTTTGAAACATGAAAAGTAAAGTAAGAGTAACCGATAATGGTTGCGAGGAGCCTTGAGGACTTGGCGTTGTTCTTCTTCAGCACAGAATAGTCTTTCGAGCTCTTTGCTTTTTGAAGCGGACGGGTCGGAGTGATGGAGCAAATGTTGGAATTTACCCTATTTTATCATGTTCTCTACTAGTTGCTGAAGGGCTCTACATATTTTATCGCTTGACCATTTTCTTGGTGATATTTGCAGTATTAGTTAGAGTCCTTGGCCCTTTCGATCAACAATTCTGAGAAGATCCCTTATCGCTTGGTTTGCTCTTCATGGCCTGAGGTTGAACACTCTTTGGAGGAGACTTTGGAGGTTGCCTGATATAGGGTAAAGCTTCCGGGTCTCTCTTCCTCTTAGTGGAAAACTCAGGCAGTTTTCTTGGGTGATTGGCAGAGCAAGCGATGGTTTAATGACTGAGTTTGCAGGAACTCTCCCTTTGTTCAGCAACTGGAAATTGCAAAGGTACTGCAGCCTGCCTCAGTGAGTAACTTGTCGGATAGGTATAAGGATCAACTGGAAGAAAGGTTAGCTGATAAGAATGTGGATCCCCCACTGCTGGGTTGAATGTAGTAACTGGCACTACTACAGGTTTTGAGTCTTGTAATTGCATTATAGTGACAAGCGTGTCGTTAATCGTTGCGATCTACTGGCAGTTTCCCAACATATCAGCAAGAGGGCTTCGCAGAGAGCGTCTTCACTGGTAGGAGGAATGTTTTGAGGGGGTTGGCAGTCTGACATGAGTAACCGTTGACTTTCACCATATGTTCGAGATCTGAAGGTCCCGTGTTAACTGTTGATGCGTGAAAACGGAGATGGGAGAAGGTTATCACGGGCACCAGTAGCTAGTGTGTGTGTTCGGTCTCACAGGCTAAGATGAGGTGAAGAGGTTGATTTAAGAAGAAGGTTGCAGGGATAACAGAGATGTTTTTGTGGATGCAACGAGAAGCTTCTGAGTGCTCAAGAGTGGAGCAAGCACTTGATCAAGGGTTGCAGGGATAAAGGGGAGGAAAGGAGGTTGTTGATGAGTGCGATTATGATAGGCTTTTTACTATCATAATTGTAATCATGTCTGCTATTTCTACCTCCTTTTGTAGTAATTTCGCGAGAAAAGTCAAAAAGTTGTCATATCATGATTAGGAGAGCACAGTTAGGACTTTTGTTATTCCTTATATTGAGCTATCTAATTTATTCCTTCACATTTATATGCAGGTAGCGCTAACCAGTAGAACTAAAGGTCTTGGAGCAAACAGAGGAGTTAGCAGGGTCAACATGGCTGATGACAGGACAAAAATTTGGCGCACACGGGTGAACAAACGGCCATGTCCATACTCGTGTCCTATGTTCCCTGGAGCTGAAGAAATTGGACACAGGAGATAGAGACTCACACGGGTAGGAACACGCCCGTGTGCCTACCCGTATCATATTTGAACATGACTGCCGACCAACCCGTGTCTAGAGAATATGAAGAACAAAACGACCGTGTCAATACACCCGTGTCATCTGACACGACCCACTACCAGACACGCCTGTTCGTGGGGAACTGCCTAGGAATCGTCAACACGGCCTGACACACGGCCGTGTTGGAACCCGTGTCCGACCTGTTTGCAAAGGGAATATTTATTTCCTGTAGAAAAATGAGAGAAAAACTTTTGGATCATTTCTGCATTGGAGAACTTCTGAAGCCCGAAGCGGAGCATCCAAGAGGAGGATTGAAGGGTATTTTGTATTCATTTTATCTATTCATTAATCCCTTTTAATCTTTCCTTTCTCTTGGTGATTCAACTTTGTTTATTGTTTTAATTTACATGAACTTATATTTGAAAAATTTGTTAATCATGTCTCGCATTATTTACATCAAATTTGTAGTATTTTATTCGTATGTAGGCTTACAAACAAAGATCTTTATCCTAATTATGAATTTATTATTTGTCTTACATGAATTGCAAATCTCTAGATTGAGAAATTGGATGTTTGGGATGAAATTTACATGTTCATAGTTTGGTGTGAGACGCTTTATAATTCGAATTTCATGATCGAGAGATATGTTATTTGGAAAATTGGAATACGAATAAATGAATTCGTGATATTTTAGAGATAGGATTTCATGGATTTATGTAATAGATAGGGTGTTTTATTCAATGCAAATTTGAGAATTGTAAATTGTTCGAGAGAAAATTTACTAACTTAGATTTAGATTTTGAATTGCTTGAGAGAGAATTTGATAAATATTTACCCTTTACAATACAACAAATTTGATAGTCTTATGCTTTCATGATTAAATAGAAATGAGTGAATGAATGAATATTTTCATGTAATTGCTCATAAGCTTTCGGGTTGTTATCATGTTCAATCTTACAATGCTGATTTATCCAATAGTCATAGTTAGGTTAATTTAAGTTAGAAATCAATTTTACTTATAGGTACGATCATAAAGTGAGGATGAGTACGAATACTTAAAATGGCCCTGTGGAATACGACACGAGATGTAGATTCTCATGTACTATGATTGATAGGTGCACTTGCCTGAATGTTAATTCAATCTAGCTTATGCCCATCTACTTAGTTATACTAGAATGCAGAATGAAATTGCATTGAGTTATTACTTGTTAGCAAAGCAATCATCAAGTTTTTGGCGCCGTTGCCGGGGACGTTTTCAATATTTTGAAAGTCTAAATTTTATTAATCTACCAATTTTTGTTTAGTAATTGAAAGATAATAGTTGTCAACCTAAATCACGTAGAGGGGGGTGAATAGGTGAGTTGTGCGTCTTTTACGGAATAAAAAATCTCTGAACAAAGCACAGTTGTATCTACCAAATTATCACAGACGAGACAAGATTTATAGTGGTTCCCCGATCTTGGGTACATCCACTTTCCCTCTCCGATCTAGCAATATAATAGACTCAGCTACTCCACTATATTGGATTGAAAATCAATCCTACCCTCGGAACAAAGTTCCTACAATCTCGATCCAACCAACTAGATCTACAACTCGGAAGGCAAAGCTTCCTACAAACTCAGAGTTGAAGACTTCTACACTCGGAGAAAACTTCTCCTACAAGAATGAAAATTGTTTAAGAAAATACAAATAATGATTTTTTTTGTCAGATCTGCAAGCAAGCAACCAGGATCTTCTTCCTGTAAGCTTTGCGACACTTTCAGAAAGATGAAGAAAATCACGGCAACGGATCTGGAATCTTCTGTCTTAAACGATCGGGAAGAGGATGAGCAGTTGAGAAACGATCTCGATCTGTAAAACTTCTTCAGTCTATTTCCTCTGAAAATCGAAGCCCTTGCCGGAGAAGAACAGCGACGGTGGCAGCTTTCATTCCGTGAAGTGAGAGAGAGAAACAGCGACTTAGATAGAGAGATGGCTGCAGAAAATTCTTTCAATAAAATTTGATCTTTAAAGCTTATTATTCTTCTTAGAGTTTGTCGATTAGACAGGACCTTATATAAGAATACTAATAACGGTCATAATTGGTTTTAATGATGTACACGTGGACCAATCATGTCACGGAATTTGAAAATCTGTCAAATCTTAACTTCGAAGAAATTTCGGAGAAAAGGAATAGACATACACGAGTGGGTATATAACTACTCGAGTAGGTAGAGGACTACTCGAGTAAGGAAAGAAATGTTACTCGGGTATATAATTCAGTACTACTCGAGTAGCTAGAAAACAACTATTCGAGTACATATAATCAACTTACTCGAGTACTTAGAAGATCTACTCGAGTATACACAAAGGTTTCACGGGAAGTAGATTTGAACTACTCGAGTACAAGTTGTACTACTCGAGTAGGTGAGAAAAACTACTCGAGTGGTTTGACGAACTACTCGAGTGATAGGACTTAGAAAAATTTCTGAACACTGGAAAATGAGCTACTCGAGGAGTCAGACTGAACTACTCGAGAGGATATAGTCTACTCGAGTATATGAAAAGACTTACTCGAGTAAATGACTTGTAATAACTTTAGGAGAGGAGAAATTTAGTTAACTCGAGTATGAAGCTTGAACTACTCGAGTAGTAAGTAAACTACTCGAGTAAATAACTTATACTACTCGAGTATAGAAAATTTACTCTTGAGATAGAAAACAGTTACACGAGTCAGAAACTATAACTACTCGAGTATATATATACTTACTCGAGTGTTTTACTTAGAAAAACTTGGAGAGTGAAATCTGTATTACTCGAGTAAGAAGAAGTATCTACTCGAGTAGTTAAGAAAGCTACTCGAGTAAGTGATAGTCTACTCGAGTATGAAGCAAGTAATTCACTCGAGTAGTTAATGACCTACACGAGTAGAATGCTTAGAAAAATTTTCAAGGTGGAAATTCTTTCTTCTTTGGTGAAATCAGCATCCAACTCTATTCACATAGTCCAAGTGCTTGAATATGAAGTGTATCCCAATAGAGAGGCTACACATGAGTCAACACCTTGGGTCATACAATGAGGGATTACATTGTGTGGTCCTATATTTGGTCACCCATTGTAGACTGACATTGGTCTACACTTTCCATTGGAATCCTGCAACCACATAACTCAAACAAAGCATCAAATACAACCTAATTCATCTTAATTCCAGGATGTCTTCATCAAATCTGGATTAATGTGGACATAGATCCCAATAATCTCCCCCTATTTGTTGAAGTCAGAACCCTTTACACTAAGGTGAATTAAATACATAAAGAGAAGCTAAGTAGAAAAATTAGTGCAAGCAAGCAATAGACTATGAGAAAAGATAATAAGAGCAAAAACTTAGAATTATATAAACAAGAATTTCCAAAATTATCAATTCTACAGTCAATCATTTCACATTCTCAAAAGTCCTTGAAAGTCCGCCTTGATGCTGTTGTCTGTCCAATTTCTCTTGTTGTCTCCTCTGGTAACATAAAAGTTTAGGATAATACTTGGGAGGTATAGGAGGGGTTGTAGGGTTGTTCCTCCCATATTCTCTGTCATAGATTCTCCTTTTGGTCATGGATTTTTCATAAAGTTCCCATTCATATGAGCTGTAATGAATATTCCTGCTATCATGGAATTCCATAACTAATCTGAGAGTTTCTAGAATCAGGGATTTGGAGGTTGGAGACCAAACTTCAGCATGTTCAGGAGCTTTAGCAGGAACAGACTTGCTAGTAGAAGGACCTTCACCATATTTTCTTTTCTTCTTGGAGGTTTTGATCTCTGGAGGAGCATGAAGGAAAAGTCAGAAGGATCTTCTTCCCAGCCTTGAACATAGGTGTCTGGAGGAGCAACTGAGTCTCCAGGCCTGGGATAGAAGGTAGGTTGCAGAGGAGCAGCTGGGGCAGAGGCATCTGTAGCTAGAGGATTTAAATGATGGGGAATGATGTTGGGGTCAACAACAAACTTTAGGAGAATCTGTTTATGCATCCATACAACAGTGTCATAAGTGTGGAACTTGACACTCTGTATCTGGGCTAACACATCATCATGAATTTTCTTCACATGAGTTTCCCATAAATCTGACTTCAGAGCAGCTGATTTTTCTAACTGTTCTTTGACCAAGCTCTCCCCCTTTCTGATTTCAACAAATAACCTCTCTATAGCATCTTCTTTAAAAAGAACAACTTCTTCACATATCTTCACTTTGTTGGCTTCATTTTTCTTGTCCAGCTCTATTTGATTATTTGCAAGGGTGACACCTTGTTGCATAACTTCTCCAACACTAGTGATAGTGTGGTCTAGGGCTTTTCCACCAAGTTGAAACAGGTACTTGAGCTTGTCAGTATTATTCTGGATTCCAGCAAACCCTCTGCTCATCTCAGTCTCGAGAGCAGTTACCTTGTCTGTTACAGTCGTAAGACAAGTATCAAAATACGTCCTCTGGTCTTGAAGAAGGAGTGCAGTCTGTTGCATCAAATCTGAGGAGGAAGAGTCTATAGCACTAGCAGTTGAAGGAGCAGCAGATGAAGGAAGAGCAGAATGAAGAGGAGGAGCTACCCATTGAGCTAGTTCTCCAATAATCACAGAGCTTGAAACTCTTGTTGTATGAATGATAGCATCCCTTTCTTCTGTAACATGAGGGATAGAGAAATCTAAGTTTCTGAGAGGAGCCTCTGCTGGCTCAGGAGAGGGCTCATCAGAAATGAGAATACTCTCTATCTGGGGTTGAGAGGAATCAAGATTTGGAGCTGGAGAATTATCTGGAGATTGTCCAGGAGTTGAGTCGCTGTGAATTTCAGAGGATGGAGCTGGAGGAGAAGGAAAAGGCAGCACTTCTTTCGTGAGTTCTGCAATCATTGCATCTATAGCAGCAGCTGCTGAGAGAAGAGATTCTTGAGGTATCTGATCTGAAGCAGTTGCTGGAGTTTGTGTTGTATGAGGTAGGGGAGAAGTTGCTAGCTAAGGAGATGAGGTAGTTTTTGGTGGAGAGGGCATCCTGACTGAGATAGAAGGAGCAGGCTCCCACTCAATTGTTGCACCAGAGGAGCTGGACACATGATGAGTAGAGGGAGATGGAGTCCTGTCGTCGAGGAATGGAACTTCTGAAATCTTAGCAGCTTGCGCAGTATTTTTTAGTTTGAGCTCCCATCTCTGAATAGAAGAAATGGAGACCTTCTTCATGTGGTGAAGAGGGGTCCCTTTGGAGAAGTTGAATACATGAGGATTTGTTTCATGGAGGAGCAGAGAGATTATTCTCGCGATGTTGGGGGATTTTAAGCTGTCCTTGATTTTGTCCATAATCAGCATGCCAAACTGGAATTTCTTGCGGCAGACAATGGCTTGCATTATGTCGAAGAAATACAGTGGAATGTCTCTTATGGAGTTTGTATTGCACAGCAAAATCTTTCCAACAACATCAACCAGAAACTTTCCTTCTGCGTTCATTTCTGACCATTTGATATACTGAGCATCAGCCGAAATACCACAGAATAAGCTTGTTCTCTCAGAATCTTCGTCATCTAGGTCATCTTCTTCGTCCACTATAGGTAATCAGAGAAGTTGAGAGACAATGGTCTTGGGGAGTTTGATTTTCATACCTCTCACTTTGTATTTCAGAACTTGTCCATGTCGTTTGACCGTCAGATTGGTGAAGAATTCTGCTACCTCGGGGATGAGGATCCGGCAGGGTTCTTGCAGGATGAAGGAGAGCCCTGCGGTGTCTAGAAGAATCAGCAAGTTATGGAAATCATCTGAAAGCTCGGCAATCCCTGCGGCAACAAGTTCCGAACCGACACCAAACTTGGAGACGGCTGCCATGATCCAGAAACTGAGAAAAGCTCTGTCGGGGGGAAGAGGAAAGGTCGCGGCTCTGCAACTTCTCGAAGGAAGACGAAGCGGTAGACAGGTACTCTAGAGATTGGAAATGATTTCGTGTAGAATGAATTTGGAATTTCGAATTTATAAACCCTAGGTTTAAGTTTAATTATCGAGAAGGAAATAACTTAAAAGGAAAAGGCGGCATAAGCCTTGGTTGGCGTATAAGAAAATTTGAAAACCAAAGAGGCACATACACGAGAGAGAGAGAGGAGGTACTCGAGTGGATGAGGAGTTACTCGAGTAGGATAATTGACTGAGTCGAGTAGATGAAGTATACTACACGAGTACATGAATTGCCTTACTCGAGTATGTTGAATGGAATACTCGAGTAGGTCCTTTGATTTCTCGTGTAGGTCAAGTTTATAAAATAAAAAGTTTGAAATGCCAAATTTTGACTAACCCTTTATTGTCCTTACTGTGTTGAAATCCAACCCTCTCTAATCTTCTTTGTTGAGCATCCCAAGTTCTGTTTTGAAGAACGAGAACTTGGTCTCGTCCAGCGGCTTCGTGAAAATATCTGCAACTTGCCTGTCTATGGAGACATATTGGAGATCTATGTCCCCATGCTCTACATGCTCCCGGATGAAATGATACATAGCTCAATATGCTTTGTTCGGCTGTGCGAGACTGGATTGTTGGCTATTACAATTACGCTGGAAGAGTCGCAAAATAATGGGACATTCTTGAACTTCAAGTGTAATCCTCAAATTGATTCTTTATCCAGAGTAACTATGCCCAACAACTGCATGCAGAGATGTACTCTGACTCAGCCTTTGAGATTGCGACACAGTTCTGCTTCATACTGCTCCAGGAGATTAGCCTTCTTCCAAAGAATTGGCACGTCCCGGAGAAGCTTTTCCGGTCATCTTTGCTTCCTGCAAAATCTGCATCTAAGAAACCAATTAGATCACAGTCATTACTTCTTGGGTACCATAAGCCAAGATTTGTTGTACCTTTAAGGTATCTCAAAATCCGCTTTGCAGCAGCGTAGTGTGATTCCTTAGAGTTCACCTGAAATCTAGCACAGACATATGTTGAAAACATTATGTCGGGTCTACTGGCAGTAAGGTATAGCAAGAATCCAATTATGCTTCTGTACTTGGTTTCATCAAAAGGTTTCCCTTTTTTATCCTTGTCCAGAGACATAGTTGAGCCCATTGGAGTCCTCATAGAGGTTGCGTTCTCCATTCCGAATTTCTTAATTAGCTCTTTGGTGAACTTGGTCTGCGAGATGAAAATTCCATCTTCAGATTGTTTCACCTGAAGCCCTAAGAAATACTTCAGCTCTCCCATACTGCTCATTTCGAACTTCCCTTGCATAAGTTTTGAGAACTTTTTGCAGAGGTTGTCATCTGTAGAGCCAAAAATAATGTCATCGACATAGATTTGCACTAGCAAAATCTTGCCTTTAATTTCCCTAAGAAATAATGTTTTGTCTATCTTCCTCCTTGTGAACTTGTTCTCAAGTAGAAAGCTAGACAGCGTCTCATACCAAGCTCGAGGAGCTTGTTTCAGACCATATAGTGCTTTATGCAGGAAATAGACATAATCAGAAAAGTTAGGATCAACGAAACCTGGAGGTTGTTCCACATACACTTCCTCCTTTATGTTACCATTTAGGAAGACAGACTTCACGTCCATCTGATAGACGGTGAAGCCTTTGAATGCAGCATATGCTAGGAACAACCTTATTGCCTCCAACCTTGCCACTGGAGCATATGTCTAGTCGAAGTCGATTCCTTCTTCTTGACGGTATCCTTTAGCGACAAGTCTGGCCTTATTCTTTATGATCCATCTTATTCCTGTAGACCCATTTTGTTCCAACTACATTCTTTTCTTTGGGTCTTGGAACAAGCTTCCATACATTGTAGCTGTTGGAGTCACCATGATGATCTGGAAGTGATCAAGCATGTAATCTCACTGCCAACACGATATGAGCCTGCAGGGTCGCACATAAGAGATGTGGAGAAGTTGGTTGACTGACTGTGTTGGTAAAGGTTACCAATCACCGACCTGAATAGGGTTATGGGCAAAGTGTTGCCTTATAGGATCATCGGGTTGGGCAAATGTTCCCTTGAAGTGCTGGTTGGGATTGTCGTCCGAGGGTCGATGACATTAGTCGAGAATCGTCTTCTGATTCCCGCCGATCGGCGAGAATCGTCTCTCTGATTCTCGCCGATCGACGCGAATCGTCGAGAATCAATTGTTGATTCGAGACGAACGACTACTTCGACAATTGTCGTCGACCGCGGCTCGACGATCGTCGAGTATCATTGTGTATCGTCGAGCGCGGCTCGACGATCGGCGAGAATCGTCGAGTATTGTACTCTGATTCTCGCCGATCCTGTATGATACTCGTCGACTGATTCTCGCCGAACCTGCTCAGTGATTCTCGCTGATTGTCGCCGATTCTCACCGATTGATACTCGCCGATTCTGAACCCTATTTTCGGGTGGTCTGCGGATAGCGATTTTCCTGGGTTTATTTATACCTTTGGTATAAATAGGACACTTAGGGTTTTCGGGAAGGGAGACGGGCTCGCGATTTTCTCCTGTAGCAGATCGAAACCCGACGGAAGCCGTTCCGCCTTTCGTTCCGCCGATCCCGATCCCCGCCGCCGACGGAAGAGTTCCGCCGCCGCCGTGTTCGCTCCGTCGACCACCTCTTCTCCGACGACTGTCGCTGGTGCTGCAATCCCTGGCGCGAACCTAGCAGTCCGTGGGAAAGCAAAGGTGCGGCCTTCTCCTTCCCGATAATCCGTGCGACGGATAGATCGGTGTTCTCCCGCTCGTGTGGACTTCTGCAGAAACGTGGACACTATTCCGCGTAGAACTCACCACTAGCAAGCAGATAAAGTTTGGAGCATCTCCGTTGGGTTGTGACTCAATGCCACCGAGGTAATTTTTGCCTAGTTTTGCTAACTTCTTGATTCAACGTTCATAGCCCGATCCACATCTCTTTGGGTTTTTCTTGATGTTTATTTTTCCGCTGCGTGCACAAGCGTTGTGCCAACCCCATAGAGAAACCCAACAGTGGTATCAGATCCAGGTTCCGGCCATGATTGTTGTTTTGGAAGTTTGTTATTCCAGTGCGTGTAAACCTAGGGATTTAGAAGTGTTCTAAATGTCTAGATTTAGTCTTGGTCTCCTCACCAAGAACGATTGGAATTTCGGTGGATTTCTAAGTGTTAGAAATAGTGATCTCCTTAGCAGTAACCATCCCTCGATTTTGTTTTGGATTTTGAATCCAACAAAGAGAGATGAGCTTGTCTACTGCTTTAAGTTGAGCTGTCTTTGCCTTTGTCCAATGCATGTAAATCTGAGGATTTGGAAATTTCCGGATGCTCAGATTTAGCCCTTCCTTCTATCAAATGTTGATGGTGTCAGGATGTGCACATAAGGGATGCATGTGGTTTTAGAAGAATTGTTTTTCTTTGGATGTGCACGTCGATCAAATGTTGGTCATGGTTAATTGTTAACCTATATTTGAAATCCCTTCATCAAATATTAAGTGTTCGGATGCCTTCCGATGGCTGACACTGTTCCTGCCTCGATCGATGAAGTGTGGGCTTGCCAAAGCAAGGTGCATTAATCTATCTTGGTAAGGGTGAGAGCGGATAATTGTGATATCCCACTGTCGACATCGGGTCCAGCTTAACTAGGTGACCTCAAAGGTTGAGTGCCTAGAGGAATAGGGTTGGCATGCACCATATGATGGATGCGAATAAGGAGTTATTCACCAACCATACAAGAATTGCATGAGGATGCAATTGGCAAGCGTTGCCTACCTAAATAACCGCATCGTGAGAGGAACGCCAAAGCGGACTCATAGTGTTGGTGAAATACGGATCTTGTCCACTAAGAGAGTAGCTCGCATGAACTCTCCGAATTGTTAGTGAGGGCTATCATTTTGAATAAAATAGTGGGAGTATTTTAATTGAAGTCCTAATTAGAATAAATTGTAATTGAAATTTAGGTACTGATTTTATTCTGCATAAATTCTTGTAGAATTCCATGGCAAGCGTTGCACACTCCACGTTGTCTCTGAGAGCCATCCTTGAGAAGGATAAGCTCAGTGGGACAAATTATATGGACTGGTATAGGAACCTGAGAATTGTTCTCAAGCAAGAGCGAAAGCTCTATGTCTTGGAAGAAGAAGCCCCCGAGGTGCCGACCGGGAACTCTTCCCGTGCTGAGAAAGATACTTATAAGAAGTATACTGACGATGCTTTGGATGTCGAGTGCCTTATGCTTGCCACCATGAACTCTGAGCTTCAGAAGCAACATGAGAACATGGGGTGCAAGGAGATTGACGAGCATCTCAAGAAAATGTTTCAAGGTCAGGCTCGTCAAGAGAGGTTCGACATCACGAAAGCGTTGTTTCAGTGCAAGATGGGAGTTCGAGACTCAGTAGGGACTCACGTACTCAAGATGATTGGGTATATAGAGAACCTTGAAAGGCTGGGTTTTCCTCTTGGTCAAGAGTTGGCCACGGATCTGATCCTGCAATCGTTGCCGGACAGTTATGAGCAGTTTGTCTTGAACTACAACATGAATGAGATAGACAAGACACTGCCCGAACTCCTAGGCATGTTGAGAACTGCCGAAATCAACATGAAGAAGGCCAAGCCTGCCAGCCCCATACTGATGGTGCATAAGGGTAAGGGCAAAGCCAAGGGCTCCAAGAAGATGAAGGTAGGACCTAAGTCACATCTTGAGCCCAAGTCTTCAGCACTGATGAAAAAGAAGAGCACGGTGAAGGAAGGGAAATGCCACCACTATGGCAAGGCTGGTCATTGGCGGAGGAACTGTCCTTCATACATTGAGGGTCTGCAGAAATTGAGGGGAGGTATGACTTCCGCTTCTAATGTTTACGTTATAGAGATAAACCTTTCTGCTCCTTCATCTTGGGTATTGGATACCGGATGTGGTTCTCACATTTGTACAAATGTGCAGGAACTGGGAAGGAGAAGATTGCTGAGTAAAGGGGAGGTGGACCTCCGCGTCGGCAATAGAGCAAGAGTTGTTGCTGTAGCCGTAGGAGTTTACCGTCTTTCTTTTCCCAGTGGGCTTGTAATAGAACTAGATAACTGTTATTTTGTTCCGGCATAACTAGAAACATTATATCTATTTCATGTTTGGACATGATTGGATTTTCTTTTATAATTAAGAACAATTGTTGTTCTATATTTAAGAATGATGTTTGTTATGCTGTAGCCCAATTTTTAATGGTCTTTACGTTTTGAACTTGGACCATCTGATCTGTAATGTAGAAAACAATAAAAGACTAAGAACAAATGATTCGAACCCTACTTTTCTCTGGCATTGTCGTTTGGGTCATATCAACGAGAAGCGCATATCCAAGCTCCATAGAGATGGACTTTTGGACTCATTTGATTATGAATCATTTGAGCGATGCGAATCTTGTTTGTTAGGCAAGATGACTAAAGCTCCTTTCACTGGTTATACTGAGAGGGCTGAGGATCTCTTGGGTGTTGTACATAGTGATGTATGCGGACCCATGAGTTCCATGGCTAGAGGAGGGTATTTCTACTTTGTTACATTTACTGATAATTTCAGTAGATATGGATATGTGTATCTTATGAAGTGCAAATCCGAGACCTTTGAAAAGTTCAAAGAGTTCAAGAATGAAGTAGAAAACCAGTTGGGTAAAAGGGTTAAAGCACTCCGATCTGATCGAGGTGGCGAATACCTGAGTCATGAGTTCCGTGATCATCTGAAAGAGTGTGGTATTGTATCACAGCTCACTCCACCTAGAACACCACAACATAATGGTGTGTCTGAGAGGAGAAATCGTACTCTATTAGACATGGTACGTTCGATGATGAGTCATGCAGACTTGCCTGTTTCCTTTTGGGGTTTTGCTTTAGAGACTGCTGCAATGACATTGAATCGCGCTCCAACTAAAACGGTTCTGAAGACAACATATGAGATATGGACTAGGAAGTGTCCTAGTATGTCGTTCATTAAAGTTTGGGGCTGTGAGGCATACGTGAGACGTCAAATGCCTGACAAGCTGGAACCCAAATCAGATAAATGTTATCTGGTGGGATATCCTAAGGAAATGAAAGGGTATTACTTTTACCTACCGTCTGAGGGCAAAGTGTTTGTCGCAAGGACTGGTGTCTTCTTGGAGAAAGAGTTCTTATCAAGAAAGACTGAAAAGGTAGAGCTTGAAGAAGTTCAAGAACCACATGTAGTGAATGAACCGGAATTGGATTCTGAGTCAGGACTACAAGATGTTGTAGCTAGAGAACCTGCTCAGGGAACACAAGTCCTACGTAGATCTGGTAGACCGAGGTTTGAACCTGAGAGATATGGATTTCTCGTGTCTCAAATAGGTAATGTGTTGCTTATGGATCATGATGATGAACCAGCAACCTACCAAGACGCTATGAATGGACCGGACTTCGACAAATGGCTTGAGGCTATGAAATCCGAAATGGACTCCATGTATGCAAACCAAGTTTCGAATTTTGTGGAACCACCTGAAGGGGTACGACCCATAGGGTGCAAGTGGGTCTTCTAGAAGAAGACCGACATGGATGGGAATGTACAGACATTCAAAGGGCGACTGGTGGATAAGGGTTTCAAGCAAATTCATGGTATTGACTATGATGAGACCTTTTCCCCTGTTGCCATGGTAAAGTCCATTAGGATATTGCTTGCTATTGCTGCGTATTATGACTACGAGATCTGGCAGATGGATGTCAAAACGGCTTTCCTTAATGGAAACCTCCTTGAGGAAGTGTATATGACACAACCCGAGGGTTTTGTATCCCCAGATGAAGCCACTAAAATATGCAAGCTGAATAAGTCCATTTATGGACTGAAACAGGCCTCTCGAAGTTGGAATCTTCGTTTTGATGAGAAAATCAAAGAGTTTGGTTTCATCAAGAATGAAGATGAGCCTTGTATTTACAAGCGAATCAGTGAGAGCATTGTTGTCTTCCTGATATTGTATGTAGATGACATACTGTTGATCGGGAATGACATTCCTACCCTGAAAGTTGTTAAGAACAACCTAGGGAACTGCTTTTCAATGAAGGATTTGGGTGAAGCGACTTATATACTCAGTATTAAGATCTATAGAGATAGATCGAAGAAGTTGCTGGGTTTGACCCAGAGTACGTACATCGAAAAGGTGTTGAAGCGGTTCAGCATGCTTGAGTCAAAGAAAGGATTTTTCCCCATGTCTCATGGTGTGAATCTCTCTAAGGACCAGTGTCCAAAGTCTTGTGAAGATAAGGACCGCATGAAGTTGATTCCATATGCTTCGGCAATTGGATCAATCATGTACGCGATGTTATGTACTCGACCCGATGTCTCCTTTGCTTTGAGCATGACTAGCAGGTATCAGTCAGACCCCGGTGAGTGTCACTGGATTACAGTCAAGAATATCCTAAAGTACTTGAGAAGGACTAAGGACGTGTTCTTGGTGTATGGTGGAGAGGAAGAGCTCGTTGTAAGTGGTTACACGGATGCTAGCTTCCAAACTGATCGAGATGACTCCAAGTCTCAGTCAGGTTTTGTGTTTTGCCTGAATGGAGGAGCTGTAAGCTGGAAGAGTTCCAAGCAAGAGACAGTTGCTGATTCTACAACATAGGCCGAGTATATCGCAGCAGCTAATGCGGCGAAGGAGGCTGTATGGATTAGGAAACTCATCGGCGAGCTTGATGTAGTTCCTAGCATTGTTGGTCCCGTAGTTCTCTACTGTGATAACAATGGTGCAATTGCACAATCTAAGGAACCTAGATCTCATCAGCGCTCCAAGCACATACTCCAGCGTTTTCATCTTATTCGTGAGATTGTCGAACGAGGAGATGTAAACATTTGCAGAGTGCCGACTGAGGAAAATATTGCGGATCCGCTGACAAAGCCTCTCGTGCAGAGAAAGCATGATGGTCATACTAGATCGATGGGTATACGATACCTAAATGATCAACTCTAGCGAGAATCTTGTGGGTTGCATGTAATCTTGTATTTTGTTGGCTGTTTGTTCATATGATGAACTGTGTACCTAGTTTTTCTTTTATAATTAAATGGCAAATTCTTTTATTATGAATTTTTCTATATATGATAGTTAAATGTTAACATAATAGATACCCTTAGAATGTTCGCTTCCATGGGACATCAAGTACGCGACTTGAATGTGAGAGCCCATGATTTTTTTTTTTGAAGCTTCATTCTTAAAGGTCCCTGGTCGAGTATCATCATAGAAGCTAAGGGTGATGATGGTACATGAAGACTAGCACGTGTGTTGACTGATGACTGGTTCTCACAGGTCATGATATTGTGATATCAAGTCATCACGTGGGTACTTGTTAGTGAACAAGTTGTACTGGACAGACCCAACCTGAGACTACTCTGTGGATTGTCATCCAATCGTGTCACGAGTAGGTCTCAATTGACAATGATGTTGTGATCCTTTGACCTGAAGTCACAACATTCATCAAGTGAGGAAGAGCGTGCTTTGATGCCATCTAAAGTCTTCCTTGAGAAAGGTTGATGATAAGGGTGGTTATTGGGCATGTTACGAATCATTTGGGTGTTTGTGTGTGAGTAGATATGGGATTTGTCCTCCTGTATGACAGGAGTTGCATCCATGGGCCCCTTGATGGATCTGGACTGAGAAATGCATGGTCATGCTTGGTTGAGTCAATATGTGATATTGGACTCACCATTCTCTGGAAGTCCGTCCTAGATCAAGAAACTTGGATTGAGCTATTATGAGGGTGACACGGTCCATGCCTCTAGTTCTTTCTGGATGTAAGGAACAAAGGGACAAAGACAACGCTGATATATTGGTCATATAGGCTTATGAGTTATAAACTCTTATTGCTTGGGGAGCAATGATGCATTGCTAGATGCCGCTCATTGTTTGTGAGGTTTTTGCTTTGATACTTTCGAGATCAAGTGGGAGTCTGTTGGAGTCACCATGATGATCTGGAAGTGATCAAGCATGTAATCTCACTGCCAACGCGATATGAGCCTGCAGGGTCGCACATAAGAGATGTGGAGAAGTTGGTTGACTGACTGTGTTGGTAAAGGTTACCAATCACCGACCTGAATAGGGTTATGGGCAAAGTGTTGCCTTATAGGATCATCGGGTTGGGCAAATGTTGCCTTGAAGGGCTGGTTGGGATTGTCGTCCGAGGGTCGATGACATTAGTCGAGAATCGTCTTCTGATTCCCGCCGATCGGCGAGAATCGTCTCTCTGATTCTCGCCGATCGACGAGAATCGTCGAGAATCAATTGTTGATTCTCGACGAACGACTACTTCGACAATTGTCGTCGACCGCGGCTCGACGATCGTCGAGTATCGTTATGTATCGTCGAGCGCGGCTCGACGATCGGCGAGAATCGTCGAGTATTGTACTCTGATTCTCGCCGATCCTGTATGATACTCGTCGACTGATTCTCGCCGAACCTGCTCAGTGATTCTCGCCGATTGTCGCCGATTCTCACCGATTGATACTCGCCGATTCTGAACCCTATTTTCGGGTGGTCTGCGGATAGCGATTTTCCTGGGTTTATTTATACCTTTGGTATAAATAGGACACTTAGGGTTTTCGGGAAGGGAGACGGGCTCGCGATTTTCTCCTGTAGCAGATCGAAACCCGACGGAAGCCGTTCCGCCTTTCGTTCCGCCGATCCCGATCCCCGCCGCCGACGGAAGAGTTCCGCCGCCGCCGTGTTCGCTCCGTCGACCACCTCTTCTCTGGCGACTGTCGCTGGTGCTGCAATCCCTGGCGCGAACCTAGCAGTCCGTGGGAAAGCAAAGGTGCGGTCTTCTCCTTCCCGATAATCCGTGCGACGGATAGATCGGTGTTCTCCCGCTCGTGTGGACTTCTGCAGAAACGTGGACACTATTCCGTGTAGAACTCGCCACTAGCAAGCAGATAAAGTTTGGAGCATCTCCGTTGGGTTGTGACTCAATGCCACCGAGGTAATTTTTGCCTAGTTTTGCTAACTTCTTGATTCAACGTTCATAGTCCGATCCACATCTCTTTGGGTTTTTTTGATGTTTATTTTTCCGCTGCGTGCACAAGCGTTGTGCCAACCCCATAGAGAAACCCAACAGCAGCACTTGAACTGATTTAGCTCTTCTTCCATTGCCATTATCCACGATGCGTCCGAGATTGCTTCCTCAAACTTCTTCGGTTCAACCTATGAGAGAAAACTCAAATATAAATTCTCATTAGTTGTACCTCTTCGAATTCTGACACCGTCCCGGAGATCTCCTATGATCTGGTCCATGTGGTGATCCTTCAGATGTCTGAGCTCTAAAGTTCTTGCATCTGGATTATCTTCAATCACTGGAGTGATTTCTTCATCTTGGATGACTTCTTCATCTTGATCATCAGCCTCTCCAATAGGGGTTGGAGTGATGATCTTGATGAACTTTTCGCCTTTGTCTTCGGACGGTTCATCCAAGCTAATTTCTTTCAGTTTTGCACCTGCATCTTCAATAAGCACACTAGACGGATTGCTTTACAACAAGCTCGTCTCATCAAATACAACATGTATCAATGTTTCTACCACCAGGGTTTTTCTATTAAATATTCTATATGCCTTACTATGGCTACTATAACCTACAAAAATACCTTCAAAACACTTTTCGCTGAACTTGGTGGTATGATACTTACCATTGTTAAGTACGAAGCATTTACAGCCAAAGATTCTAAAGTATGAGATGGTTGGCTTCCTGCCCTTTAGAAGTTCATAAGGTGTCTTATCGTGGTTTTTGTTTATGAGTGCTTGATTTTGCACGTGGCATGCAGTGTTGACGGCTTCAGCCCAGAAGTACTCCGAAAGTGAGGCATCACTCAACATTGTCCTACAGGCATCTATGAGTGTTTTGTTCCTTCTCTCAGCAACTCTGTTCTGTTGTGGAGTACGAGGAGAGGAAAACTCATGAAAGATACCTAGGCTTACACAAAATTCTGTCATGGCCCCAGATTTGAAGTCTGTTCCGTTGTCACTTCTGATTTTGACTATGGAGCAGTTGTACTCATTTTGGACTTGCCTAACAAAATTAGTAAAGATGTCGAAGGTATCTGACTTGTGTTTGAGAAAGAACACCCACGCAAAGCGCGAGTAATGACCAACAATTACCAACGTATAATCCTTACTTCCCAAACTTCTAATTTGTAGTGGACCAAACAAGTCCATGTGCAGTAGATGAAGACATCTATTAGAATATTTGCCAATAATGCTTTTGAAGGTAGCCCTTATTTGCTTGACTTTTACGCACGCATGAAAAGCTCTATCTTTGATGCACTTGACATTTGGGGCATCACGTACTAAGTTCATTGAAAATAATTTGTTAATAGTTTTGAAATTAATATGTGTTAGTGTCTTGTGCCATTGGTCACCAAGGGACGCACTATCTTTTGCTAAAAGACACACCGGTGTAGATGAATCTATACAAATGAAATTTAAACAGAAAATATTCATGCTTCGAGTACCGGATAGAATCATTTCCATATTGTCAACAGATTTTATCAAGCACTTATCAGCATGGAATTCAACTATGTATCCTTTATCGCAGAGTTGGCTTATGCTTATGAGATTGTGTTCCAATCCTTCGACATAAGCCACATCCGAGAAGGATACATTGCCGTTAGTAATCATACCATATCCTATTGTAATTCCACGGTTTGAACCTCCAAATATGACCTTTGGTCCGTTCACGACTGGAGTAAAGTTCTGAATAAGGCTTCTAGTCCCGGTCATATGCCGAGAGCATCCGCTGTCGAAATACCATATTGGCGTTTTGTTGGTCTTTGGACATACCAACAATCATAATCAATTTGCCTTAGGAACCCAAACATGTTTGGGTCCTTGGTCTCGGGTTAGAGTGCTCCCACTACGAGTGTTAGCATTATGAGCGGTCTTTCTCATATTGCTGACATGAGGAGTTGCAGCGTTTCTGGGATTGAAACAGCAATCAATGGCGAAGTGACCAACCTTGCCACAGCACCAACAGTCAAATCTGTTATACCTTTGCCTCATGATCTCCTGCTTGACCTTTTGGGATTGTGGTCTAGCAAGGGCAGCATTCTTGGAGGAAGAAGCTTTGTGATAATGACAGTCACATGTCTTCTTCTCCTTAGGGGGACTTTCCACAACGGGCTTTGGCTTTGGTGCCTTCTTGAAGTTATGACCATGATTGAAAGTGTCATGGCTCTTAAGAACAACTTCTTCAAAAGGTGCCTTAAAGACACTTTCGCCAAAGTTTCTTGGTAGAGTCCATCCTTGATAGCGGGACTTTGGCTCTACATAGGTAGGCCTAGCAAAGTGCCTGTAGGATGAGTCAAGACCAAACTCATTTGATGGAAAGATGACTTTCTTGAATGTAGTCTGATCTTGAGGGGCTTTCCCCTTCTCTTTGGCTTAGGCCTTTTTGGTGGCCTTATTCTTCCGTTGAGGCTTATTTCACCTTGAGGATTTACTAGGAGCTTCTTCATGGCCTAGCCCGGCTCCATTGGCCTTTGCTGAGAATTCAACAACAAATGGAAGAACTGTCTTGGGCTTCGAGAAACTTTCAACAAGTTTCTTTTCAGCGGCAAGTTCTCCCTCCAATTCCTTGATGATTTTCTCTTTGAGGTCAAGGTGCTCAAGAGCCTTGTTATATTCTACAATAGCATTATTGAAGTTTTCTTCGAGGGAGTCAGTCTTTGCTACTTTCTCTCTCAAGATGCTCTCTTCGGCTTCTAGAGATTTCATCTCTTTAGCATGAGCCTTCACGACTCGACGACATTTGTCGTAAGCCATCATTAACTCCGTGTACTTGGCCATTAGTTCTAACTGATCGTCAGAGGATCTATCCTCACAATCAGGTTCAGAGACTTCAGAATCTGAAAGTTGGGTATGAGAGTTTACCTTCCCAGTGAACCGGGGCTCTTGATCATCATCTGTTTGAGCCATAAGCCCAAAATAAGCATCTTCTTCTTCACTTGACTCAGATGAGTCGGAGTCACTAAGAGTCTTGCTCTTTTTGGCTATCTGGCTCTTCTCTTTCCTCTTCTTGTTGTACGAGGACTTCTTTTCTTCTCTTCTACCACTCTCCTTCTTCTTATGAGGGCAGTCGGCGATGACGTGACCTGACTTATTACAATAATAGCAATAATGTCAGTCGAAACATATTTGTTCTGTTTAGAGGAATACTTGTCGTGGCTACTTGAGCCTTTTCTTTGTCGATCACCATCATGTCGTGATCTTCTATAGGAGGAATCATTGCCTTTCCATTGCTTCTTCTTGTTCAAGAATTTCTTGAACTGACGTGAGGGCAGTGAGAACTCTCCTTCTGATAGCTTAGAGCCTGAGGTACTAGGCTCAGAAGTTTCTTCTTCTTCACTAATTTCTGGAGCTGGAGCAGGGGAGGCAGCCTTTATCTTTCTAGAGGTGTCTGTTTTTAGAGCAACAAACTTTTCTTTGAGAGCAGACCAGCTCTTCTCTTCTTCAGCTTTCCTGGTGTTGAGTTGAAGCTCATATGACATAAGCTTCCCGAAGAGATTTTGTGGGTCTGTCTCAGCTAGCTTCCCAAAGTCCCTGATGGCACAGACCTTATTGTCCCATTCTTTGGTCAGGGATCTCAGGAACTTGTCATTCAGTTCTCCATTAGTGAATACTCTGTCATAGACTCTTAGGCCATTCACTATCTTGAAAAAGTTCTCAAATGTATCAGCAATGGTCTCTTTACTTCCCTGTCCGATGGTTGCATACCTCTGATTGAGGAGGGATCTCCGATCATCCCTCACTTCTTCTGTACCTTCCATCAAGGTAACCAATAACTACCACATATCCTTTGCATATTGGCAATGTATTAAGTTCTGTAGCATTGAGTCATCAACTGTACTTGCTATAATGTTTTTAGCTTTCTTGTCTAGTGAGACAAGTGCAATCTCGTCCTTGTCTAAATCCATCAGCTTCTTTGGAACCTTTTTGGTAGGACCTATAGTGGAGACATTCACAGGGATATAAGGACCTTCTTCAACTATCATGAAGATCCTCGGATCCACAGCTTCAATAAAGAATTTGATACTTTCTTTCCACATGGGAAAGTTGTTCTTGTTGCATAGGGGAAGCTTGGCAAAATCCTTTGCCTTGTCCATGATAGGTATATCTCAAATAACAACTATTGCAGGAACTGATCAAGGTGTTAACCTTTTAACGATCAACCTGGCTCTGATACCAATTGAAAGATAATAGTTGTCAACCTAAATCACCTAGAGGGGGGTGAATAGGTGAGTTGTGCGTCTTTTGCGGAATAAAAAATCTCAGAACAAAGCACAGATCTATCTACCAAATTATCACAGATGAGACAAGATTTATAGTGGTTCCCCGATCTTAGGTACATCCACTTTCCCTCACCGATCTAGCAATATACTAGACTCGGCTACTCCGCTATCTCGGATTGAAAATCAATCCTACCCTCGGAACAAAATTCCTACAATCTCGATCCAACCAACTGGATCTACAACTCGGAAGGCAAAGCTTCCTACAAACTCGGAGTTGAAGACTCCTACACTCGGAGAAAACTTCTCCTACAAGAATGAAAATTGTTTAAGAAAATACAAACAATGATTTTTTCTGTCAGATCTGCAAGCAAGCAACCAGGATCTTCTTCTTGTACGCTTTGCGGCACTTTCAGAAAGATGAAGAAAATCACGGCAACAGATCTGGAATCTTTTGTCTTACACGATCGGGAAGATGATGAGCAGTTGAGAAACGATCTCGATCTGTAAAACTTCTTCAGTCTATTTCCTCTGAAAATCGAAGCCCTTGCCGTAGAAGAACAACGGCGGCGGCGGCTTTCGTTCCGTAAAGTGAGAGAGAGGAAACAACAACTTAGAAAGAAAGACGGCTGCAAAAAATTCTCTCAAAAAATTTGATCTTAAAAGCTTATTATTCTTGTTAGGGTTTGTCGATTAGATAGGATCTTATATAAGAATACTAATAACGGTCATAATTGGTTTTAATGATGTACACGTGGACCAATCATGTCACAGAATTTGAATATCTGTCAAATCTGGACTTAGAAGAAATTTCGGAGAAAAGGAAGAGACATACACGAGTGGGTATATAACTACTCGAGTAGGTAGAGGACTGCTCGAGTAAGGAAAGAAATGTTACTCGGGTATATAATTCAGGACTACTCGAGTAGCTAGAAAACAACTACTCGAGTACATATAATCAACTTACTCGAGTACTTAGAAGATCTACTCGAGTATACAGAAAGATTTCACGGGAAGTGGAGTTGAACTACTCGATTACAAGTTATACTACTCGAGTAGGTGAGAAAACCTACTCGAGCGGTTTGACGAACTACTCGAGTGATAGGACTTAGAAAAATTTCTGAACACTGGAAAATGAGCTACTCGAGTAGTCAGACTGAACTACTCGAGAGGATATAGTCTACTCGAGTATATGAAAAGACTTACTCGAGTAAATGACTTGGAATAACTTTAGGAGAAGAGAAATTTAGTTAACTCGAGTATGAAGCTTGAACTACTCTAGTAGTAAGTGAACTACTCGAGTAAATAACCTATACTACTCGAGTATATAAAATTTACTCTTGAGATAGAAAATAGTTACACGAGTCAGAAACTATAACTACTAGAGTATATATATACTTACTCGAGTGTTTTACTTAGAAAAACTTGGAGAGTGAAATCTGTATTACTCGAGTAAGAGGAAGTATCTACTCGAGTAGTTAATAAAGCTACTCGAGTAAGTGACAGTCTACTCGAGTATGAAGCAAGTAATTCACTCAAGTAGTTAATGACCTACACGAGTAGAATACATAGAAAAATTTTCAAGGTGGAAATTCTTTCTTCTTTGGTGAAATCAGCATCCAACTCTATTCACATAGTCCAAGTGCTTGAATATGAAGTGTATCTCAATAGAGAGGCTACACATGAGTCAACACCTTGGGTCAAACAATGAGGGATTACATTGTATGGTCCTGTGTTTGGTGACCCATTATAGACTGACATTGGTCTACACTTCCCATTGGAATCCTGCAACCACATAACTCAAACAAAGCATCAAATACAACCTAATTCATCTTAGTTCCAGGATGACTTCATCAAATCTGGGTTAATGTGGACATAGATCCTAACTGTAATAAATATTTGTAGATTAGTATTTGAATAATTATATCGCTTAATCTCTGTTTTGTAGTCTGTTAGTCTATGACCAGGGGCAGAAATTCTGTTCTAGCACCATTTCATCCTGAACCTGAGCAACTTATCCATAACACTAACCTAAGGGATGTGAGAATTAATACCACAGACATTTCAAACGGACTATCAGAAGCGGAGACAGTGAACCAAGGAGAGAATCATCCGGAAAACTTAGACACCATGGCCAACCAAAATGAGCAAACCATGTCTAACTTTGCTAGACCTAATCTCCAAGGAACCGGGTCAAGCATCGTTAGACCACAGATAGCTACCAATAACTTCTAATTGAGGCCTAGTATGATACAAATGCTTCAACAGTATGTCCAGTATGATGGCTTGCAAGATGAGGATCCTAACACCCACTTGGCCGGATTCCTGGAGATATGTGACACATTCAAGATCAATGGTGTTTCCAACAATGTCATTCAATTGAGATTGTTTCCATTTTCTTTAAGGCATAAGGCAAAGCAGTGGTTGAACTCAATCCCTAGAGGGTCAATTACTACTTGGGAAATGATGGTTGAAAAGTTTCTGATGAAGTATTTCCCACCAGCAAAGACTGCGAAGTTAGGGAATGACATCTCTACGTTTATTCAAATGGAATCTGAATCGTTGTACGACACATGGGATCGATTCAAAGACCTTTTGAGGAGGTGTCCCCACCATGCTCTACCTTCATGGCTTTAGATTCAGACCTTCTACAATGGTCTCAATCAGGCAACTAAATATATGATTGATGCAGCTAGTGGAGGCACTTTGAACAATAAGACACCTGAAGCGGCTCAGCAGTTGATAGAAGATATGACTATGAATAATTACCGATGGACTACCGTAAGACAAAAGCCTTGCAAGCCCGCAGGAATTTATGAAGTAGATGTCGTCACCGCCTTAGGTATTCAAGTGGAAAAGCTTCACCAAAAGATGGACAACCTTGCCTTAGCATCACCCTCCATGGCACCTCAACAATGGGACCCTTCATGTAGTGGAATGCCTGGTTGTGAACCTCAAGTTCAAGAGCATGTTGACTATATGGGCAATAATATTAGACCTCCTTTCAATCAAGCCAACAACCCAAATAGTTCTATATATAATCCTGGATGGAGGAACCACCCCAGTTTCTCTTGGGGAGGACAAGGAAATCAAGGGAAGCAACACATGTTTGGACAACAACCACAGTCGGAACCAAGGAAGCCTTCATTGGAAGATGTGCTTACCAAGTTTATGCAAACTACCGATGTAGCCTTCCGGAATCAAGAGGGTTCAATTCGAAATTTGGAGAATCAGATTGGTCAGCTTGCAAGGATGGTTTCTTAAAGGCAGCAAGGAACACTTCCGGGGAACACTGAGATAAATCTAAGGGAGCTTGCAAAAGCCGTTAAATTAAGGAGTGGAAGGGAGTTACAAGACCCAAGGCCTGCGAAGGAAGCACCCCAAATGGAGTCTAGCGGCAAAGGATCAAGTGAGATGAACGTGCAACCGATGGAGTACCAACCAGCAATACCATACCCAGCAAAGCTTAACAAGGGGCGCATTGATGCGCAGTATGGTAAATTTTTATCTATGTTTAAGAAATTACATGTCAATTTACCTTTTTCTGAAATTATTCAAATGCCGAAGTATGCTAAATTTCTTAAGGATTTAATTTCTAATAAAAATAAAATAGAGGAATTATCGTTAGTAACACTTAGTGAAGAATGTTCCGCTATTTTGCAAAATAAACTACCACAAAAACTTAAGGATCCCGGTTCATTTTCAATTCCATGTTTAATCGGAGATTTACAAGTCAATAAAGCTTTAGCGGATTTAGGAGCAAGTATAAATTTAATGCCTTATAAACTATATCTGAAACTAGGCCTAGGAGAACTTAGCCCGACTACAATGAGTATTCAATTAGCAGATCGATCGGTTAAGTATCCTAGAGGAATAGTAGAAGATGTATTGGTTAAGGTAGTTAAGTTTATATTTCCTACTGATTTTGTTATTCTAGATATGGATGAAAATAACGAAGTACCACTCATACTAGGTCATCCATTTCTAGCTACATCTAGAGCGCTTATTGATATTTTTGATGGTAAATTAGTCTTGCGAGTAGGGGAAGATGATGTCACTTTTCAAATTGGCAATACTATGAAACAATCTTTAGATAATGATGATTATTGCTATTTTTCTCATGGTGTTGATGATTTTATGACTTCTATAAATTCTAATTTTTATTATAGAGATCCTTTAGAAATTTGTATTACTAACTGTTTTCTAGAAGAAGAAAAAAATAAAGATATTACTGAACATTTATTTTTTCTAGATAATTGTGTTGCAATGAATAGAACGACTGAATTTAGTTTGATTACTCGAGGAGATTATGAAGCTCTTAAGAATAATACTAAGAATCCACCAATAGTAGAACTTAAAAAAATACCGAATCATCTTGAGTATGTATTCTTAGGAACTAATTCTTCTTATCCAGTTATTATTTCCTCTAATCTATCTAACACTGAAAAAGATAAATTAATAACTGTGTTGAAGAAATATAAAGGTGCAATGACATGTCAAATATCTGATATATAGGGTATTAATCCTAGTTTTTGCACTCACAAAATCCTTTTGTAAGAAAACTATAAATCTTCCATTCAACCGCAACATAGGCTAAACCCGAATATGAAAGAGGTAGTTAAGGCTGAGATTGTTAAGTTATTAGATGCTGGTATTATATACCCTATTTCGGATAGTTCATGGGTTAGTCCTGTCCAAGTCATTCCTAAAAAGGGTGGACTAACAGTGGTAGCTAACGATAAGAATGAGTTAATTCCTACGCGAACGGTAACAGGTTGGCGTGTCTGTATTGACTATAGGAAATTAAATGATGCCACTAGGAAAGACCATTTCCCTCTTCCTTTCATTGGCCAGAGATTAGAACGCTTATCAGGACATTCCTATTATTGTTTTCTAGATGGACTTTCTGGATACTTCCAAATTCCTATAACACCAGAAGACCAAGAGAAAACAACATTTACTTGCCCATTCGGTACTTTTGCCCATAGAAGTATGCCTTTCGGGTTATGTAATGCACCCGCCACATTTCAAAGGTGCATGGTAGCCATCTTTAATGAGAATGTTGAAGATATTATGGAAGTGTTCATGGATGATTTTTCTGTTTTTGACGACTCGTTTGATCTATGTTTGAATAATTTAGGGAAAGTTCTTAGGAGGTGTGAGGAGACGAACCTAGCGCTTAGTTGGGAGAAGTGTCATTTCATGGTTAAGGAAGGGTTAGTGCTTGGACATAAAATCTCAAGCCAAGGAATCCAAGTTGATAGAGCGAAAATAGAGAACATAGAGAAATTACCACCACCAACCTCCGTTAAGGCAGTGAGAAGTTTCTTAGGTCACGCGGGATTTTACCGCCGGTTTATCAAAGACTTCTCTAAAATAGCTAAACCACTTACAAGGCTTTTAGAAAAAGACACACCTTTTATTTTTGAACAAGAGTGTCTACATGCCTTTGAGTTCTTAAAAGAGAAATTAATTAATTCTCCTATTATGATCGCGCCCGATTTTAGTCAACCATTTGAGATCATGTGTGACGCTAGTAGTTTTGCGGTAGGAGCTGTTTTAGGACAACGCCGAAACAAACATTTTCACCCTATATATTATGCTAGTAAAACACTTAATAATGCACAAGAGAATTATACAACTGCCGAAAAAGAACTCCTAGCAGTGGTATTCGCCTTCGTTAAATTTAGATCTTTTTTAACATTGTCCAAAGTCGTAGTATACACGGATCACTCTGCCCTTAGATATTTGCTAGCCAAGGAGGAAGCCAAGCCTCGTTTAATCCGTTGGGTTCTTCTGTTGTAAGAATTTGATTTAGAAATTAGGGATAAACGAGGAGCGGAAAACTTAGCGGCAGATCATCTTTCACGTTTAGAAAATCCACTACGATCAATGTTAGATGAATCTGAAATTTCTAATACATTTCCTGAAGAATCGCTATTTGCCTTATCTACAAATATACATCTTGATTATCCATGGTTTGCAGACTATGCAAACTATCTTGTGGCTAAGGTCCTTCCGAAAGGATTTTCATATCAGCAGAAAAAGAAATTTTTCTCTGACTTGAAATATTACTTTTGGGAAGACCCCTTTCTTTTTCGGATTGGTGCAGATTCTGTTATACGAAGGTGTGTATCAGCGGAGGAAGGTTGGAAAATCTTGGAGCAGTGTCATTCAGGCCCTGCTGGTGGTCACTATGGAGCGAATCGCTCTGCTAAAAAGGTTCTTGATTCCAGTTTTTATTGGCCCCTTCTATTCAGGGATGCCCAAAGGTATGTGCTTCATGTGATTCTTGTCAGAAAGCAGGTAATATTTCTAAATTACATGAAATGCCACAAAAATTTATTCTTGAATGTGAAGTATTCGATGTGTGGGGTATTGATTTTATTGGTCCATTTCCAGTTTCCTATGGGAATAAATATATTTTAGTAGCTGTAGATTATGTATCGAAGTGGGTTGAAGTACAAGCTTTGCCTACTAATGATAGTAGGGTAGTAATCAAATTTCTAAAATCCTTATTTGCACGATTTGGCAAGCCACGTGCACTTATTAGCGATAGGGGTTCACATTTCTGTAATTCACAGCTAGATAAAGTATTGGAAAAATATGGAGTTGCACATACGATAGCCACTCCTTATCATCCGCAAACTAGTGGTCAAGTTGAAGTTTCCAATAGAGAGCTTAATAGGATCCTAGAAAAATCTATAGAAGCGAATAGGAAACAGTGGTCTAGGAAACTAGACGATTGTTTGTGGGCTTATAGGACCGCTTTCAAAACACCTATAGGGACCACCCCTTTTAGATTAGTCTATGGTAAATCTTATCACCTACCTATAAAATTAGAGCACAAGTCGTATTAGGCAATACGTTCTTTGAATTTTGACATTAGTTCTATAGGAGAGAAACAGAAGCTTCAACTTAATGAGTAAGATGAGTGGAGAACTATGGCCTATGAGAACTCTAGGATTTATAAGGAGAAGACCAAGCTATTTCATGACCGTCACCTTCGCAAACCCAAGACATTCCAAAAAGGTGAGCAAGTCCTCCTTTTTAATTCTAGACTGCGTTTATTCCCTGGGAAATTAAGGTCTAAGTGGTCCGGACCCTTCAAGGTTAAAGAAGTCTTTCCCTACGGCATAGTAGAGCAAACTCACCATGAAAAGTGAGATTTTAAGGTTAATGGACACCGACTTAAGCCTTATTATGGTGAGCTTCTTAGAGACTTCACTTGTCTAGAGACCTGCCTCCGTCTAGATTAGGTTTATGTTAAAATAATAACTATAGTAAGTGTTTCTAATTTATAAAACTTTTTAGTATAAGTCTAGTAAAATTTAATGAAAAAAAAATAATGAAAAAAAATTTTGTAAAAAAAAAAATTTAGGAGGAATGCAATTTTGGAGGCGCACACGGGTCACCACACGCTCGTGTGGGTGGCCGTGTACTCGACACATCCTCAGACCCACTCGTGTAAATTAATTCCGGAAAAGTGCGAGTTCATCCCGAGAATAACACGAGTTCACACCAACCCGTGTGCCTAGCCGTGTCTCTTCGCTCGACGATCGTCGAGACCGCTGTGTCGAGACATCCGACACGCACGTGTCGGATCGTACACGGTCGTGTCGCGTGTCACCCACCAACCCGTGTGTTGTTAATGCGATGTGCCAGATAAGATACGGGTCCACACACGGCTGTGTCGTGGCCCATGTCCACCTGCCGCGTTGTCCCCTGTCAGTTTAACCGCAAGGCCCCCCACAGCCCATGTTTCACGAGGCTAAGATTCCTCAACACGGGTACGCACATGCCCGTGTGCGTACCCGTGTTCGCCTACTATATATAGGGGTCGTGTCTTTCATTCTTTTCATCTCCTGAGCCATCTCCTAAGAAGAGCCATTTTCCCCTTAACCCGATATCAGAGCTCGGTTGTAGTATTCCTTGCCTCCAAAATTCGCGGATTCACCTCTACTCAATCGTCCCTCCTTGGTAACTAGCTTTTATTTATGATTTCGCACTACCTATTCCCCTCCTACGCTCTTTTCTCCACGTTTTCACTCCCCCGTTTCCATTTTCAAATTAAATATAACAAAAATCATTTATTTTTCTTGCTCAGATCATGTTGTCTGGAAGAAGCCAAGGCGGTCGCCGTCGCCGACTGGAGTTGCAAGTGTCAACGGAGAGGCGTGATGCCGCTGCCCCGCTAGTATTAACCAACCCAACACAGATTAACCACTATAATCGCCTCCAGTCTAAAAAATATCAAGATATCTGCATGATCGACTTGAGTGTTCTCGAGGAAATAAACTTAGCGGGGGATGTAAGGGCATTAATCTCTGTAACGGGTTGGAAGCGGTTTTTCGTCATAGAGGAGTTAGGTTTTAAGGAACTCAAGTTAGAGTTCCTTTCCTCGTTCTAGTTCAATTTTCGGCCTAACTTCATTATTACACCGCACGCACCAGAGGGGGTAATTTTGTTTCGAGTAGGCGTCACCTTTTATACACTCATCATGCTCCAGTTCACCTAGTATCTAGGGGTGTATGCGGATTCATTCCTCTTTAGCGCCGCCTACCCAGAGCTCCATTTCGACCTCCCATCTCGCGATATTGCCGGCAGTATCTGGCGCCAGCTTTCTTTTAATACTAGCATCTATGAGTCCAAGGGATCTAAGGCATCTAAGTTGGTTTCACCCGCCCTCCATTTCATCCACCATCTCATGAGCCATACTTTGAGTGGCCGGGGCAAAAGCTCCGGTGTTGTCAGTCGACAGGACCTGCTATACCTTTATAGCATGTCATCACGTTATCCTCTGCACCTCGGCTTCCTACTGGCCCAGTTCATTCTCCACCAGGCCGACACCCCCCGCATAGGGTCTATCTGTGTAGCACCCTACATCACTCACTTGGTGAAGAACATGGGCATATTATCAGCCCTCCCCCGATTACATTGGTGGCAAAGACCGTGCCCATCATGATGTCCAGTCTTTGCTCCCTCCACCTCGTCACCGCCCGTTAGGGCCGGGGAGGCGTCACATATTCTATTGCAAGACGTGGGCCGCAAGTGCAGGACGACAGTGATGACGAGGTGGATCCTGACCTCGATGTTCCTTTGGTACCTCCGCCCCATTCCACTTATGATCATGGCGAGTCTTCTACTGCTCCCCCTCCACCTCGTTCACGGTATTTGCGGGAGTTCCTGCAGTTCTTCAACACCGAGCTCTCGCCGCGCCTATAGTATATTGAGGAGTCACAGCAGCAGACCGAGGCCCTTCTCATCCAGATCAGAGACCACTTGGGGATCGCTCCTCGCTAGCCGGCAGCTCCTGCCCCGCTTTCCTTCCCTGACGATGAGACCAACCATTCTGCATACTTCTGACGCGTCTCTATGTCGTGTTGTCTTCATGTATTTGTGTCTTGTATATCATTGTATTTCAGTTCTTTTAGCTATATCTTTATATCAGTATATTTTAGTTCTTTCAGCTGTTGTATATCAATATATTTCATTACAGCTCCTGTTTCATTACTGTGATCTTCTACTTTTCATGATAGCAATTTTTCTTTTTTTTTTCTTATTTCTTCGTGAAATTACTCTATATCCGCTCTTTACATTGCACTGAGGACATTGCAGATTTTAAGTCTGGGGGTGGAATGGTTGTTCACATGGTTACAATTGATTCTAATTTGTCTATCATAATAATCAAGTTTGTTATACCCTCATAAAATTTTTGTTTCCTTTAAGCTCTCATTAATTCATTTATTTGGGATTATAACTATCTAATTTAACTTTGCACGCTGATTAAAATGAATTGATGTAGACTCATAGAGTGTTCAACTTTGTTGATTCCTAATTAAGTATAGAAATTCATTAGCTTAATTTTCTCTATATAATTTACTTTTAAGATTAATCCTCTATATTTTTAACTATCAATCACTCTATTTTAGAAAATATACTTATCAATAATAATGTGAGTCGATGAGTGTAACGTTTTTTATAATTTGGTATTAGGGAATCAAAATGAAAAATACTCTCTATTGAGGTCCAGAACTTATCATCTAGCGATCCTCAAAACATTACATAGGTTAATTAGTAAGGGAGGAAATGACTTAGGCCCCCTATTGGATAGCTTGAGCCTGGTAAACCCAAAACCTTTAACATGATACCCTTGCACACCGAATTTGAACCTAATCCTCATCCTTTCGATGCTCTACCACCAAAATTCACCAAGGACAAATCCTTACCTATTAGCACACCTATCATTGAGACCTTCTTGAAATGAGTTTGTTCATAGTGATATGCGGCCTGAGTTGGTGTATATTTGCGCCCACTTGGAATGATCCCTACTATGAACCCAAAGCCTAAAAAAAAGAAGACATAGTGATATGTGGCCTGAGTGAGTGTATAATTGCACCCACTCGGAATGATCCCTACTATGACCCCTTGGTTAAGAAAAAAAAAGTTTGGAGTATCTTTCAAAAAAAATTATAGGAAGTATGCTAATTGCAAAGTCTGGGGGTGCTCTTATAACACCAATGTATGTTAAGGATTTTACCAACAAAAGGCTCAATCGTGATTTAGGTGTGGAAAACCCATCGCATTTATCTTTGATTACCTCGCCTATAATCTTCTATCCTGGGCCAAAAAGGATACACCACCATACAAGTCCTAAGGATCCGACCTTACTGAGTGTAACTAGTGCCGTGGAGAGGATGTAAAAAGGGTAAGCTCGTGACCGTCAATATGGGTACTTATAAGTTTTGAAATACTAATACGTATCTTATTGAGATTATTATTTTCTCCTCATATTTGTTATAGATGACTATACTCCTATTTCTAAAAAAGAGTGAGAGATAGTTAACAGATATATTGGAAGAATTTTAAGATTACGTTATATTTAGAAAAGTCTGCTAAATTATTTCCTATGCGACTACATCATCAAAGTTCTCTTAAATTCATAGCAACTAGTGTGCGGAGGAAAAATTATTTATTGGTAACCCAAGTGTTTGAATTAGTTTGCTTAGGGACAAGCAAACATCTAAGTCTGGGGGTATTTGATGAGTGCGATTATGATAGGCTTTTTACTATCATAATTGTAATCATGTCTGATATTTCTACCTCCTTTTGTAGTAATTTCGTGAGAAAAGCCAAAGAATTGTCATATCATGATTATGAGAGCACAGTTAGGACTTTTGTTATTCCTTATATTGAGCTATCTAATTTATTCCTTCACTTTTATATGCAGGTAGCGCTAACCAATGGAACTAAAGGTCTTGGAGAAAACAGAGGAGTTCACGGTGTCAACATGGCTGATGACAGGAAAACAATTTGGCTCACACGGGTGAACACACTGCCATGTCCATACCCGTGTCGTATGTGCCCTGGAGCTGAAGACATTGGACGCAGGAGACAGAGACTCACACGGGTAGGAACACGCTCGTGTGCCTACCCGTGTCATATTTGAACACGACTGTCGACCAACCCGTGTCTGGAGAATATGAAGAACAACACGACCGTGTCAGTACCCGTGTCATCTGACATGGCCCACTACCAGACACGCCTGTTCGTGGGGAACCGCCTAGGAACCGTCAACACGGCCGTGTTGGAACCCGTGTCCGACCTGTTTGCAAAGGGACTATATATTTCCTGTAGAAAAATGAGAGAAAAACTTTTGGATCATTTCTGCATTCGAGAACTTCTGAAGCCCGAAGTGGAGCATCCAAGAGGAGGATTGAAGGGTATTTTGTATGCATTTTATCTATTCATTAATCCCTTTTAATCTTTCCTTTCTCTTGGTGATTCAACTTTGTTTATTATTTTAATTTGCATGAACATATATTTGAACAATTTGTTAATCATGTCTCGCATTGTTTACATCAAATTTGTAGTATTTTATTCGTATGTAGGCTTACAAACAAAGATCTTTATCCTAATTATGAATTTCTTATTTGTCTTACATGAATTGCAAATCTCTAGATTGAGAAATTGGATGTTTATGATGAAATTTACATGTTCATAGTTTGTTGTGAGATCTCTTTATAATTCGAATTTCATGATCGAGAGATATGTTATTTGGAAAATTGGAATACGAATAAATGAATTCATGATATTTTAGAGATAGGATTTCATGGATTTATGTAGTAGATATGGTGTTTTATTCAATGCAAATTTGAGTATTGTAAATTGTTCGAGAGAAAATTTACTAACTTAGATTTAGATTTTGAATTGCTCGAGAGAGAATTTGATAAATATTTACCCTTTACAATACAACAAATTTTATAGTCATATGCTTTCATGATTAAATAGAATTGAGTGAATGAATGAATATTTTCATGTAATTTCTCATAAGCTTTCGGGTTGTTTTCATATTCAATCTTCCAATGCTGATTTATCCAATAGTCATAGTTAGGTTAATTTAAGTTAGAAATCAATTTTACTTATAGGTACGATAATAGAGTGAGGATGAGTACGAATACTTGAAATGGCCCTGTGGAATACGACAAGAGATGTAGATTTCTCCTATACTATGATTGATAGGTGCACTTGCAAGAATGTTAATTCAATCTAGCTTATGCCCATCTACATAGTTATACTAGAATGTAGAATGAAATCGCATTGAGTTATTACTTGTTAGCAAAGCCCATCTACAAACAGACCGAAGAGTTACTAAATGAAACCATCCTTCCAATATCACACGTCCTACACAGAGCACATTCTAGCGGAAGCATTTTAAAATAGTTATAAGAACCCAAACCAAAGCACGAATGTCCACTAAAACCCAGAGTAGGAATGACAGTACAAATACACCAAATAGTTGGTCTTATGGCATTACAAGTGTTTACTTTAAACAATAAATGTCTTCCATACATCAGCACGCAGGCCAGTAACACATGAGAATAAAGAGTAAATATTCGCTTTGGCCTTCAAGGGCCGACACAACAACAAGGGCTTCAACCCGCTACTTTCCACTAGTCTCCGCAACACCTGCAATCAACATTCCACCGCAACGGTGGCAAACAAAAGCAACGGTCAGCTAAAGCTGACCAAATAATAACGACCCCACCCCTAAACTGGGGGGGGGGGGGTGCTCCTTCCCTTCATTTTATTAGTATAACCAAACAAGATAGTGAAAGTACAAGTTAAGCACACAGTACCACAGGCGTAGGCTCGCACGGCCACACACCCCGTGCTCCCATGGCACATTCTCGGTGAACCCGATCCACCATCGCCCCCCGGATGGCAATATCTAGATCATTTTAGTCTTTACGGCCGAAGCCTAAGACCCGCCCTCTATGCCATCGGTAAGTGCCAAGTACCTTAGGTCTTTTTAACCAAACCGCATAAAGCGGGTACGGTTACACTGAACCCGTTGCTCATCTCGCCATCTCAATTTAAGTCGCAACGCGTGTCACACTTCCCCGAAGCCTGAGTATCGATCATACAATTTTACATAACCCAGTTATGTACAAGTTGGCTCCCAGGCCACCAAGATGGCAGAACGACGCATCTGCCTAGTTTTCCAGGTGCACCTTGGGGTTAGTCCCCAAGGCTCCCTGTTGCAATCTACCACGTAGAAAAACCCGAAAAACAATCAGCACGGAGACTTCTTCGGCAAAACAAGAATAATGAACACATCACCGATCCGGACCAACATGTCCGGGTAGGCTTCACAAACCATGCTTATGTTCGTACTTCGATTCCAGACTGTACATGCAAAACTAGGTGGATTATTCATATCCACCCGAAGGAACAACTCACACTCACCGCATACTCGCGAGAGTGAGTTTCATATGTCGAAAGGAAGAGGACTTCACATGTCCAAGAAGAGAATCATTACCCTAGAGGTTCACTTTGGCACTATGGAAAACTAGCCAGATAGAAAGCACCGCAACGGCCTCGCCTCCATGGATCTGGACATGGTTTGCGATTCGGAGCTCTGAAGCTCCACCGGCAACCGGATTTCTCCTTCTCCTTCTTCCTTGCTCTCCCCTCTCTCTAACACTTTTAGAAAGAGAAAGCCTCAAGCGAAATATTGGTTTAACCCTCAACTCCCTGCCTTATAATAGCAGGGAGATCACTGGGTCATTGGATCTTATTAGAAGGAAATAAACGGGCATGAATCGCCCTGAAAATCACTTTCCTGGTCCGAACAGGGCTTGTGACACGCCCGTGTCACAGGCCGTGTCTGACGATCTAGAAACGATCGTCGAACACAGAATAGGACACGGCTCAAACATGCTCGTGTATTGCTTGACATGCTTGTGTCAGCTTATGACACGCCCATGTCACGGGGCATGTTCCTCAAGCGACGCAGGAAACTGTCATGTCCCGACCAGGACACTGCCATAAGACATGCCCATGTAATCAGCTTGACATGCATGTGTCAGCCTCTGACACGCCCATGTCCTGGGATGTGTACCTCACTTGACAGCACCCTGCTGACACAGAGCAAGACACAGCCCTGGACATGCCCGTGTCTCAGGCCGTATGCCAGACCTCCAAGGATCGTCGAACGTATTTCGTCGACCACATGACAAATTATCAAACTCATAGCATGATACGGACATGGACACGCCCGTGTCCCAGGCCGTGTGACCCTTATCATGCCCCAGATTGTCCTTAAGATGCTACCAGATCATTTTCATGTTTTGGGGCATTACAATTCTCCTCCTTAAATGAATTTCATTCAGAAATTATGGAATTGAAAGTACTAAAACTTAAACGGTACCTGAGTAAAAGAGCTCGGGATACTCCTCAATAATGGTCTGCTCTCGCTCCCATGAAAGCTCCTCACGACCATAATTGTCCCATCTGACTTTGATCGTCCTAATGTCTTTATTACGAAGTCGCTTGACTTTAAATTCCTCAATGCGAACGGGCTTGACCTTCGTCGTCAACACATTATCAACCGGTACCTGATCGACAGCAATCACTTACGAAGGCTCATGCACCGCCTTCCGTAACACCGATATGTGGAATATGTTGTGTAGACAACTCAGTTCCACTAATAACTTTAGTCGATAAGCTGCTTCGCCAATTCGCTCTAGAATATCAAACGGTCCAAGGTACCTCGGACTTAGCTTCTTTAGACGTCGAACACGTGAGACACCCTTGAATGGCTTAATTTTCAAATATACCCAGTCACCAACAGCGAACTCAATGTTCCTATTCTTGGCATTATAGTATTTAGCCTGCCTGACTTAAGTGATAAGCAATCGTTCTCGAATTGTTTGCACCAACGAAGTGGCGCCTTCCACTTCTTATCATTTGTACAACTTTTACTCACCCGTCTCCAACCAAGACAACATCGTGCGACATTTTCTACCGTAAAGGGCCTCGAAGGGCGCCATTTGAATACTCGCTTGATAGTTGTTGTTATAAGCAAACTCCACCATGTACAGGAGATCTTCCCATCGCTTCTGAAATCCAAGACGCACATGTGAAGCATGTCCTCCATCATCCTATTGACCCTCTCGATCTGACCATCCCTCTGCGGATGAAAGGCCGTGCTGAAACTCAGCTTGGTTCCTAATATTTGTTGCACCAACCTCCAGTCATTAGATGTGAAGCGCTCGTCTCGGTCACTCACGATACTGCGGGGCGCACCGTGCAGTCGAACAATATTATCTACGCAAAGCTTTGCCTGTTTATCCACCGAATCATCCTTCCTATTCGGAATGAAGTGTGATACCTTCGTCAATCTATCTACGATCACCAAGATGTCGTCGTTTGCCTCCTGCGACCTTGGCAACCCATGTACGAAATAAATTGAAATATCATCGAACTTCCACTCCGGGATAGGCAAGGACTTCAAGAAACCTCCAGGCTTCTAGCACTCCGCCTTCACCAAGGCGCACGTTTGACACTTTGCCACATAGAGTGCTACGTCCTTTTTAAGTCCTTTCCACCAAAACAACTTTTTGATATCTCTAAACATCTTTGTACTCCCCGGGTGAATCGAGTACTTATTATGATGAGCCTTGTACAACAGTTCCACACGTAGTTTACCCACACTTGGGACACACAGACGACTGTCCCACAATAACGGTCCATTATTAACCATAAATTTGTAATTTAACCCATCCAAAGCATCAGCCATGACTTGCTTCATGCTGTTATCCAAAACCAGAGCTTGCTAACCCTATCAGCAAGGTCATACTCCACTAACAGTAGTAGCGACGCTTGAAAGTCAAACTCTTGACTCCCAATCTGTATCTTAATACAACAAACTCTATCCGCGTGCATTGCACACCCATTAGGGAACAACATATCCAACTTGTCCCTTGCCATCGAAGAAGGTACTCCGATACGCGATACAAATCCTTCGGAGAAAAGGAATGCGAAGCTCCCATATCGAACAGTGCTCTCGCCGGATAATCGAAAATCAAAACAAAGCCTAGCATAAGCAGTCATAAGCTACCGCGCAAAAGGTAACAAATATATAAAACTTATTTGCTTTTAATTAACTCATACCTATCACCACGTCAGTCTGCTTTATGGCCTCCTGAAGGACAAGATTGTACTCCCTAGGCTGGGCTGGAACATTGTGGGATGAGGTTAACTCCACCGTCTTCCCCTTTTCCTCGTATGTTGCTCCAGGCTTCCTCTCGGACATCGGACGTCCACTCCAACACTCTCGGGAAAAGTGTCCCGGCTTTCCACGGTTATAGCAAGCTCCTTTAACTTGGCCTGTAGTTGCCCCAGACCCACCATGAGAAAGGGCTGGACTCGAAGTCTTAGCCTTCTTATTCCACTTATGGAACTTAGACTTCGAGGAGTGCGGCACCTTGAACTCCATCTTCTGCATACCCAAGTCTTTGCACCCTTGGATTTGCTTCAGATCTCTGGCACTCTGTCATATAGCTGCTCTTGACATACCTTTCTTTGTCTTTTGTGCACCATCCCAGCTATCTTGGGCAAAGTTCCCTTCCTTGCCACAAGTATGACAAGCGTAAGTAGCTTTGCTAGTATATGTTCTAGCCCTCTTTTTCAGCGTTCTGCGGTATGCAGCCTTTGTAAGACCTGTAGAGCTCGGTACCCTACACACTGGAACCTATTAGGCTTTCCCCAAATCTGCTTCCAAAGATCTAGCAGACTCCACCAAAGCTCAAAATCCTAATAATTTTGGTCCCAGTAGTTGGACTCGTAACTCGCCACGCAGACCATTATAAAATCTATCGACTATAGACTACTCGTTCTCCAACTCAAAGCCTGGGTAGTGCCTTTTCATAAGAAACGCCTGCAAATATTCATCAACTGAGTGCACTCCTTGCACTAAAAGCATGTTCAAGTGTTGAACTGATGGCCTTTTAAATGCAATTTGCTCAAACACACCATCCGAAATTGAAGCCACCTCAGGGACAAAGGGTTGTACATTCATTCCATGTTGAGCATTACTCACAGTGAACACCTCTTCAAATATCCTTCTTATGATTTCAATAGGAGGAGGGGTCTCAGGCACGTCATTGTGTGCACTACTCTCCGCAAAATGTTGTTGTTGTGACTTCCTCGCACCGCTCCTAGTCTCCTATAGTGGAAAAACGCTCAATTAGGCGACATATAAATTTCTAAAAGGCAATCATTGGAATGCTCAGGTTCCTCAAACAAGTGCATTTTCATTCCTAAGTGAACATTCATGGGTTCTTTTTATGTTATAACGATGACGCACATACATTCGCTCACCACCCTTAAAAAAATTTGCCCACGAATTCAAATAAGCAAGACCGAAACAGGTAGTCTGATACCAAATTGTAACACCCCTATCCATCACGTAGCGTATAACAGTAGGTCCGGCCGGGGCCCGACGCCATATACTACAAACAGACTGAATAGTTACTAAATGAAACCATCCTTCCAATATCACACGTCCTACATAGAGCACATTCTAGCGGAAGCATTTTAAAACAGTTATAAGAACCCAAACCAAAGAACAAATGTCCACTAAAACCCAGAGTATGAATGACTGTACAAATACACCAAATAGTTGGCATTATGGCCTTACAAGTGTTTACTTTAAACAATAAATGTCTTCCATACATCGGCACGCAGGCCGGTCACACATGAGCATAAATAGTAAACATTCACTTTGGCCTTCAAGGGCCGGCACATCAACAAGAGCTTCAGCCCGCCACTTGCCAATAGGGTCCGCAGCACATGCAATAAACATTCCACCACTACAGTGGCAAATAAAAGTAACGGCCAGCTAAAGTTGACCAAATTATAACGACCACACCCCTAAACCTGGTCGGCGGTGTGCCTTCCCTGCATTTTATTAGTATACCCAAATAAGATAGTGAAAGTACAAGTTAAGCACACTTCACCACAGGCGTAGGTTCGCACGGACACAGACCCTGTGCTCTCAGGGCACATTCTCGCTGAACCCGGTCCACCACCGCCCCCAGGACGGCAACATTGTGATCATTTTAGTCTTTATGGCTGAAGCCTAATACCCGCCCTCTATGCAATCGGTAAGTGCCAAGTACCTTAGGTCTCCTTAACCAAACCGATAGAGCGGGTACGGTTCCACTCAACCCGTTGCTCACCTCGCCATGTTAATTTAAGTCATCGACGCGGGTCAAGCTTCCCCGAAGCCCGAGTATCGATCTTACAATTTTACATAACCCAATTATGTACAAGTTGTCTCTCAGGCCACGAAGATGACAGAATCACGCATCTGCCCAGTTTTCCGGGTGCACCTTGGGGTTAGTCCCCAAGGCTCCCTGTTGCAATCTACCACATAGAAAAACCCGAAAAAGAAATGGCACTGAGTCTTCTCTGGAAAAACAAGAATAATGAACACATCGCCGATCCAGACCAACATGTCCGGGTAGGCTTCAAAGACCATGCCTATGTCCGTACTTTGATTTCAGACTATACATGCAAAACTAGGTGGACTATTCATATCCACCCGAAGGAACACCTCACACTCACCGCATACTCGCGAGAGCGGGTTTCCTATGAAGAAAGGAAGAGAACTTCACATGTCCAAGAAGAGAATCGTTACCCTAGATGTTTGCTTGGGCACCATGGAAAACTAGCCAGATAGAAAGCATGACAACGGCCTTGCCTCCACGGATCTGGACTCGGTTTGCGATTCAGAGCTCCGAAGCTCCACCGGCTGCCGGATTTCTCCTTCTCCTTCTTCCTTGCTCTCCCCTCTCTCTAACACTTTTAGAAAGAGAAAGCCTTAAGGGAAATGAGGGTATGACCCTCAACTCCCGGCCTTATAACAGCAGGGAGATCACTGGGCCGTTGGATCCTATTAGAAGGAAATGAACGACCACAAATCACCCTAAAAATCACTTTCCTAGGCCGAACACTGCGTATGACACGCCTGTTCATGTCATAGGTCATGTCGCATGATCTGGAAATGATCGTCGAACATAGAATAAGACACGGGCTCAGACACGCCCATGTACTGCTTGACACGCCCGTGTCAGCTTATGACACGCCCGTGTCAGCTTATGACATGCCCGTGTCATGGGGCATGTTCCTCAAGCGACGCAGGAAATCGTCGCGTCCCGACCAGGACACGGCCATGAGACACGCCCGTGTAATCAGCTTGACATGCCCATGTCAGCCTCTGACATGCCCGTGTCCGCCTCTGACACGACCGTGTCCTAGGTCGTGTACATCACTCGACACCGCCCTGCGACATAGAGAAGGACACGGCCCAGGACAGACCCGTGTCTCAAGTCGTGTGCCAAACCTCCAAGGGTCGTCGAATTCATTTCATCTACAACATGGAAAATCGTCGAACTCGTAGAATGACACGACGATAGACACGCCTGTGTCCCAGGCCGTGTGACCCTTATCAGGCTCTAGATTTGCCTTAAGATGCTACCAGATCAATTCCAGGTTTAGGGGCGTTACAGGTTGTGCAGACAGTGTTGATGCGCGAAAACGGATAGTGGCGAGCACCACCAGCTAATGGTTTGAACATGGGCTATAGGATGGGAAAAGAAGCGACTGCAAGAAGTTATCTACTAAGCGGATGAGAAAGAGCAGAGCCGTAAACTACGACAACACCAGACTTCGCCCGTCATGGCCTGAATGCCTCTCTTGCGACAGGCTTTCCTTTAATTGCAAATGAGTTGGTTACAAGTTGAAAGAAAAAGTGCAAGAAGCTGAGCAAGCTGGAGACTGCAAAGCTTGAGATTTGAGTCCACAGCCTTTAACAAGTAGTCTCCAGGGCTCGAGTCAGCATGCTTTGGGTGTTCAACCTCCCCCTATTTATAGGTTCGGGGGCCTGCCCAAACAGGCAGGGCCAAAAATAACCGGCTACCCAGGGTACAGGACAACCAGGCAGTGGTGACAGGAAGTAAAAAGAAAAGACACGCCAGTCCGTGCAATAGGGGCGGACTGGGCTCGCGGGCGGGAGCTTCCGTCTGTTGCTACAAGGCGCGATCCTGCCGGATGGACGCGACTTGGGTGGACTGATCCTTGAGTTCGTATGAAGAGCAGTGCGATCCAGAGCTGATCTCCTGAGGACGAGCTGGGCAGACTGCAGAAACGAGTCCGCCGATAAAGTGATGGATCTTGAACATGACGATGCTTGACGATCTGGGCGGACTCCCAAACCGAGTCCGTCGGTGATGGAGCATGCAACCTTGGAATCTTGTACGTGTTGCAGACTTTGGGGTTAACACAATCACCGCACATTTCTAAGTTTCTGGAAACTTCAAAAATGTCATGTTGGGTACATTGGTTTAAATGTACCTGATTTGAAGAAGCCTCACCCCACTCAATGATATACATCAAAATGTATTTGATGTATTTTGAGTTGCCTTGGGGAGGTTAAGTATTTGCAGGGAAAGATGAAAGTTTTCTAAGTCCATGTGTCGACACCCAGAAGGAAAGTGTCGACACTTAAGAAGACTTGTGTCGACACCCAGGCAAGCAGTGTCGACACTTGGAGTAATTGTGTCGACACCAGGGATGCAGAGTCGACACCAGACAGAAAGTGTCGACACATGAAGGTTGTGTCGACACTCAATGAAGAGAAGTCCAGAGAAGTAGTGTCGACACTTAGAAGCAGTGTCGACACCCAGAGGAATTATGTCTACATCAGATAGTGTCGACACTTGGAGGCTGTGTCGACACTCAGCAAAAGTCAACAGAGTCTAAGTATAAGTGTCGACATAATAAAGAATGTGTCGACACTCAGCAGGAGACTCAATACATGAAGAAAGTGTCGACACTGGGAGGCTGTGTCGACACTCAGCAAAGTTCAACAAAAAAACTTCTAAGTACAAGTATCGACACAAAGGAGCAGTGTCGACACTCAGCCAAAGTCTCAACAGAAGGAGAATGAGTCGACACAAGGAGCTGTGTCGACACTCAGCAAGTATCAACACAGAAGGCATGTGTCGACACCAAGAAGATGTGTCGACACTGAACAAGTTCAACACATGAAGATGTGTCGACACAAAGGTGTTGTGTCAACACTTACAAGAATTCAACTAAGTACTGAAGAACAAGGAGCTGTGTCGACACTCAATATCAGTGTCGACACATGATGAAGAAGCAGTGTCGAGATATAAATTTTACAACACAAGGAGTTGTGTCGACACCTTGAAGGCTAGTGTCGACACTTAGTATACATGTGTCGACACTTAGTCTATAAGTGTCGACACTTAAAGACAGATTGTCTCGACACTTTCAGACAGTTACAGTTATTTCAAGAACTGGCTGAATGACTTGATAGCTGCCATTCCAGCCGGTCTGCTGCACCTGTCAGAGATATCGGAAAGCTGTTAGGAACCGGATCAGCCGGTCACCATGAAGAAGGCCTATATAATGGCTTATACTGTCAACAGAAAGTAATGATCAAGTGATTGAAAAAGAAAAGAAGATCTAGCTATTCATTGAAGAATCAAGTGAAGATCTAAGTAGTTGGAGAGAGAGAGCTCCATCCAAGAAGACAGCCGTTGGAACCAGGCTGTGAAGAAGGGTTCAGACCTAGTACTGAATCTTAAGTTGCAGTGATTGAAGATCAGCTGCAGAGAATCAATACTATTGTGTTCTACATTCAAGAAGCTTTGAAGAAAAGCCAAGTGTGATTGTTCTCAGCAGAGTTCTTCCAAGAACTCATCAAGAACCTATCAACTCATCTCTCTTTTCTCTGAGTTGTAGGTATATTCTTTGTATTCTTAATTTCTTGTAGGATCCTTAGGGATCTGAGTTGTAAGCCTGCAATTATAAAGGCTGAGTGGTAGGGTCTATGTGCCTGAGTGTAAGAGATCTGTTTCTCTGAGTGTAGGCCTGTTGTGGCTGAGTGTAGGCCTTGTGGTTGAGTGTAGGCTTTGTGAAGAAGCTGAGTGTAGGTCTTTGAAGAAGACTGAGTTGTAGGGCCTTGGGCCTAAGCTGTAGGAACCTGTTTTGGGGTTCTGAGTGTAAGATCTGAGGATCTGAGATAGTGGAGGAGTTTGGCCGAATCTAGTACACTACTAGATTGGCGAAGGGGAAAGTGGATGTACCCAAACCTTGGGGAACCACTATAAATCTATGTGTCCACTGTGTGCATGTGTGATTCTGTGATTGCTGATTGATTTCTGTGTTAAAGTAATTATAACTCTGTGATATAATCTGAATTCTGCCTAAAAAGTGTAAAAAGATTTAGTCACCTATTCACCCCCCCCCCCCCTCTAGGTGATTAGGTACAATTTCTTTCAAGTGGTATCAGAGCGAGGTTACTCAAAAAAGGACTTAACTGTCTGAGTAGATCCTGTTGGCAGATTCAGTCTAAGTAAAGTGCAGAATCAAGAAAATCAAGAACCATGGGTTCAACTGAGAATCATAAAGAACTTGGATCCATGAAGTTGCCCATTTGCAGAAAAGAAATTTTTGGCATCTGGAAAGAAAGGGTGACACTATTTATGGAAGCCTCAGACCCTAGAATATATATCACAGTTAAAGAAGGGTCATATGTGCCTATTAAGGTTTCAGTCTTGGATACAAATCAGAGAACACCTAAAGACTTTTCTGAGATGACAAAAGATGAGATAATTCTATCCACAATGGACAAGAGGGCACAGAATATCATTGTGAGTGTCATAGATGATGCTACCTTTCAGAACTTGATACACTGTAAGACATCTAAGGAGATGTGAGATACTCTTATAGTGTACATGGAGGGTTCAGAAGAAGTGAGACAGGACAGAAAGTCTTTGTTAAACCAAGAATATGAAAGTTTTAGGCAAGGTTGGTCTGATAGCATAACAGAATGCTATAAGAAGTTCTATAGGATTGTTAATGAGCTAATGTCTTATGGCAGAGAATTCAGTAATTATGAGTTAAATGATAAGTTCTTGAGGTCCCTAACAAAGGATTGGGACACCAAGATCTGTGTCATTAGGGAAATGACCAAGTTATTAGATATCCCTCCACCAACACTATTTGGAAACCTTCTATCCTATGAGATGTAGTTGATGGTGAGGAAAGAAGAGGAGAAGACTACAAGAAGTGAACATAAAGAAAGGACAGTGGCATTCAAGACAGAAGCCACCAGAAAATACAAAAGTAAGTCTCCATCACCACCTCCTAAAGTGGCTGAGACTGAGTCAGATGAATCAGAAAGCAGAAAGTCTGAAAGCAGTGAAAGTGATGAGGATTTTGCAGCATTCACAAGACACTTTCAGAAGTTTCTAAAGAAGAAATAGTGGAGGTCAAAGCCATCCACTTCACAGGGAAAAGATGACTATTATCAGAATAAGAAGTAATCAAAGAAAGACAAAAGAAAGACCAAGTCAAGCAAAGCCACTTTATCAAAAATTGTTTGCTATTGCTGTAACAGACAAGGACATGTTATTGCTGATTGTGCTAAGAAAAGGAAAGAGTCTAACGATAAGAAAAAGACTCAATTCAAGGGCAAGAAGGAAAGGTCTTTTGTTGCCAAGAAGGACAAAGGCTTGTCAGACATGCCTTCTTCAGAAACTGAGTCAGAAGCTGAAGCTTACATAGGACTATTTGCTGAAGAAGAGGAAGAAGAGTTCATCCAGATCATGAACTCTATATATGAGCAAGAGGACATCCAGTGCAAAGGACTGATGGCCTTAACAGAAAGTGACAAGATCCAGGAGCAGCCTGGACCTAGTAAGGTACAAAGTTGTTCTTTAAGTTCAATTTCTTGTGCTAGTTCTGATTCAGTTACATCAGCATCAAATGATGCCAGTGGACCTGAATCAGAAGGGGATATTCATCAATTGATTGATGAATATAGAGTTCTGTTTCAAGCATTTAAGAAAAGCAAATCCTTGGCCAAGAGTCAGGCAGAGGAGATTGCAAGTCTCAAAATAGCTGCAACTGATTCTGATAAGCTGATTGATCAAAAGTTAAATGAAATAGACAGACTGAAGAACATAACTGTTATTCAGATGGGAACTATAACATTTAAGAATGATCAAATCAGAAGTCTGGAGATTAGTCTTCAGAAGGAGAGAGACAATGTTGCAAGGTTTTCTAAAGCTAAGTCTGTTCTACCTTTGATTGATGAGTTTATACCTCACAAGGGTAAAACTGGATTGGGGTTTACTAACCCTGCTAGGACTATAAAGTCCAAGTCTAAGGGCAAAGCCCCATCTCTCAACAAGCCAGCTGTAGATAAAACAGCTAGGAATGTTCCTAAGCAAAGGTACAATAGGTTTGAGTGCTGGTGCTGTGGCAAGGTAGGCCACTTTGCCATAGACTGTTGGCATAATACAAATGCCAAGTTGAGTAGCAAACTGCCTGTTGGAAGATCTACAGGTAGCTTTGTTAAGAGGTAAACTAACCAGCACCAAGGACCCAAGAATTCTTTGGGTTCTAAGGTCAACGAATCTGTTTTGCAGGTAAGTCCAAGTGGACATGCCCCAATATGGTACTTGGACAGTGGATGTTCCAGGCACATGATTGGAACTAGGGGATTGCTAAAGGACTACACACCTATCAAGGATGGTCCAAAAGTCACCTTTGGTGGTTCTGAAAAAGGAATTATCAAGGGTTTTGGTAACATTTCTAGCACTCATATAACAATTACTCAAGTGGCTTATGTTAAAGGTTTGAAACATAACCTTATTAGTATAAGTCAATTGAGTGATTTAGGATATGACATCTCATTTGTCAAAAATGGTTGTCATATCAGGAGATCAAATGATCAAGAGATTATTTTGACAGGTCATAGAAAGAGGAATGTCTATTGCCTAGACATTATGAGTGAGAACAATGCTTCTCCAGTGTGTCTTGTAGCTGATGAGAAAGTCTCTCATTGTGTCAAATGGCACAAGAGGCTAGCCCATCTTAACTACAAGACAATTGGCCAACTCTATAGCAAAGAGTTAGTGAGGAATGGTTCTCAAGTTAAGTGTATTAAAGATGGAATATGTTCAGCTTGTCAAAAGGGCAAGCAGACTAGATCCACCTTTAATAGCATTGAAAACAAAGATGCTGTGAGGTGTTTATACCTCTTGCATATGGATCTCTTTAGTCCTATGCCAGTTCACAGCCTAGGTAGGAAGGTTTATACCTCTGTGGTTGTAGATGACTACTCAAGATTTTCCTGGGTGTTCTTCCTTAGACAGAAATCTGAAACACCTAGTATCTTCTATAGCTTTGTCAAACAAATTCAGAATGAACTAGACAGTACAGTGGTCAAAATAAGAAGTGACCATAGTACTGAATTTCAGTCTGATAGTATGGTAAAACTATGTGAAGAATTTGGGATATTTCAGGAGTTTTCTTCACCAAGAACACCTCAGCAAAATGGCATTGCGGAGAGGGAAAATAGAACCTTGATTGAGGCTGATAGGACCCTATTAAGTGATACATCTCTCCCAGAATATTTCTGGGCTGAGGCAGTTAATACTGCATGCCATGTAATTAATAGGGGTACCATTACTAAAAGCCACAACAAGACCCCCTATGAGATTGTGAAAGGCAGAAAACCAAACTTATCCTATTTCAGGATCTTTGGTTGTAAGTGCTTTATACTTAACAATGGAAAGTCTTACTTGACTAAGTTTGCTGCCAAGTCCCAAGAGGGCATCTTTGTTAGGTACAGCAATAATAGTAAGGCTTATAGAGTCTACAACTTATCTACTCAAGTTGTAGAATAGTCTGTACATGTAGTATTTGATGAAACTAGACTTATTAACAATGAGTTGTCTAGCAGTATTTGCAGCTCCACAGGTGTGACTGAGAAGATGGACAAGCTCACTATAGAAGAAGGACCTACTACAAGACAGCAAGTAGAAGATAGTGGCTGTTGTCCAGGGGGAGTACTACATGTACCTAATGCAGAAGAAGACCAAGGAGTGCCGCAAGATGAAGAAGCTGAAGGAGTTCAACCAGAAGCCAGGATGCCTCCAGCTATTAGGCATCTAAGATATCATCCAGCAGATCAAATCATTGGTGATCTAAGACAAGGGGTACAAACAAGGAGAAGAAATCAGAGTGCAGTACTCTACTCCAATTTTCTATCCCAAGTAGAGCCAAAGAAGTTTGAAGAATCCATCCTAGACCCTCATTGGATTGAGGTAATGTAAGAAGAGCTGAATCAGTTCAAGAGGTGCAAAGTCTGTGAGCTTGTTCCTAAACCAAAAGACCACAACATAATTGGAACCAAGTGGATCTTTAGGAACAAGATGGATGAACATGGAGTAATTGTCAAGAACAAAGCAAGATTGGTTGCTAAAGGATATAGGCAGGAAGAAGGTATTGACTTTGATCAAACCTTTGCTGCAGTAGGCAGACTGGAAGCCATAAGTATGTTCCTGGCCTATGCAACCTTTCAAGGATTTAAAGTATACCAAATGGATGTTCAGTCAGCCTTTCTTAATGGTAATCTAAAGGAAGAGGTCTATGTCGAACAGCCATCAGGTTTTTTTGATTCAACTCAACCTAATTATGTCTATAGACTTAGGAAAGCTTTGTATGGGTTAAAACAAGCCCCTAGGGCTTGGTATGAAACCCTATCTAGTTTCCTCATTGAGAATAAATTCACAAGGGGGAAAATAGATAAGACTCTATTCCTTAGGGAATCCAGAGGCAAGATAATACTAGTCCAAATATATGTAGATGACATCATATTTTGGTCTACTGAAAGTAGTCTTTGCAAAAAGTTTGCAAAACTAATTCAAGGACAATTTGAGATGAGCAGTATGGGGGAACTTAAGTTCTTCTTGGGTCTCCAAGTTAGACATACTGAGAATGGATTATCCATTTGTCAGTCTAAGTTCACCCTATAACTCATAAGGAAGTATGGTATGGATTCATCCAGTACCATGAAGACTCCTATGGGGTCAAGTATGTCTCTTAGCAAAGATGATGCAGGGAAACCTGTAGATGAGTCTTTGTATAGAGGGATAGTTGGATCCCTATTGTATTTGACTACAAGTAGACCAGATATCATATATGCTACATGTGTTTGTGCTAGGTACCAAGCATGCCCTAAAGAGTCTCATTTGACAGCAGTCAAAAGAATTCTAAGATATCTTAAGGGCACTCCTTATCTAGGCCTTTGGTACCCTAGGAATGGAGACTTTGAACTGACAGGTTATTTAGATGCAGATTTTGCAGGCTGCAAGGAAGATAGGATAAGTACAACTGGTACCTGTCAATTCCTCGGTGGAAGACTGATTTCATGGAGTAGCAAGAAGCAAACAAGTGTGGCTATCTCCACTGCAGAATCAGAATATGTGGCTGCAGGAAGTTGCTGTGCTCAACTTCTATGGATACAACATCAGCTTGAGGATTATAGTATTCAAGTAAGTAGAACAACACTGTTTTGTGATTGTACTAGTGCTATATCTATTGCAAACAATCCTGTTTCCCATAGTAGAACTAAACATATTGAAATAGTGTCGACACTTCAGAGAAACCAAGTTCAATAGGTTTAAAATTTAATTAGGTATGATAAACTTAGAATAAGTTTACAGATATGGCTAAGTAAAATAGTGTCGACACACAGAGTTGTCTGTGTCGAGACAGAAAATTGGTGTCGACACTTCAGAGAAAAGGTGTCGACACATCTAGGAAGTTGGTGTCGACACTTTAGAGAATTAGTGTCGACACATGATAAGTAGGTGTCGACACATCCAAGGTGGTGTCGACACTTAGACTTTATGCAAAATTAGTGAAGTAAAGTCTCAACTAAGTGTCGAGCTAAGCGGTGTCGACACATAAACAAGTGTCGACACATATATTCTATTGACTAAACTTGTGTCGACACATAGATGTCGATACATTATAAGTCTGTGTCGACACTTTTCAACAGTGTCGACACAATTTGACTTTGTTGACGCGCCCTTTCATTTTCAATCCTAGAAAGGTATAAATAGGATTTCGCCATTGTTTGTCGACACGCTCACTAAAGTTTCGAGACCAAACTTGTGTGTCGACACCTCTCTTCTCTCAATTCAAATTCTTCAAACCCTAATTTCACCCAAGCTCGAAGAGGACGTAAATGAAGGCTATAAACTGGTGCGGCATGCATTTGATGACGCAAAATCGGAAATCAAGGATGTGGTAACCCTAGTTGTAAATTCAGGGTTAGATTTTCTTGTTTCAGAGCCAACCAAAATATGGAAGAAAGAAGTATTAGAATTTCTGAATGGAGCAACCCTAGATGACTCTGGACTCAAGATAAAGTCAAGGGTTCATGGAGAAAAGGTGAAGATCTCACCTAAAAATCTGAGAAAGATACTTCAGTTACCAAGGACTAAGGAAGAAGAGAATGTTTCTGCTTCTAAAACTAGGGAAGCATTAACTTGGTGTGGTCTGGATTCCAATATGAAAATTGGATCAGTGTTCAATAGGAAGTGGATGAACAGCAAAGGAAAATTCCTCTCTGAAATTGTTGGAAAGGTGATCTTGAGTAAGCCTGGAGGGCATGACAGGGTATCAGCCCATATGTTCAGTCTCGTGACAAGGATTATCTTCACACTGCAAACCGATTGGTCTGTAGTAGTATTTGAGAATATAAAGGAGAGCCTAAAGAAACCTAATTTGGGTAGGATACTAAGTCTTTACTTGGTTGGTAGTATACCAGAAGTAATGAGTCAAGCTGTAGGATCAAAGATCAATCACATGAGAAGAATGGACATGAGAATCTTCTCAAGATGGGATAGGGTCTTGACCAAGGAATTGCCAACACCTGAAAAGGTAACACCTCAAAAGAAAAAGAAGAAGATAGCCCCAGTGGCTCAAGAATCTTCCAGCAGTTCAGAAGAGCATGTTGTCTTCACTCCTGATGAAGAAGACACTGGAGATGTTGGAAAGTCTCCAGCTCAACAAGATGATGCAGACAGGCAGGGGGAGCTACCACAGGCTAGCCCTCTTCACCAGGATTCTATCCAGGGGGGAGCCTCTAATAGTGGAAGAGCCAACTCCATTAGAAAGTGAACAAGCCACTCAAATCATTCTTGAGGTACTCACTGAAATCAATAACTTAGTTTTCCCTATAGAGGATATTGTTTTGTCTGATTCATTAAATAATGTTAATCAGCAACCTCAGATTGATAGTCAACCCCCAGATGTTGTCATGGAGGACACATCTGTTCAATCTCAAGTTGTATCTGATCAAGTTGTTGATGAGACAAGGGATTCTCCATCACAACCTCAACAAGAGTTCACAATGGAAGATCTCTTCCTTAATCTGGATCAAACAGACTTTGAGAAAGCAAGTGCTGCTGAGGGGGAGAATGCTCCAATTGAGGGGGAGCAAGTTGAGATTCTAGAAGAAACTGCAAGGAAAGAGCCTGAGAAGCCAAAGGATGTTGAGGAGCTACCTAGGGAGAGGGTTGAAATAGCCAGCACATCAGCTTCTGAAGATGATGAGGCTATAAGAGCAAAGAAAAGGAAATTTCAAGTCTTCAAGAGGAGGAGCCAGACTTATAAGAAAGCCCTGCAAACCATAGCACCACAGCCTGCACTACAGCCATCACCATCTGTAGATTACAGTTCTCTGATGGTTGCTATGCAGATAAAATTTGATGAGCAAAGGAAGGCCATAAAAACATATATGGATGAGGGGCATAAGTCTTTACAGTTTGATCTGGCCCAGGACATTAAATCTATAAGATTTGAAATGAATCTGAATAAGAAGGAGATGAATGACTGCTTCCACAAGGGAGGGAATGCAGTGGTATACTTGGCTACACATCAGGAGAAGATAAAAGCTCAAGTGGATGAACTTGAAGTAAAGCAAGGCTATGTACTGGAGAATCAAATCAGAATGAATGATAACCTGACAGCTTCCCACAATGCAATTGTCACTGAACTTAAGAATATAGCCACTGCACAGAATGCAGCCCTGACCACTGCCAAAGAGGAGTTTGACAAAGAATTGAAAGAAAGTCTAACTGCTGTAACTTCTGCAATTCAAGATTCCCAGAAGCTCCTCACTTAAAAACTCCAAAGGTTAAAACCTTTCTACAAGGATGGAGTCAATTATCTAAATTCCCAAATCAGATTTCAGAAAGATGATTTAAGAGATCACATAGAAAGAGAAGTCATAAAGGGGGAGAGGGTGTTAGTCAAAGCAGGCTCTGATCATGCCAAATGGATTTCCAATTCCATCATAGCCACTCTTGGTTATCCTCCTTTATGTGCTGATGGTAATGTTGCTGAGTCTGGGATTAATCCTGCCTATCTTGGAGGTGAGCAAGCTGAAGTAGCTCAGGTGATCTATCCTCCACCAGACTTTGATATGTTACAAGCTGATATACAGTCCATGTATAGCTCACCCGAGGGACAGCAAAATGTTATCATAGATAAGGTGGTTCAGCCAGTATCTGAGGCTATACAGGAAGCTATATTGAAAGAACAAGCTGAACAAGAAGCTAGATTGTCTAAGAAGAGGTTCAGAGAGCAAGCTGAACAAAGGCCTGATTTTGAGCAGTGGAGCCCCACTTCAAGAAATATTATTTTGACTGCTTGGAAGGCTGCCAAAGATAATATTGAAGACAGAAACAAGTGGTATTATAAACTAGAATGGAGAAAGCATGAAAACAGGCAAGAATCCATTGTACAATACATGAGAAAGGCTAAGATGGGAAAGCTACCTCCTACTGCCCAGGAGCCTAGCAAGTACTTTCCCAAGCCTTATCATTACTTTGAGAGGCAAAAGATCAAAGCTGAAGAGCTAAAAAAAGGATCTTAAACGCAAGAAGCATGCTGCTGCTGAAGATGCTGAAGCTCATGTGCAAGCAAAGATACAGTCTGGGAAGGGCAGAGTGATCAAGGAGGCTGAGCAAAAATAGAATAGCATTATCTTAAGTTTACTATGTAATCACTTGTATTAAAACATTCTGTAAACTTTTGTATAATGAATATGACATAGTTGTTAGAACAATGTGATGTGTTATTAATCTATTTCATAATTGTTCTGAGATAATATCAGTGTATACATGTTTTGTTTGATACATGTTTATGTTTTCCCTGATTGCATAATCCTGTTTTACATCATACTGTAATTTTGTTATGTATGGTGTATATCATTGACTAAGGGTTATGACTTCTCCAAATAGGGGGAGATTATTGGGTACATTGGTTTAAATGTACCTGATTTGAAGAAGCCTCACCCCACTCAATGATATACATCAAAATGTATTTGATGTATTTTGAGTTGCCTTGTGCAGGTTAACTATTTGCAGGGAAAGATGAAAGTTTTCTAAGTCCATGTGTCGACACCCAGAAGGAAAGTGTCGACACTTAAGAAGACTTGTGTCGACACCCAGGCAAGCAGTGTCGACACTTGGAGTAATTGTGTCGACACCAGGGATGCAGAGTCGACACCAGACAGAAAGTATCGACACATGAAGGCTGTGTCGACACTCAATGAAGAGAAGTCCAGAGAAGCAGTGTCAACACTTAGAAGCAGTGTCGACATCCAGAGGAATTGTGTCTACATCAGATAGTGTCGACACTTGGAGGCTGTGTCGACACTCAGCAAAAGTCAGCAGAGTCTAAGTATAAGTGTCGACATAATAAAGAATGTATCGACACTTAGCAGGAGACTCAATACATGAAGAAAGTGTCGACACTGGGAGGCTGTGTCGACACTCAGCAAAGTTCAACAAAAAAAACTTCGAAGTACAAGTGTCGACACAAAGGAGCAGTGTCGACACTCAGCCAAAGTCTCAACAGAAGGAGAATGAGTCGACACAAGGAGCTCTGTCGACACTCAGCAAGTATCAACACAGAAGGCATGTGTCGACACCAAGAAGATGTGTCGACACTGAACAAGTTCAACACATGAAGATGTGTCGACACAAAGGTGTTGTGTCGACACTTACAAGAATTCAACTAAGTACTGAAGAACAAGGAGTTGTGTCGACACTCAATATCAGTGTCGACACATGATGAAGAAGCAGTGTCGAGATATAAATTCTACAACACAAGGAGTTGTGTCGACACCTTGAAGGCTAGTGTCGAAACTTAGTATACATGTGTCGACACTTAGTCTATAAGTGTCGACACTTAAAGACAGATTGTCTCGACACTTTCAGACAGTTATAGTTATTTCAAGAACTGACTGGATGACTTGACAGCTGCCATTCCAGCCGGTCTGCTGTACCTGTCAGAGATGTCGGAAAGCTGTTAGGAACCAGATCAGCCGGTCACCATGAAGAAGGCCTATATAAAGGCTTATACTGTCAACAGAAAGTGATGATCAAGTGATTGAGAAAGAAAAGAAGATCTAGCTATTCATTGAAGAATCAAGTGAAGATCTAAGTAGTTGGAGAGAGAGAGCTCCATCCAAGAAGACAGTCATTGGAACAAGGCTGTGAAGAAGGGTTCAGACCTAGTTCTGAATCTTAAGTTGCAGTGATTGAAGATCAGCTGCAGAGAATCAATCCTATTGTGTTCTACATTCAAGAAGCTTTGAAGAAAAGCCAAGTGTGATTGTTCTCAGCAGAGTTCTTCCAAGAACTCATCAAGAACCTATCAACTCATCTCTCTTTTCTCTGAGTTGTAGGTATATTCTTTGTATTCTTAATTTCTTGTAGGATCCTTAGGGATCTGAGTTGTAAGCCTGCAATTATAAAGGCTGAGTGGTAGGGCATGTGTGCCTGAGTGTAGGAGATCTGTTTCTCTGAGTGTAGGCCTGTTGTGGCTGAGTGTAGGCCTTGTGGTTGAGTGTAGGCTTTCTGAAGAAGCTGAGTGTAGGTCTTTGAAGAAGACTGAGTTGTAGGGCCTTGGGCCTGAGCTGTAGGAACCTATTTTGGGGTTCTGAGTGTAAGATCTGAGGATCTGAGATAGTGGAGGAGTTTGGCCGAATCTAGTATACTACTAGATAGGCGAAGGGGGAAAGTGGATGTAACCAAATCTTGGGGAACCACTATAAATCTGTGTGTCCACTGTGTGCATGTGTGATTCTGTGATTGCTGATTGATTTCTGTGTTAAAGTAATTATAACTCTGTGATATAATCTGAATTATACCTAAAAAGTGTAAAAAGATTAGTCACCTATTCACCCCCCCTCCCCTCTCTAGGTGATTAGGTACAATTTCTTTCATGTAAGCTTAACTGCCGAGTGTGCAAGCCTCATTAATGCTGTCAGCGCTATAAATATCGTCGGAAGTTCTGTATTTGTCAAAAGTTGCTTCTCACCCCTTGCGGTCTTCACTTGCAGTCCGCCATGGAAAGACTTGGTGCATTATTTGGCAGCCTCATTTCCAAGGATGAGAAGCCAAAGCCATCAATGAAAACCAAGAAAGTAGTCAAGAGAGGAGGAGCGTCTGTCTGCTCTGTTGGAGAGAGTTCCCAAAGTAAGAAGCCAGTTATGGAAGTAGTCCGCCGAACTGATAAGCTTGCGCGCGAGAAATCAGGGGATGCCACTGCATCCCATTATGTAAATCCACCAAAGAGTGTGGACGAAATGCTGAATCTGCTGAATCAGAAACCCGTGAACTCAGCGGACATGGATGTGTACCTGTCCTAATCAGGTACAATCATGTTTCGCATAAACACGGAAGCTGAAGTTTCTTCACTGGACGCCCAGCAGCCTATCATCGATCTGGATCAAGATAGGTGACCTGCTGGAGAAGGAGCAGAGGAAGAGGCTCCTTAACAAGCTTTAGTTGTTGTAAATCCTGAGGCAGTCTGCGAGAATCAGCCGGATTTAGGGCAGGTTGCCATGGACTTGACTGAGAAAAACGCCCCCTCTGAGAAGAAGAATAGGAAGAGGGACAAGTACACCATCACAGAGCGGGTTGAGAAGAAGTTGCAGACAAGGAAGGAGAAGAACATCTCCCAGCGTACTGTAGCTGTGAGCTTGTAGTACAAGCCGTGAGAAAAGGAAGTTTCTGAGGGCGGCCTCGTTACTCTAGAGGCCCATATCCTGGGAAGCGAATCCCTGTCGATGGTCAGTTTGTCAACCGATGAAATATTAAACTCTATTGATACCGCCCAACTTGAAATTATTAATCAATCCTTGTTGGAGGAATTGCAGCCCGAGGTCAAAATATTGGGTGTTAAGATTGGTGAGCACCTGTAACACCCCCTATCCGTCACATAGCATATAGCAGTAGGTCCGGCCGGGGCCCGACGCCATATACCACAGACAGAGCAGGTGGATACTCAATGGAAACCATCCAACCAATCCAACGTCCTACACAGAGTCACTCTAGTGGATGCAATTTTATTAGTTGCAAAAATAAAGAACCCAACACACGCATGAATGTCCACTAATACGCCAAAAGGAATGAAGTACAAATACACAAGCACTGGCCTTATGGCCTTACAATTGTTTTCCTCAAATTACGTGTCTTAAAACCTCGGCATGCAGGCCGGCCATACATGAATACAAGAAAACACTCAAAATTAGGCCTTCGAGGGCCGACTCAGCAACTTGGGCTTTAGCCCGCTATTTACCGCTCGACTCCGCAGCACATGTAAGCACAATCCACCGCAACGGTCGCAAACCAAAGTAACGGTCAGCAAAGCTGACCAAATTATAACGATCCCGACCCCAATTCGGGGCGGCGATGCTTCTTCCCTGCACTTTATTAGGATAACCAATAGTACATAAGTACATTGCATCACAGGAATTGGCACGCACGGCCACACGCCCCGTGCTCTCAGGGCACATTCTCGGTGATCACGGTCTAAGTCCGCCGACTCACCACCGTCCCCTGGACGGCAATTTCTCATGAGCATATGGTCTTTCTGGCCACTGTCTAAGACCCTCCATCTATGCCAACGGTAAGTGCCAAGTAACTTTAGGTCTCTTTAATCGAACAACATAGAGCGGGTACGGTTCTGCCTGACCCGTTGCTCACACCACAACGTTAATTTAAAAACATATGCGCGGGTCAAACTTTCCCGAGTACCAAATCGTTTACATACATCACATAACCCAGTTATATTCAAGTTAGCTCCCAGGCCCATATGATGGCAGAACCACCCGTCCGCCCAGTTTTTCGGGTGCACCTTGGAGTTAATCCCCAAGGCTCCCTGTTGCAATCTATCTCGTAGAAAACCCGAAAAACAAACATTCGCACGGAGTCTTTTCCAGCCACTTATGCAATGCAACATCACCGATCCAGACCAACTTGTCCGGGTATGCTTCACACATTATGCCTATATTCGTTCTCGATTACAGACTCTACATGTACACAACGGGGACTATTCATGTCTACCTGAAGGAACGCCTCAAACTCATCGCAAACTCGCGAGAGCGGGCTTCCCTATGCAAAAGAAGTTGAGCTTCACATGCTTAAGTAGAGAATCGTTACCCTAACATTCTTCCTTGGCGCCATGGAAAAGTAAGCAGATGAAAAGCACCACACTCTCCTTGCCTCCGTAGATCCGAAGTCGGTTCGTGATTTGGAGCTCCGAACCTCCGCCGATGACCGGATCTATGCTTCTTCTTCCACCTTTGCTCTCCCCTCTCTCTAGAATTAGAAAGAGAACCACTCAAGTCAAATGAGGGTTTCAAAGGCCCAATCCCGGGTATATCCCAGTAGGAACAACCCCCAACCGTTGGATCCCAAACTAAGGAAACGAACGGTTATGATCTGTAGCTGAAAAGTAAAACCTGGGCCGAACACGGCCTGTGACACGCCCGTGTCCAGGGCCGTGTCCCTCATTCGACGTCAAAATCGATGCATCTTGAAAAACACACGGGCATCCAACACGCCCATGTTCGACCTAACACGCCCGTGTCAGCCAGTACATGCCCGTATTCCCGGGCGTGTTCCCCCATCAACACAAGACCAACACCAACCCGAGACTCACAAAGGTCTTGGACACGTCTGTGTCCTATTTGACACGCCCGTGTCAAACCCAAACACGCCTGGGCTCCAGGCCATGTTCATTGTCTCGACAGTTCGTCGAGCGCAGTTCGTCGACCACCCGACACGGCCTTGGACACGCCCGTGTCCTAGGCCGTGTTCCCTGTCTCGACACATCGTCGAGCGAAAATGTCGACTTCCAGGGCCGATCTTCGACACGAGATCGACACGCCCTGAGACAAGCCCATGTCTCAGGCCGTGTTCGCTGCTCGACGGTCATCGACTCCAAAATTCGTCGACATCACGGCCAAATCGTCAACTCGAGCCTGACACACCTTGGGACACGCCCGTGTCCCAGGCCGTGTGCCCCCTGCCAAATTCCAAATTTGGCCCAAAACGCCTCCCGTCGCTCTTTTGAGTTTCGGGGCGTTACAACTCTCCCCCCTTAAAAGAATTTCGCCCTCGAAATTACATAAAGGAAAGAAACATAAAAATTAAACGGTACCTGAGTGAAACAACTCCGGGTACTCCTTAAGCATAGTCTGCTCTCGCTCCCAAGAGAGCTCCTCCCGACCGCAATTGTCCCAACGGATCTTGACCATCCTGATCTCTTTATTGCGTAGCCGCTTGACTTCCAATTCCTCAATACGTACGAGCTTGACCTTCGTCGTCAACCCACTATCAACTAGCACTTGATCGACCGCGATAACTTGCGTTGTCTCTTGCACCGCCTTCCATAGCACCGATATATGGAATACATCATGTGGACCACTAAGCTCCACTGACAACTTCAACCGATACGCTGCTTCACCAATCCGCTCCAGAACCTCAAACGGTCCAAGGTACCTCGGGCTTAGCTTCTTCAAGCGCCGCACCCGCGAGACACCCTTGAACGGCTTGATCTTCAAGTACACCCAATCGCCAACATCGAACTCCACGTTCCAGTGCTTGGCATTATAGTACTTAGCCTAGCGGTCCTGAGCGATTAGCAACCTCTTCCGAATGGTCTCACAAAAGAAGTAGAAACCTCCACCTCTAGTCGCTTATACAACTTTGATTCACCCGTTTCCAACCAGGACAACGACGTGCGACATTTTTTACCATAAAGGGCCTCAAAGGGCACCATTTAAATGCTCGTCTGGTAGCTATTATTTTAAGCGAATTCCACCAATTATAGGTGATCTTTCCATAGATTTCCAAAGTCCAGGACACACATGCGAAGCATGTCTTCCATTATCCTATTGGCCCTCTCGGTCTGCCCATCCGTTTGTGGATGAAAGACTGTGCTAAAACTTAGCTTTGTTCCCAACATCTGCTGCACCAGCCTCCAATCATTGGACGTGAACCGCCCATCTTGGTCACTCACGATGCTGCGGGGCACACCATGAAGCCATACAATATTATCCACATATAGTTTTGCCAATTTCTCACCCGGATCATCCTTCCTATGCGGAATGAAATGCGACACCTTCGTTAGACGATCTACGACCACCCAAATGGCATCGTTCGCCTTTTGCTACCTTGGCAACCCGTGCGCAAAGTCCATAGTAATGTTGTCAAACTTCCACTCAGGAATAGGAAATGATTTCAAGAATCCTCCCGGCTTTTGGCATTCCACCTTCACCAAGGCACAAGTTTGACACTTCGCCACGTAGAGCGCCACATCCTTTTTCAGTCCTGGCCACCAGAACAATTTCTTAACATCGCGGTACATCTTCGTGCTCCCCGGGTGAATTGAGTGCTTGGTATGATGCGCATTGTACAACAATTCCACCCGCAAATTACCCACGTTTGTGACGCACAAATGTCTGTCTTTCCAAAGTAATCCGTCCTCCACAATGAATTGGGAATTTGACCCATCGAGAGCCTCTATCATGAGTTACTTCTTGTGGACATCCATATCCAACGCCTGCCGAATCCAATCAGCCAGGTCATATTGGACTTCAGTACAATTCAATACTGCTTCAGCACTTGATTGCTTATCAACACAAAAGATCTCCAATGCCTCCAACACCCGAACCACCAGCTTGTCATGGACCGACAGCCAATTGGCTTGGGCTGGGGCCCGACGACTCAACGCGTCCGCCACCGCATTGCCCTTACCAGGCACGTAATTGATCTTGAATGTATAGTCCCCCAGAAACTCCATCCATCTACGCTGTCGCATGTTCAGATCTTTCTGATCAATCAAATACTTCAGCCTCTTGTGATCGGTGTAGATATCAATCTTCACACCGTACAAATAATATCTCCACAGCTTCAAGGCAAAAATCACGGTCGCTAACTCCAAGTCATGGACCGGATAGTTCCTCTCATGCATCTTTAGCTGTCTTGAGCCATATGCTATAACGCTTCCATGCTATAACAACACACAACCCAAACCACTGCCCGAAGCATCGCTATAAATCTCATAACCTTCGGTCCCACTCGGCGAACTCAGCACAGGCGTCATGGTCAACCGAAATTTCAACTCCTCAAAAGCTTGCGCGCACTCCGGCGTCAAAACGAACTTCTGCTCCTTCCTCGTCAAAGTAGTGAGAGGTAACGCTATCCGCTAGAAGTTCTCTACGAAGCGCCTATAATAGACGGCAAGCCCTAGAAAGCTCCGGACTTCCGCTACCGTAGAAAGCTCAGGCCACTCCCGTATCGCAACAATCTTCAACTGATCCACTGCAATACCTTCCCCACTCACTATATGACCGAGCAACGCCACTTAGGACAACCAAAACTCGCACTTCGAGAATTTGGCGTACAATTGATTCCTCCTTAGCGTCTCCAAAACCAAATAAAGATGCCTGAAGTGATCTTCCTCACTCTGCGAGTACACCAAAATATCGTCGATGAAGACGATCACAAAATGGTCCAAGTACTCCCTCAAGGTCATGTTCATCAAATCCATAAACACTGACAGCGCATTCGTCAACCCAAACGGCATGACCATAAACACGTAATGCCCGTATCTTGTACTGAATGCTGTCTTAGGGATATCACTCTCCCTTATCATCAGTTGATAGTAACCAGACTTGAGATTCAACTTAGAGTACACCGTCGACCCGACCAACTGATCAAAAAGAACATCGATCCTTGGGATTGGGTACTAGTTCGTTTCCATTAGCTTGTTTAACTCCCGGTAATCAATACAAAGTCTCAAGCTCCCGTCCTACTTCTTTACAAAGAGGACTGATGCGCTCCAAGGCGACGAACTTGGACGCACAAACCCTTGCTCCAACGACTCTTGAAGTTGCACCTTCAACTCCTCCATTTCCTTAGGTGCTAGCCGATACGGAGATTGTGACACAGGCTTTGCACCTGGCACTAGCTCAATAGTGAAATCTATCTCCCGTTGAGGCGGGGCTCCCGGAAGATCTGCGGGGAACACATCAGGGTACTCAGCTACCACTGAAATACTATCCAATATAGCCTTTGACTTTGCAACCTCCACTAGTGTAAAGAATAGCTCTGCACCAGCACGAACCGCCTTCACCACCTAAAAAGCGTACATCAACATCTTGCTCGACCCTTTCAAGCCCGTAAAACTCGTCTCAAGACTTGATCCCAACCTGAATTCCTTGCGACCACAATCAATATAGGCTTGCTGCTCTGAGAGCCAGTCCATGCCAAATATAATGTCGAACTCCACCAGCGGTAGTAACGACGCTCGCAGATCGAACTCTTGATTCCCAATGTGAATCTGAACACCACAGATTATCTCTGCGCGCATCGAACACCCATTCGGTAACAACACATCCAACTTGTCCTTCGCCATCGAAGAAGGTACTCCAATGCGCGATATGAATCCTTCGGACGAGAAGGAGTGTGAAGCTCCCGTATCAAAGAGTGCTCTCGCCGGAAACTCACAAATCAAAACAAATCCTAAACAAGCAGTGGTATGGTAACATACGCATAACAAGTATTTAAAAAAATTTAACTTGCTACAAATTAAACCGTACCTGTCACCACATCCGCTTGTTTGATGGCCTCCTGTTGGCCAAGATTATAAACCCTTGGTTGAGCCGGAGCATAATGTGACGCATTTGACTCCACCGCCTTGCCCTTCTCTTCATAAGTTGCTCCCGGCTTCCTCTCGGACTTGGGACGTCCGCTCCAACAGTCACGGGCAAAGTGCCCCGGCTTGCCACAAGTGAAACATGCACCCGGGGTCCGACCCGTAGTCGCCCCAAAAGCACCAGAAGAGGGGGCTGGACCTGAAGTCCTAGCCTTCTTGTAGAACCTTTTATTGCCGGACATTGAAGTAGTCAGCACTTTGAACCCAGTCTTCTTATCACCAAGGCTTTTCTTTGCTTGACCATTCTTCATGTCCTTCTCCAAGGACCGGGCCGTGTTGACCAAGGTCAAAAAAACCTGCGTCATCGGCCCCGAGAGTAGTAGCCTCAAGTCATCTCTTAGACCTTCATAGAAACGGTTGGTCTTACGCTCCTCATCCGCGATGGTGGAGCTAGTATACCGACCCAACCAAGTAAACTTGTGGAGATACTCATCCACGCTACTCTCTCCTTGTACCAACCTCTGGAACTCATTCACCAAAGTTATCCTCTGAGTCGAAGGGAGGTACCTAGCCAAGAACAGTCTCGAGAACTCCTCCATCGAGACATCTGTAAGTTGCCTACCTCTCAATAGATGCAGCTCCAAACCCTCCCACCATAGCCTAGCATCTTAATCCAACAGGAATGTAGCTATAGTGGTCATCTGCCACTCCTCCGTCTCCGTTGCTGTCAAGACTCTCTTCACACAGGAGAGCCAGTCTTCAGCTTGAGATGGGGTTCCCAACCCCGAGAATACCGGAGGATTAATGTTCATCACATGTTTGAGTTGTCTCTCGGTTGCCCTCCTTGGCACCAACGGCTGCACTACTACCTGCTCCACTCTTCTCGGCTCAACCGCTAGAAGAGGTACCTGCTCCATCGCAGGAGCGGGCTACTGCATTTGCCTTACAGGCTGCGCATTGATCATGGCAAACACTGCTTCAGCCACCAATCGTATGGTCTCAGCCGATGGAGGTGTTGCAGGAGCACCATTTGGTGCACTACTAGCCTCAGAAACTCGGCGTTCTGATGGCCCAACACCGCTTCTGGTCACCTATAGTGGTACAAAACACCGTTAAGCGACCAAAAAAATTGCAAAACGCAATTATAGGAACGCGCAGGTTCCTCAAACATGTGTATTTTTCATTCCTAAGTGGAAATTCATGGGTTCTTTTATTGTTATAATGATGACGCACACACATGTTGTCACAACCCGCATTTCATCGATGAGTACATCGTATCAGAGTAAGAGGAACTACTTGTTATGATGCCACGTCGTGCAGGGGATAACTGCATACGCTCAGGCAAACCCTTGACGCTTACTTTAGTAGTTGAAAACCATCAGTTGTATGCAAGAAAACCGTTTAGTTTGATGGTCGTATCCCTTGGCCTTATGGATCAAAACGTGTGTTTGTACGCGGTGGAAAATACTTTAGTTTACTTATGATGATCTCCTATATGTATTTTAGATTTATAATAAGATCAGAAATCATCCTTTTTACGTTGTTTGGAAAATACTTGTTTAGGTGACCAAAACATGTTATGAATGCTATACAATAATATGTTTTGTTTAGCTTAAAATACCTAATGCAACCTAGCATAAAACAGTCCCAAGAGCAAGTAGAGATCATCCCAATGATTCATAATAGCAGTCTAGCATTCATATGTAGCAAGTAAAGAAAGCCACCAATGGGCGCCAACAAGCTAACACGAACCCATTGGGGCATATGTATGTCTGTACAACAAAGAAAAGAACTACCTCGATAAGTAAGCTCGGCTAGCTCCAAAGAAACTCTTCACAAGCACTAGCCGCTCAACCGGCTACAACATGCACCTGAGGAATTCAAGAAAGAACACCTCATCAATCATCAAAGCTAAAAAATAGAGCATTAAGTTCTTAAAATATGACGAAGGGGCTTACCGACCCCATAGTAATTTTTCATGTAAAACGAGTGAAAAGAACTGGGTGGAAAACAAGTGTGAAACACTGACAACCCAAAGTGTAAAACGCACCAAGTGCGTGAAAGTCTCATCAAGTCCTGCTCAACCTGCAGGAGCACAAAAGCAACATATACGCCCATTCCATCATCTTGACAACAAGAAACAACATATACTAGTGAAACATATACTAGTGAAACATAAGCAGCAGTTTAGGTCGATTCCGCAAGGGTATTTTGGTGGCGGCCCTAAAGTGGAATGCACCAATACAAGCCAGCCCAAATCGAGGCCAAAACGGTGCTTTACACCCAAAACAAAACCCGGTGGCCACCAAGGCTGAAACCACACCACCCCTTACCGAATCCATACATAAATGCTCCTGCCATGGTTCACAATTTGCCTCGCAAAACTCACCATAACCCAAGCTAAACATGTTTCATTTCATCGTCCTCACTCATGACTACATATTGCCCAAGTTATGTCAAACTTGATAGAATTTGGATCTCTACTTCACCATAAGCAAACCCCACAAGTAACAATGTCGATTAAACCCAACAAGCTCGCGAATCATAGGAACAAGAAAGGTAGCTAATAGAAAAATACAAGGTAAAACTGGACAAAAGTGAGCTAAGCAACAAGGAGATGAACAATAGGTAAGCATATAGATTGGGAAATTCTTGAAAGACAAGATTATTTATGCTTGTGAATCCTAAACAAAAGTAAGAGTAACAAGGCTAAGCTATTTAGCCCAAAGTGAGGTGCAAAACAAGAAGAACAAGCTATTAAAATTGAAAGGGGAAAGCTAGCTAAACTTGTATAGTCAAAGAACAAGAAAACAAGATTGGCAAGGGTGAAGAACACCGCTTTCCTGAACCGATACAACACCGCGACGGCTGCCCCTCTCTTTCCTTCCCTTGTGTTAGCTAGACGAAGATGAAGAAGATGGTGGAGAAAGATGAAGTGAGGAGAAAATAAACTCTCTTCTCAGCTTTATTCTTCCAGGACAAAGCTGGACGACTTGATCCAGAATCAGAAAACGAACGGCATAAAAAAGCTGAAAAAGTCGATTTTTGGCCCTGTCACGCCCTGTGACACGCCCGTGTCACAGGGCGTGTACCTTAAGCGGCGCAGAATCCGACAACTGCAAATTTATCTACAAGGTACATGGCCGGGTACACGCCCGTGACGGGTCGGTCAGGCCCGTGACCTAGGGCGTGTAACCCGTGTCTCGACATCTCGTCGACCAAAAGTGTCTACACTTTGACAAAGGTGGACACGCCCTATGACATGCCCGTGTCACAGGCCGTGTCCCCTCTCTCGACACCCGACACTCGACACTTGACACTCGACACTCGACACTCGACACTCGACACTCGACGTAGCGGGACACGGCTCGTGACACGCCCGTGTCACGGGACGTGTACCCCATTCGTCGAGCTCAACTCGACGTAAGAAAATTCGTCGAGTCAAGGAGGTCACGCCCCAGGTCACGCCTTGGGTCACGCCTCGACACGCCCGTGTCGGGGGGGTGTGTTCCTCCCGCAACTTCGTCGAACGAAGTTCGACGACCACAAAGCCAAACTACATCCCGAGCTGGACACGCCCTGGGACATGCCCGTGTCCCAGGCCGTGTCACTCAAAAAAATGACCATTTTTCACTGTTTTGAAAAGTGTTTCTTTCTCGTCCTAGACCATTTTTTACTTAAGGACTTTTTACCCTTTTTTTCTATACACTCAACCCGTATTGAGCAACATTACCCGGGCTCGAAAAAGTGCAAGCATTCCCTAAGTGGCCTCACCGAGTCCCAAACTTGGACTCCGGCTTGCTGGGGAATCGTGCAACTAGACTACCAAAACAGCCACTCGAAAGCCCGCGTGAAAACCATGCTCGAACAACGGTTAGAGCCAGCGTAATGGCCATCAAGCGTATGCAATCACTCAACGAAAAATCCAGGGCATTACAATCACTCCCCCTAACAAAACGTCTCGCCTCGAAACTTTGCAATAAGTTTTATCTCAATCAAAGAAGTAATCAAACAAAAACACCAATTCACATACCAGCTTATTTACGGGAACAAATGAGGGTGAGCCGCCCGCATCGTTGACTCGAGCTCCCACGTCGCGCTTTCCACATTTTGATTTTTTTCCATAGTACCTTGACCATAGGGATCTTCTTTTTCCGCAATACGCGCTCTTGGGAGTCCAAAATACGAATAGACATCTCTACATACGAAAGGTTCGGCGCCAACTGCGGCACAACGTCCAACACTTGCTTGTCATTCTGCACACACTTTCGCAGTTGGCTGACATGAAACACGTCGTGAACACCAGGAAAGTTCACGGGTAACTCAACTTTGTAAGCGGATGCACCAACCCGTGCAAGAATCTTGAAGGGACCCACAAATCTTGGGTCTAACTTGCGCTCTTTTCCAAACCTTTTAATTCCAACCATTGGGGAGACTTTCAGGAAAACGAAATCCCCCACAGCAAACTCTAACTCCGACCTTCGCCGGTTGGCGTATTTTTCATATCGCTCTTGGGTGATTCGGATCTTCTCCCGAATAAGTCGTACGGCAACTTCCATGTCCTTGAGCGCCTCTGGGCCCAACAAAGGCTGCTCGCTGATAATAAGGTTTGCAGTCAATTTTATTAGGATATTTTCGGGGTTTTAGAGTAAATCATGTCTTGTAAAGTACTTGTTTTGATTCCCCTTTGTATATATTTTTGTCGCTAATGCATTTTTTCTGCTTTTTGCAGGTTTTCACGGCTTTCAGCCGAAGTTTGCTGTGACACGCCCCACGGTCACGCCCTACCAGGGCGTGTACCTAGGGCGTGTAACCCAGAGGAATGAAGCAATTGGTCCGAAACTGCATTCCGTGGAAACTTAGTGTACACGCCCTCGGTCACGCCCGTGTCACACCCGACACGGGCGTGTACTAGAGGAGTGTCCCCAGGTTCCGAGGAATCGCCGCAGCGCGCTCGTTTTTCCCGCTCCACCGTCGCACCGAAAGTGTCACGCCTGACCCGGGCGTGACATATGGGCGTGTACTGCAGCAATTCCGCCCGTCACCTCCAGCATTCAATTTCCGCTCAACAAAGTCACGCCGCAAACAACACGCCCCAGGTACACGCCCTACCAGGGCGTGACTTGTGGGCCTGTACCGCAACAACTCCGTCAGAATTCAATTCCTGCCCGAAAAAGTCGCGCTGAATGTGTCACGCCCCAGGGTCACGCCCGACCAGGGCGTGACAAGGGGGCGTGACCCGACCCGAAAAATTCTATAAATAGAGCCCAACTCCAGGGGTTCAGGGACACCTTTTGCTTTGAGAGGGGAGGTTCTGTCCTTTGTATTTCTGAACTTTTTAAGCATGTCTTTCCATTTTTAGTTCGTAGCTCTAGCTTTATACTTTCCATGTATTAGCTCCTAGCTTATTTCTGTAGTATGATGCTAATGATAGTGTAGTTTCCTTCTCATATTCTTGTAATCTCTGGTTTTCAAGCTGTAAGATCGCTGTTTCTCTTAATAAAAAGTGTTGTTTTCTTTTTCGTTCCTGCTCTGTTTTCAGTATTTTTCTTCTACTCATCCCCCCTCTTCCACCTCACCATGATTAACTAATCCTCCATGTACTCGATCTTAAAGATTCGAGCTTCGAGTGATTAGGTTATGATGCTTTGAATCTTACCTTTCCTTTTTAGGGTTTAGCTTTGAATTACTCTTGATTTATCACGGGTTGGAGGTATATTATTGATATATACTCTCCACCTTTGCTTTCATTCTGGGCTAGCCGAGAGGCCGAAAGTTTGAAATGAGCACTCAAGAGTAAAGGGAGTTGTCCGCACCCCTCGAGAGAGGCAGACGTTCAAATCTCCCGGATTGGAGTAAAATCCAATAGAGGGGTTCACCGCGTAAAGCGAGTTTTAGGCCTCCGATTTAGGCGAAAGTCGGTCGGACCTTCCTAAACTCAGTTAGGCACGGCCTTCGAGAGAAGCGTGTCAATATTCATGGAACCTCCACGGTCAAGGACCTTTACCCTAATTAGTTTAGGTTTATTTATCGTATTTTTCTAACCACTCTTGCCGAGGTGATTTCTGATCGAGTGCATTTTCCCTTTCATCGTTACTAAGCTTAAGTTAATCGCTCTGTTAGCTCTCTTTAGCTTTTCATGCAAGTAGCTCTCTTTCATTGCAAGTAGTTCTCTTCCTTTAGCACGTTTAGCTTTCTTCTAAAAAAACTTAATTTTTCGTTGATAAAATAATAGATTTCGTGTGAGTAAGCTTACTCAACTGTTCCCGGATTTCAATACGACACTTGTGTCCCTAGCTGCATTTCGATAGGTATACTTGCTTTGATGAATTGTTAGTTTGGTTATTCTCTCCTTGCAGATATCTAAGAGACAATCAAGTTTTTGGCGCCGTTGCCGGGGAAGCAACGCTCGTTGATAAATTGAAAACGCGAATATATTAATTTTATCACTTCTCTTTCTCAGCCTCCTTCTTAAATTTTTTCCGCCTACTCACTTGAGTTAAATGGCTGGACTTTGTTAAGTGTGCGTATTTTTAATTTTTCCGCCTACTCACTTGAGTTAATTGGCTGGATTTATTTCAAGCAAGTGTGCGTATCTTTTATTTTTCCGCCTACTCACTTGAGTTAATTGGCAGGCTTTATTTCAGTAGAGTGTGTTTACTTTCTGTAGAGTGGGTGTGTTTTAATTTTCTGTCGAGTGCGTGAGTGTAGCTTTTATTTTCCGCCTACTCGCTCAGAGATAAATGGCTGGATTTTAATTACCGCATTCTTAATAGAAACCCACATCACAAAATTTTCTACACCACCTAACTCTCTCGAAAAGGGCAAAGTGGCTCTAAATGCCACTATCTTGTCTAGTACCTTGCGAACCCTTCACCGGGTAGCCCTTGGGAAGTTCGGGAGTTAAAACATAAAAAAAATCTATTTCAAAAAAAAAAAATTCCAACTTCATTAGCTCTTTTACTTTTTAGTCTTGCTTCTCCTCTCTTCTTCTAGTGTATGACCCGCGGAAGTCCGTCAGTTACTTTGGACCTGGACCACGAAATTGAGCGTACTCTTCGGAGAAGATCGCGATTTCAAGGCCCTACTACCCAAGTGCCGGTTGAGGATTCCGAGTCATTTTCTACCTTAAGAATGGCAGAACCCAACGTGGAGGAAGTCGTGCAAAGGCCTATGTCCTACTATGCACGACCGAATCTCGAGGGTACAGAATCGAGTATAGTTCGCCCTGCAATAGCAAATTATAATTTCGAACTGAAGCCTAGCATAATTCAAATGGTGCAGCGGTATGTGCAATTTGACGGGCTTCAAGATGAAGATCTGAACGCACACCTAGCCAGCTTTCTTGAGATTTGTGACACCTTCAAGATAAATGGTGTCACAAATGATGCTATTAGGCTAAGATTATTTCCTTTCTCTCTTAGACTTAAGGCTAAGCAATGGCTAAACACCCTTCCTAAAAATAGCATAACTACTTGGACGCAATTAACTGAAAAATTTTTGGCCAAGTATTTTTCGCCTGCTAAAACTGCAAAACTTAGGAATGACATTTCTGCCTTTGGACAAATAGACTCTGAGACCCTTTACGAAACCTGGGAAAGATTTAAAGAATTATTAAGACGATGCCCACATCACGCTCTGCCTGTATCGTTGCAGGTGCAGACGTTTTATAATGGGCTAAATCAAAGCACGAAGCAAATGATAGACGCAGCTTCTGGCGGTACTTTAAACCATAAGACCCCGGAAGCAGCTCTTGAGCTGTTTGAAGACATGGCCATGAACACTTACCAGTGGAATGTGCCTAGGTCCCGCCCAAACAAACCTGCAGGTCTCTTTGAAGTGGACAACGTCTCCCAACTCGCACTGCAAGTTGAAATATTAAGCAAAAAAATTACGGAGATGACTGCTGCCTCTGCCCCTCAGGTATGGGAATCTACAACTCCTCCCGCCGAACATTTGGATTATGTAAATAATATGCCTAGAACTGCTTTTAATAATTTTTCTGCTGCGAATTATCATCCTCCTAGTTTTAATTTTCCGAATAGTTATAATCCTGCGTTAAGAAATCATCCGAATTTTTCGTGGAACAAGAAAAATCACTTTGCGGTGTCAGCTCACAGTTAATTAACTTAGACTCATCAAAGACAACATGGACAGATTATTCTATAACTTGTGTAGTCAAGTTATAGATCTTATATGCTCTACTATTGTTATTGTGCCAAAAAAATATCCCTTCTTCGGACTTGGAAGCAAACTTAGTCAAATGAGACTAACCATTGTTTAGTACATAACACTTGCTAGCGAAAATCCTAAAATAAGATAAATTTAGTTTTCTGCCTTTCAGAATCTCATAGGGAGTTTTTTGTGGCTTTTGGTGATGGAAGCTCTATTAAAAACATGACAAGCAGTATTTACTGTCTCGGCCCAGAAATATTTTAGGAGAGAAGTGTCATTTAACAAAGTCCTACCTGCCTCAATTTGAGTTTTATTCTTCCTTTCAGCAAATTCATTTTGCTGGGGAGTTCTAGGTGAGGAGAATTCTTGATGAATCTCAAGCCCTTCACAGAACTTTGTCATGCATTCAGACTGAAACTCAGTCTCATGATCACTTCTGATCTTGACCACAGAACTATTAAATTCATTCTGAATTTGCTTGACAAATGTCTGGAAGATATCTGGAGTTTTAGATTTTCTCCTTAGGAAGAATACCCAAGCAAACCTGGAAAAGTCATCAAACACCACAAGGGTATAGACTTTCCTACCTAGACTATGAACTGGCATAGGACCAAATAGATCCATATGCAGGAGGTATAAACACCTCACTGTGTCTTTGGTATCAAGACTTTGGAAGGAAGACCTGGTCTGATTGTCCTTTTGACAAGCTGAGCAAATTCCCTCCTTAATGCACTTAACTTCAGAACCATGCCTCACCAACACTTCATTAAAGAGTCTACTTATGGTCTTGTAGTTCAGGTGAGCTAGCTTCTTGTGCCATTTGACACAATGAGAAACTTTATCATCTGCAACTAGGCGTATTGGAGTGTCCTCACTCTCACACTTAAAGTCTAAATAATAAATATTTCCTCTCCTAGTGTCTGTCAAGATAACCCCTTAGTCACTTGATCTTCTAGTTTGACACTCATCCTCGAGGAAAGAAATGTCATAGCCCAGATCACATAGTTGACCTATGCTTATAAGATTATGTTTCAAAGCTTTCACATAAGCTACTTGTGTGATAGTTACTATGTTATTAGTTATCTCACCCAAACCTTTAGTTACTCCTTTTGTTGAGCCCCCAAAGATAACTTTGGGACCATTCTTAATAGGAGTGTATTCCTTTAGCATGCTCCTTGTTCCAGTCATGTGCCTGGAACATCCACTGTTCAAGTACCATGTAGGGGTATGGTCACTTGAACTTACCTGCAACAAATATATTATCTAACCTTAGGACCCTAAATTTTATTGGCACCTAGGTGCAAGTTAGACTTAAACTGAACATGCCTACATGTAGTTCTTCTGACAGGTAAGCCACCATTACTTCTCTGGACACTCTCATTGTGCCAGCAATCAATGGCATAGTGGCCCACTTTGCGACAACACCAGCACTTATACACATTGTACCTTCTTTTAAGAACTGCCTTCACAACAATATTATTTCAGCTCTCAAACCAGCTGGTACATCGACTCTTTTCTTAAGTCTTTCAGCCAAGGCTTGCTTAGGGATATGTCTAGCAGCAGAAGTACTTGGGATATCTTGAGCCCTATCTGCAACTATATTCTTTTGAGAAAGCATACTTCTGATAGCTTCAGATATTCCTAAGTCTGTTCTGCTAACAGACTTTCCCTTAGCTTGCAAATGAGCTGGTAGACCTTGTGAGTCAGCTGCTACCATGTTCTTGAGTGTTGGGGCTGGTACACCAAACACAAATGGTCCATTATGAACCATTTGGGTTTTCTCATGGGCTGCCCAATAGGCACTAGCACCCTTGTCATTTCTACTGCCTTGCTCACAGTGACCATAAATACTATCATGGTCATACCTGTTAGAAGGTTGAACTACTTTTTAAAAAGAAATTGGAGGCTTGGAAGCAAGTGGCTGAGCTGGAGCTTTGCATTTCCAGTTGGAATTGGCAGCTCTTGTTCTCCCTTTGAAACCTAAACCCTTCTTTCCCTTTTGGGAAGAGAAGGAATCTATCAAAGGTAACATAGAACTAGGTTTTGAGAACTTGGCCACTAGCTCCCTCTCCTTTTGGAGTCTACTTTCAAGATTCCTAATATGATTATTCTTGAAAGTAATAGTATCCATCTGAATAACATTTATGTTCTTCAATTTACTAATATCTTTTAACTTCAGATCCAGCACTTTTGTTGAGTCTGAGGCAGCCAACTTCAGAGTGGCATTCTCTTTTTCCAGCTATTTGGCTAGGAGCATGCTTTCCTTAAAGGCTTGCAGGAGCTCTCCATAATCATCAATCAGTTGATTGATGTCTCCTTCAGATTCAGAGCCATCTTTATCTCTTGATGAAGATGCTTCTGACTCTGGGCTAGTAACATAATCTGACACTGAGGGTGAAGATTGTACCTTACTAGGACCAGCCTACTCCTGGCTGAGTCCATCCTCAGCTATAGCCATTATCCCTATACATTGGTTGTCTTTTGATTTATTGATATCATACAGCAACTACAAGAATTATATTTCTACAGAATCTTCCTCAGTTGAGAACAGCACAATGTAGGCCTCAACATCCTCTTCATTTTCTGACTCTGATGAAGAAGAGTCAGTCCAGCTTTTCTACCTCTTGCCACAAAGGATTTCTCTTTCTTGCCTTTATGCTGGCGTTTCTTTTTCTCACCAGACTCCTTTCTTTTGATAGGACAGTCTGCTATAACATGTCCTGGCTTGCTGCAATAATAACAAATAAGTTTAGTAGAAGTTTGTTTACCAGGTTTAGAACCATACATTTCCTCTTTAGAGGTTTTCTTCTTTCCCTTGTAGTAGTCATCTTTGGAGTAAGAAGAAGAGGAAGGCCTTCTCCTCCAGTTCTATTTCTTCAGGAACCTCTGGAATTGCCTAGAAAAGGCAGCAAGCTCCTCATCAGAATTATGGCCATCTACTGTGCTTGTGTCTGAACTTTCTGAATCAGTATCAACAACTTTTCTGGGAGGAGGAGTCTTTCTCCTGCCCTTCTTTGTATCTTCAGCTTTGAAAGCCACAGACTTATCTTTGTCATAAGACCTGCTGCACTTTTCCTCTTCCTTTCTGGCAATCAACTGCATTTCATAGGACAAAAATTTTCCAAACAAGGTTGATGGAGCAGTATCTGTAAGTCTGGCCACTTCTCTGATGACACAGACCTTGGTATCCCAATCCTTGGTTAATGATCTGAGAAACTTGTAATTCAGTTCATAAGTGCTGAAGACTCTTCCATAAGTCATCAACTCATTGACAATTCCGAAGAACTTTTCATAGTTTATAGTTATGCTATCTATCTTGGCTTGTATGAAACTATTATATTCTTTATTGAGCATAGATTTCTTTTCCTCTCTTACTTCTTCTGTCCCCTCCATGTAGACAATCAAAATGTCTCACATTTCCATTGATGTTTTGTAGTGAACTAAATTCTGAAATGTAGAATCATCTATGACACTAACAATTATGTTTTGTGCCCTCTTGTCCAAAGTGGCTAAGATGATCTCATCTTTGGTCATCTCAGAATAACTCTTTGGAATTTTCATATTTGCATCTAGAACAGATGTCTTCATAGGGATGAAAGGCCCTTCTTGAACTGTGATGTAAATTCTTGGATCAGATGCCTCCATGAATAATCTGACCCTCTCTTTTCGTATGCTAAAGGTTTCTTTTCTACAAATAGGAAGTTTCATGGATCCAAGTTCTTTGTGATTTTCACCTGAACCCATCTTGGTTATCTTATTACTGTCTTGGAGATACACTCAGACTGTTAAATCTAATTTTGAGTAACCTCCCTCTAATACCACTTGAAAGAATTGGTTTCAAGAAAGTCTAAACACATAGAGGGGGGTGAATAGCTTCAATTCCAATGCACTTAGGCAGTTAATAAATTAATCACAGCACAGTTATAAATTCTAAAGCTACCATAGCACACAATCAACCAATCAAAGCATACACAGAGATTTATAGCGGTTCCCCAAATGATGGGTACATCCACTTTCCCCCTTCGCCTATCTAGCAGTACATTAGATTCGGCCAAACTTCCTTCCACCTTCTCAGATCCTAAGATCTTACAACTCAGAACTCAAACTAGTTCCTACAGCTCAGACTTCAACAAGTCCTACAACTCAGGCTCTTCCCAAGAACCGTACCTCAGAGTGAATCCACACTCCTACCACTCAGGCAATCAAGCCCTACCTCAGCCCTTATCACCAGGCCTACAGCTCAGAGAACTTAATCTCCTACCTCAGGCAAACAGCCCTACCTCAGCCTTTATAATTACAGGCTTATAACTCAGAGATTGAAATCTCTTACACTCAGATCTAAAATAGAACTTACAGAAAATTGATTAAGAGAATGTTTCTTCCTTCACCCAGATAGAGAGAGGGGTGAGGGAATCTTGATCAGATCTTGATGGATCCGCTTTCTCCTGTTCTTTGTTGTAATGAATCTGATTCAACCCGACTTAGCTTATTCAAAGCTTCTTGAAAGAGAGAACCTAGGTTGAATCTTTTTGAGAAGTTGGTGTAGATCCAACTTCTTCCTCCTTGTGGAATTAAATCCACAAAAAACTGACAGATCTAACGAGATGTTATCCCCTTCTCTGATTTTGAATCAGAATCTTCTTGCCTTATAGAATTCTGTGAATTCTTCTTGGAGAATTCTTCTTTATTTTCTCTCTGTCTTCTATATTGTTTTTCTCTGATAGCTCAGCTCTATTTATAGATCACATCTGAGGCAACCGGCTGATCCGGTAGTTGACTGACATCTGACAGTTCTGACATGTCTAACAGCCTTGACGATTCTGGCAGTTGTCAAGTCTTCAGTCTTGAGATTTGGCACTTAGAGTTATTTAACTCAGCTGAATGTGTTGAGACATTAGGATAGTATGTGTCGACACAATTACCCGGGTGTCGACACACTTCATTTGGTGTTGTCGACAAACTTCAAAAACTGTCGACATAGGTCTTCATTCAGTCTCAACACTGCCTTTGTAGAATGTGTCGACATACTTCCAAAACTATCCACGTAGTTCTTCATTCAGTCTCAACACTGCCTTTGTAGAATATGTTGACATACTTCAGAAACTGTCGACACAACTGATGTAGACTTAAAGTCTGTAAGTCGACACAAGTCCTGTGTATCGACACAGCTCTTTATTAAGATCTCGACACAGCTATTTTAGAATGTGTCGATACAAGTCCAGTGTGTCGACACAGCTTCTCCAAATGTCGACTCAAGTCCTGGATGTCGACATAGTTGCTTCTTTATAATTGTCAGTACAACAAGGTCTAAGTTTGTCGACACAAGTTATGAGTGTCGACATAGTTGATGTGTCAACACAGACTTCGGAGTGTTAACTTCTGAGTGTTGACACAAGTCCTGTGTGTCAACACAGACTTGTTTCTTGTCTCGTCACAGCTCCTTCAAAGGTGTCGACACTAAATAAGTGTCTCGACACTTTTGTACTTAGAATAATTTCTGCAATCTTTAGCCTGCACAAGTAAACTCAAAATGCCATCAAATATAAATTGACATATATCATTGAGTTATGTGAGACTTCCCCAAATGTGGTACACAATTTACAATGTACCCAACATTCGTCATTGCCGACTCTCCTTGAATGGATCTAGTAGTCCATGGAGATGTTGTGTAACGACTCCATCCGTTCACAGGTATATACTAGAAGGTCCGGCCAGGGCCCCACAGCATATACCATAAAACAGGCGGGGAATTCACGTAGTGATGGCAGAGTTGCGCATCCTAACTCATTGCATTCTAGCGGAAGCCTATAACACGAAGCTGAACTCACACACATGAATGTCCACCATATAAAGGCTCCACATTTATATAAACAGGAATCGTAGCAAATACAAAGTCAACTGGCCTTATGGCCTTACAGGGCTTTACACAACAGTGGCCTCAAACATTGGCGCGCAGGCCGGCCACGTAGAAACAAACATAGTATTTTCATTTAGCCTTCGAGGGCTAGCAGAAGCAGCAGCAGCAACAGCAGGAACTTCAGACTTTATGCATCCCGCTTGGCTCTCTAGCACCTACACAGGGACAACCCACCCAACGGTGGCAAACAGGCAATGGTCAGCATTCAGCTGACCAAATTATAATGACCCCACCCCTTTCCCGGGGCGGTGATATTCCTTCCCTGCAGGCAGAGCATTTCACAGGCAAATATGTATATCATACATTATGCTCTCACGCACATACATGTCATCACAACCATCATCCACGCGGCCCGACAATCCGTGCACTCAGGGCACATTCTTGGTGTACCAGCGAATCAGGGTCCAACCACTGTATCAGGGTCGCAACCCAATGGTAACTATTGAGCATTTTGCTCCATGGCGTGCAGCCGGAGACTTTAGTCTTGATGCACCGGGATTGGCCCGTAGCCCGCCACTATGTCATGGCGCGCAGGCCTAAGACTCTTTCTATGCGCTCCAACAGACCGCACTTTCAGGTCTCACATCGGACGGACATAGCGCAGGTCGGATCATCCACCCCCCGTTGCTCAAGTCGCCTTGCCATCACCGAGTACAGCGTACTCGCGGCTACATAAAAGGCACGGGTCGGTTTCACCTTGCCTGTTTCCTTTAGGTGAACTCATCAGTTCACACATAACCAACCCATTCTCACAGAACTGACTTCACATTCATCGGTTACCTAGGAGCCACGCCTCGCGTTAGTGACAGAACTCACTTTCCATCCCTAGGCTTAACTGTACATCACTTGAGGGTATTTTCCTGGACTGCCAAGCCAGTACTTCCTACTACTCCCCTTCACAGGCACAACCCACCAAACATTCCAAGCATCAAGGGTATTTCCTGGCTTATCACGCCAGTACTTCCTGCTACTGCCATTCGCAGGTACAACCCAATAGCACAAGCAGTATATGGGTATTTTTCTGGACTACCACTCTAGTACTTCCTACTACTGCCCTTCGCTGGTCTAACCCGTCGACTCCTTAAACTGCACGTTTATCACGGAGTCTTCTCCGGTGCGTATATGCAACATCACCAATCCAGACCAACCTGTCCAGATGGGCTTCACACAGCATGCCTATTCTGTACTCCTTTTTCGGATCTATATGTCAAATGATTGGGGATTCCATGAATCAACCCAAGAGACTCCCAAAACACGCCACCCTCTGGTGGAGGAATCATATGCACATGCCAAAACGGAAGCCTTCACATGGCTAGGAAGAAAAGTCGTTACCCTCAAAGACCGCTTCGGCGCCATGAGCTCCTAGCTGGCTGGAAAGAACCACAACGGCTTTTCCTCCGCAATGTTGACATCGGATCTCTCGTCGGAACTCCGCAGCACCACCGGTGGCCAACTCCTCTTCCTCCTCCTTCTTCCTCTATTTCTCTCTCTAGGATTTTAGAAAGATGAAGGCCAAATGAAAAATGAGAATTCCCTTCTCATCCACGGCCATAAGGAAGCAGGGAGGCACCTCAGCCATTGGATCACAGCTGAAGAAATGGACAGCCACGATTTTGCCACAAAATCATATTTTTTTTGCCTAACACGGCATGTGACATGCCCGTGTCCCAGGCCGTGTGACTCAAGCGGTGCTCAACCGACTTGTCCAGTCCAGTGACACGCCCATGTGACACGCCCGTGTCACGGGCCATGTCACCTGACACGCCTTCAGACACGCCCTTGTTTGTGGCCGTGTTGTTGGGTACATTGGTTTAAATGTACCTGATTTGAAGAAGCCTTACCCAACTCAATGATATACATCAAAATGTATTTGATGTGTTTTTGAGTTACTTGTGCAGGTTAAGTATTTGCAGGACTGAAGCAAAAATTTCTAAGTCCATGTGTCGACACCCAGAGGGAAAGTGTCGACACTTAAGAAGACTTGTGTCGATACCCAGACAAGCAGTGTCGACACTTGGAGTCATTGTGTCGACACCTGAGATGCAGAGTCGACACCAGACACAAAGTGTCGACACAAGGAGCTGTGTCGACACTCAATGAAGAAAGTACAGTAAAGCAGTGTCGACACTTAACAGCAGTGTCGACACCCAGTGAAGCTGTGTCTACACCAGAAAGTGTTGACACTTGGAGCTGTGTCGACACTCAGCAAAAGTCAGCAGAGACTAAGTATAAGTGTCGACACTCAGAACAATGTGTCGACACTCAACAGAAGAGTCAGCACTTGAAGTAAGTGTCGACACCCAGAATAATGTGTCGACACTCAGCTGAAGACTCAACACTTGAAGAAAGTGTCGACACATGGAGCTGTGTCGACACTTAGCAAAGAACAGAAAGATCAACAAAATATTCTAAGTACAAGTGTCGACACTAAGGGAATGTGTCGACACTCAGCTGAAGTCTCAACAGAAGAATCAAGTGTCGACACAAGGAGCTGTGTCGACACTCATCAAGTATCAACATTGAAGACTATGTGTCGACACCAAGAAGCAGTGTCGACACTTAACAGATTCAACACAAGAAGTTGTGTCGACATAAAGGACATGTGTCGACACTTAGAAGAATTCAGCAAAAGATAGAAGATCAAGTACTGGTGTCGACACTCAATTTCAGTGTCGACACATGCAGAAGAAACTGTGTCGAGACATAGCATCTACAACACAAGGAGTTGTGTCGACACCTTGTAGACTTGTGTCGACACTTACACAACTTGTGTCGACACTTGGTCTATAAGTGTCGACACTTAAAGACAGAAAGTCTCGACACTTACAGATAGTTAGAGATTTTCAAGAATTGACTGGATGATTTGACAGCTGCCGTTCCAGCCGGTCTACAGCACCTGTCAGAGATGTAAGAATTCAGTTATGGACCGGACCAGCCGGTTACCATGAAGAAGGCCTATAAATAGGCTCATACAGTTTACAGAAACTGTTGTAGTAGTTGTTCAAGTAATTGAAGTAATTCAATAAGTGGTTCACAGAGTTATTGATCAAGTATCAAGACAAGCAGATCTTACAGTCCAAGTGCAGATCTAAGAAGTTGGAGAGAGAGGGCTCCATCCAAGAAATCAGCCATTGGAACTAGGCTGAGAAGAAGGATTCAGATTCATTCTGGATCTTAAGAAGCAGAGGTCAAGGATCAACTGCAGAAGGAATCAGTCTTATTCAGTTCTACTTTCAAGAAGCTTTGAAGAAAGCTAAGTCAGATTGTTTCCAGCTGAGTTCTTCCAAGAACTCATCAAGAAACTCACAACTCCCCTCTATTGTTTCTGAGTTGCTGAGTTATTATTTGTAAAATCATTTTTATCTTGTAGGATCCTTTGGATCTGAGTGATTGTAAGCCTGAAATTATAAAGGCTGAGGGTAGGGCTTGAGAGCCTGAGTGTAGGAGATTGAAATCTCTGAGTGTAGACCTTGTTGGCTGAGTGTAGGCCTTGTTGGCTGAGTGTAGGCCTTGTTGGCTGAGTGTAGGCCTTTGTGGCTGAGTGTAGGCTTTGTGGAAAAGCTGAGTTGTAAGGCCTTGGGCCTGAGGTGTAGGAACCAATTTGGGTTCTGAGACATTGGTGAAGTTTGGCTGAATCTAGTACACTGCTAGATAGGCGAAGGGGGAAAGTGGATGTACCCAAATCTTGGGGAACCACTATAAAACTCTGTGTCTGTTGTGCTGTGTTGTGATTTGCTGTATATGATTTATGATTGCTGAGCAAAAGTAGTTAGAATTCTGTGATATAACTGTTTGCTGCCATTAAAGTTTAAAAAGGATTAGGTCACCTATTCACCCCCCCCCCCTCTAGGTGTTTAGGTACTATATCTTTCAAGTGGTATCAAAGCGAGGTTCCTCAAAAAGGACTAACAGTCTGAGGAGATTCTGATTGGCAGATTCAGTCTAAGGCAAATTACAGATTCAAGAAAATCAAGAAATATGAGTTCTTCTGAGAATCACAAGGAATTGGGTTCCATGAAATTACATATATGCAGAAAGGAAATCTTTGGGATTTAGAAGGAAAGGGTAAGGCTATTTATGGAGGCCTCAGACCCTAGAATCTACATCACAGTAAAGGAAGGGTCTTATGTGCCCATGAAGATATCAGTTCTAGATGCAAATCAGAGAACTCCAAAGGATTTCTCTGAGATGACTAAGGATGAGATTGTCCTAGCCACCATGGACAAGAGGACACAAAACATTATAGTGAGTGTCATAGATGATGCAACATTTCAGAATCTTATACACTGTAAGATAACCAAAGAGATGTGGGACACTCTTATTGTGTATATGGAGGGTTCTGAAGAAGTTAGACAAGATAGAAAATCCTTGCTAAATTAGGAGTATGAAAGTTTTAGACAAGGAAAGGGTGATAGCATAACTGAGTGCTATAAGAAGTTCTACAGAATAGTAAATGAACTCATGTCTTATGGAAGAGAGTTCAGCAATTATGAACTAAATGACAAGTTACTAAGGTCCCTAACTAAAGATTGGGACACCAAGATCTGTGTCATTAGAGAAATGGCTAAGTTGGGAGAAATTCCTCCACCTATACTGTTTGGCAAGTTATTGTCTTATGAAATGCAGTTGACAGTGAGAAAAGAGGAGGAGAAATCAACAAGAACTGAACACAAGGAAAGAACATTAGCCTTCAAGACAGAAGCCTCCAGAAAGCACAGAGGAAAGTCACCAACTCCACCTCCAAAGGTAGTTGAATCAGAGTCAGATGAGTCAGTCAACACAAAATCTGAAAGCAGTGAAAGTGATGAAGACTTTGCTGCCTTCACTAGACATTTTCAGAAATTCTTGAAGAAGAAACAGTGGAAGTCAAGGCCTTCTACTTCAAAAGGAAAAGAAGATTTTTATCAGGATAAAAAGGCTTCAAAGAAGGACAGGAAGAGGACAAAATCTAGCAAGGCAATTGGTTCTAAGATAGTGTGCTATTGCTGCAATAGACAGGGCCATGTTATTGCAGATTGTCCTGAAAAGAGAAAAGATTCTAGTGACAGGAAAAATACTTATTTCAAAGGCAAGAAAGAAAAGTCTTTTGTAGCCAAGAAAGAGAAGACTCTATCAGATATCTCCTCTTCAGAAACTGAGTCTGATGCTGAGGCATACATAGGGCTATTTGCTGAAGAAGAAGAAGAAGAATTCATGCAGATAATGGAGTCTTTTTATGAACAAGAAGACTGTCAGTGCCAAGGACTGATGGCATTGACTGAGAGTGACAAAATCCTGGAGCAGCCAGGACCCAGTAAGTTACAAAGTTCAACTTTAAGTTCAGTTTCTTGTTCTAGTACAGAATCAGATTCATCATCATCTAGTGATGAGAGTGTATCTGAGTCTGAGGAAGATATTCATCAGCTTATAGATGAATATAAAGTACTGTTGCAAGCTTACAAGAAGAGCAAGTCCCTAGCCAAAAGTCAGGCAAAGGAAATTGCTGATCTAAAAGCTGCTGCAACAGATTCTGAGAAGCAATTTGATCAAAAGCTTAATGAGATAGCCAGGCTGAAACACATAACAATGATTCAGATGGGAACTATTACCTTTAAGAATGATCAAATCAAGAGTCTGGAGATCAATCTTCAGAAAGAGAGAGAGCCTGTTGCTAGGTTTTCTAATCCTAAGTCAGTGTTACCCATAATTGATGAATTTGTTCATCACAAGGGTAAAGCTGGACTGGGCTTTATTAGACCTGCAAGGACTGAGCAGTCCAAGTCCAAGTCCAAGAGCAAAGCCTCAACATTCAACAAGTCTGCTGTACATAAGACAGCAAAGACAGTACCTAAGCAAAGGTACAACAAATTTGAATGTTGGTGCTGTGGCAAGATTGGCCATTTTGCAGTGGACTGTTGGCATAATGCTAGTGCCAAAGTGAGTGCCAAACTACCTGTTGGAAAGCCAGTAGGTAGCTTTATCAGATTGCAAACTAACAAGTACCAAGGATCCAAGAATTCTTTAGGTTCTAAGGTTCATTAATCTGTTTTGCAGGTGAGTCCAAGTGGCCATACCCCAACATGGTACTTGGACAGTGGATGTTCCAGACATATGACTGGAACTAGAGGATTACTAAGGGACTACATTCCAATCAAAGATGGTCCAAAAGTAACCTTTGGTGGTTCTGAAAAAGGAATCATCAAAGGATTTGGTAACATATCTAGCAACTTAGTTACCATTACTCAAGTGGCTTATGTTAAAGGATTGAAACACAACCTAATAAGTATAAGTCAATTAAGTGATGTAGGGTATGACATCTCATTTGTTAAAAATGGTTGTCATATCAAGAGGTCAACTGATCAAGAGATCATTTTGACTGGTTATAGGAAAAGAAATGTCTACTGCTTAGACATTATGGTTGAGAACAATGGTTCTCCAGTTTGTCTTGTAGCTGATGAGACAGTCACTCATTGTGTCAAATGGCACAAGAGGCTAGCCCATCTTAACTACAAGACTATTGGCAAACTCTTTAGGAAAGAGTTAATGAGGAATGGTCCTCAAGTTAAGTGTGTAAAAGATGGTATTTGCTCAGCTTGTCAAAAGGGCAAGCAGACTAAATCCACCTTTAGAAGCATAGAAAACAAAGATGCTGTGAGGTGTTTATACCTCTTGCATATGGATCTCTTTGGTCCAATGTCAGTTCATAGCTTAGGTAGGAAGGTCTATACCCTTGTAGTTGTAGATGACTACTCAAGGTTTTCCTGGGTGTTCTTTTTAAGACAGAAATCTGAAACACCTAGTGTCTTCTATAGCTTTGTCAAGAAAATTCAGAATGAACTAAACAGTATAGTGGTCAAGATTAGAAGTGACCATGGTACTGAATTTCAGTCTGATAGCATGACAAAACTATGTGAAGAATTTGAGATATTTCAACAATTCTCTTCACCTAGAACACCTCAGCAAAATGGCATTGCTGAGAGGAAGAATAGGACCTTGATAGAGGCTGATAGGACCCTACTAAGTGATACATCACTGCCAGAGTATTTCTAGGCTGAAGCAGTTAACACTGCATGCCATGTTATAAATAGGGCTACCATCACTAAAGGCCTCAACAAGACCCCCTATGAAGTTGTGAAAGACAGGAAACCAAACCTATCCTACTTCAGGATCTTTGGTTGCAAATGCTTCATACTTAACAATGGGAAGTCTTACTTAACTAAGTTTGCTGTCAAGTCCCAAGAGGGAATTTTTGTTGGGTACAGCAATAATAGTAAGGCTTATAGAGTCTACAACTTGTCTACACAAGTTGTAGAAGAATCTGTGCATATAGTTTTTGATGAGACTAAACTTATTAACAATGAGTTGTCTAGTACTGTATGCAGCCCCACAGGTTTAACAAAGAAAATGGACAAGCTTACTATAGAAGAAGTACCTGCTGCAAGACAGCAAGTAGAGGAGAGTAGCTGTTGTCCAGGGGGAGATCTACATGTGCCAATTGCTGAAGAAGTACAAGGAATACAGCATGATGGAGATGCTGAAGAGGTTCAACCAGAAGTTAGGATGCCTCCAGCCAATAGGCATCTTAGAGATCATCCAGTAGAGCAGATTATTGGAGATCCAAGACAAGGAGTACAAACTAGGAGCAGATACATGAATGCAGCAATCTACTCCAGTTTTCTATCTCAAGTTGAACCTAAGAAGTTTGAAGAAGGCATACTAGATCCACAATGGACTGAAGCAATGCAAGAAGAGCTTAATCAGTTCAAGAGGTGCAAGGTCTGGGAACTTGTTCCTAAACCTAAAGACCACAATATAATAGGAACCAAGTGGATCTACAGGAATAAGATGGATGAACAAGGGGTCATCATTAAGAATAAAGCAAGATTGGTTGCTAAAGGATATAGGCAAGAAGAAGGTATTGACTTTGATCAAACCTTTGCTCCAGTAGCCAGACTGGAAGCCATAAGGATGTTCTTGGCCTATGTAACCTATCAAGGATTCAAGGTTTACCAAATAGATGTCAAGTCAGCATTCCTGAATGGTAATCTTAAAGAAGAAGTCTATGTGGAACAGCCTTCAGGTTTTGTTGATCCAACTTTACCTCATCATGTCTATAGACTTAGGAAAGCTTTATATGGGTTAAAGCAAGCCCATAGGGCTTGGTATGAAACCCTATCTAGTTTCCTCATTGAGAACAAGTTCTCAAGGGGGAAAATAGATAAGACTCTATTCCTTAGGGAATCTAGAGGCAAAGTTATACTAGTCCAAATATATGTAGATGACATTATATTTGGGTCTACTGAAAGCAGCCTTTGCAAAAAGTTTGCAAAACTGATGCAAGGTCAATTTGAGATGAGTAGTATGGGAGAGCTGAAGTTTTTCTTGGGTCTCCAAGTTAAACAGACTGAGAGTGGTTTATCCATATGTCAGTCCAAGTTCACCCTAGAACTCATAAGGAAGTATGGTATGGATTCATCCAGTACCATGAATACTCCTATGGGGTCAAGTATGTCTCTTAGCAAGGATGATGCAGGGAAACCTGTGGATGAAACCTTGTATAGAGGGATAGTTGGCTCCCTATTATACTTGACTGCTAGTAGACCAGATATCATGTATGCTACATGTGTTTATGCAAGGTATCAAGTCTGCCCTAAAAAGTCTCATTTGACAGCAGTCAAAAGAATTTTGAGATATCTAAAGGGCACTCCCTATCTAGGCCTCTGGTACCCTAGGAATGGAGATTTTGAATTAACAGGTTATTCAGATGCAGAATTTGCAGGATGCAAAGAAGATAGAAAAAGCACTACTGGAACCTGTCAATTCCTAGGTGGGAGACTAATTTCATGGAGTAGCAAAAAGCAAACCAGTGTGGCTATCTCCACTGCAGAGTCAGAGTATGTGGCTGCAGGAAGTTGCTGTACTCAACTTCTGTGGATACAACATCAGCTAGAGGACTATGGATTTCAGGTAAGTAGAACTTCACTCTTCTGTGATTCTACAAGTGCTATTTCAATAGCTAATAACTCTGTATCTCATAGTAGAACAAAACATATTGAAATTAAATATCATTTTCTTAGGGAGCATGTAGAAAGAAAAGATATTTTATTAGAATATGTTAAAACTGATAATCAAGTAGCTGATATGTATACTAAGCCCCTAGAAGAAGCTAAGTTCAATAGATTTAAAATTGAACTACGAATGATAAACTTAGAGTAAGTTTACAGAATTGAAATTGGCTAAGTAAAAAGGTGTCGACACATAGACAAGTCTATGTCGACACAGAATAGTGGTGTCGACACTTCAGGAAATAGGTGTCGACACTTCAAAATATTAGTGTCGACACATGCCAAGTAGGTGTCGACACATCCAAAGTGGTGTCGACGCTTAGTATTTACTCAGAATTTTCTAAGTAAAGTCTCGACTATGTGTCGAGTTATGTTGTGTCGACACATAACCAAGTGTCGATACATAAAATCTGTTGACTAAACTTGTGTCGACACATGTGTGTCGAGACATTATAAGTCAGTGTCGACACTTATTGCCAGTGTCGACACATTTTCAGTTAGCTGTCCCGCCTGTTCATCTTCAAAATCAGAAAGGTATAAATAGGGTTTTGTCTTTGTTTGTCGACACGCTTTCAAAGTTTCGAGACCAAAACTACTGTGTCGACACCTCTCTTCTCTCAAGACAAATTCTACAAACCCTAATGGCGCCTAAGCTTGAGGAGAACGTCAACGAAGGATATGAGCTGGTGCGCGGCGCTTTCGAAGATGCTGATCAAGAAATCAAGTCTGTCGTAACCCTAGTAGCCGATTCTGGGTTAGAATATTTAGTTTCTGAACCCACAAAGATATGGAAGAAAGAGATACTTGAATTCCTCAATGGAGCCAAGGTGGATAAATCTGGATACAAAATCAAATCCAGAGTTTATGGAGCAAGGGTTAAGGTATCCCCAAAAAGTCTGAGGAAGATTCTACAGCTTCCAAGAACTCAAGAGGAAGATGAAGTTACTGCATCAAGGACCAGGGAAGCTCTAACCTGGTGTAGACTTGATCCTAAGATGAAGCTGGGATCTGTGTTTAATAGGAAAGGCATGAACAGCCAAGGCAAATTCATGTCTGAAATTGTTGGAAAGGTCATCCTAAGCAAGCCAGGAGGGCATGACAGAGTGTCTGCCTCTATGTTCAATATAATGACAAGAATAATCTTCACTCTTAAAACTGATTGGTCTGTTATAGTCTTTGAGAAAATCAAGGAAAGTCTGAAGAAGCCCAACCTGGGCAGAATCTTAAGTCTATACCTAGCTGGTGTTATACCAGAGGTAATGCAACAAGCTGCAGGAAGCAAAATAAATCACATGAGGAAGATGGATCTGAGAATATTCTCAAGATGGGACAGGGTGTTGTCTAAAGAGCTGCCAACCTCTGAGGAGAGAGTTCCTGAGAAAGAAATTCCTCCAAAGAAGAAAAGAAAGACTGCTCCAGTGGCACAAGAGTCCACTAGCAGTTCTGAAAGTGAAGAACAAGTTGTCTTCACTCCAGATGACAATGAGGAAGAGCCTGCAGTGAAGTCTCCTGCTCCTCAAGATGCTGCTGAGATCCAGGGGGAGTTACCTCAAGCTAGCCCCATCCACAAGGATCAAAGCCAGGGGGAGCTTCCAGTTGTAGAAGAACCCTCTACACTGGAAAGTGAACAAGCCACCAACACCATACTAGAGGTACTCACTGGCCTAAATACTTTAGAATTTCTTATAGAAGATGCTGATTTGTCTGATGTTCATCAGCAAACTCAGGTGGATAGTCAAGTTCCAGATGCTGTTAGAGAAGACACATCTGCTGTACTAGAAGTGGTTCCTGATCCAGTGGTTGAAGAGCCTAGAATTACTCCAGCTCCTTTACCACAAGAGTACACTATGGAGGATTTATTTTTAAATCTGGATCAAGTGGATTTTGACAAAGAACCTACTGCTGCTGAAAAAGAGAATGCTGCTGTTGAGGGGGAGCAGATGGAAATTCTGGAAGAGTCTGTGAGGAAAGAACCTGAGAAAGCAACAGATGTGCAACCTAAGAAGCCTTCAAGCCCTAAGGAGAGAGTTGAAATTGCTAGCTCCTCAGAATCTGAAGATGAGGAAGCTGAAAGGGCAAAGAAAAAGAAACTTTATGTCTTCAAAAGAAGGAGTCAAAGCTATAAGAAGGCCTTGTAGACTGTTGTTCCACAGTCTATAGTTCAGCAAGCACCATCAGTTGATTATAGTGCACTGATGGTTGTAATGCAAATTAAACTGGATGAGCACAGGCAGGCAATAGAGAAGTATGTGGATGAAGGGCAGAAATCATTACAGTTTGATCTGGCCCAGGACATCAAGTCTATAAGGTTTGAAATGAATCTCAACAAGAAGGAGATGACTGACTGCTTCCACAAGGGTGGGAATGCAGTAGTCTATCTTGCAACTCACCAGGAAAAGATAAAGGCACAAGTGGATGACATAGCTGTGAAACAAGGTTATGTTCTTGAAAATCAGCTAAGAATGAATGACAACCTTACTGAATCCCACAATGCCATAGTCACAGAACTGAAGAATCTGGCTGCAGGGCAGACTCCAGCTATAGCTAAGGCAGATTTTGACAAAGTATTTCTAGCAGAAATCACTGCTCTTAAAACTGTCATCCAAGATTCTCAGAAGCTGATAACTGACAAACTCCAAAGGTTAAAACCTTTCTTCAAAGATGGAGTGAATTACTTGGATAATCAAGTGAGATTTCAAAAGGATGATGTGAGAGATCATATTGAAAGAGAAGTCATAAAGGGGGAGAGAGTGTTAGTCAAGGCAAGCTCTGATCATGCAAAATGGATATCAAATTCAATCAGGGCTACACTGGGATACCCTCCTCTTTGTGATGATGACAATATGGCAGAATCTGGGATTCAACCTGCATATCTAGGAGGGGAGCAAGCTGAAGTGGCTCAAGTCATATACCCTCCTCCAGATTTTGACATGATTCATGCAGATGTACAGACCATGTACAACCCACCTGGGGGCAAGGACAATGTTATTCTTGAGAAAGTGGTTCAGCCTATATCTGAAGTCATGCAAGAGGCATTACAGAAAGAAGAAGAGACAAGATTGTCAAAGAAGAGGTTTAGGGAACAAGCTGAGCAAAGACCAGACTTTGAGCAGTGGAGCCCTACCTCTAGGAACATTATATTAACTGCCTGGAAAGCTGCCAAGGATAACATTCAAGACAGGAACAAATGGTTCTCTGAGGCTGAATGGAGAAAACATGAGACTAGACAGGAGGCCATAGTTCAACATAGAAGGAAGGCAAAGTTGGGAAAGCTACCTCCTACTGCTCTGGAGCCTAGCAAGTACTTTCCAAAGGCATACCATTATTTTGAGAGGCAGAAGATCAAAGCTCAAGAGCTTAAGAAGAGAGATCTGAAAGGCAAGAAGCCTGCTGATGTTGAAACTGTTGTTGCTCCTGTCCAAGCTAAAGTTCAAGCTGGCAAAGACATAGTGATTAAGGAGCCAGAACAAAAATAGATTTAGAATTTTCTTGAAGTTTATTTTGTAATCTTTTGGATGTAAAACATTTAGTGAACTTCTGAAAATGTATAAGACAGATATTAGAACAATATATGATTAATATATTTCATGTTTGTTCTGTGAATATGTCTATGTTTATTTCTTATTTGTTCTGTAATGATGAATTTGTATACATGTGAAATTGATACATGTTTATGTTTACCCTGCTGTACATTATCCTGCCTTACATCATTTTGTAATTTTTATTATGAATGGTGTATATCATTGACTAAGGGTTATGACTTCTCCAAATAGGGGGAGATTGTTGGGTACATTGGTTTAAATGTACCTGATTTGAAGAAACCTCACCCAACTCAATGATATACATCAAAATGTATTTGATGTGTTTTTGAGTTACTTGTGCAGGTTAAGTATTTGCAGGACTGAAGCAAAAATTTCTAAGTCCATGTGTCGACACCCAGAGGGAAAGTGTCGACACTTAAGAAGACTTATGTCGACACCCAGACAAGCAGTGTCGACACTTGGAGTCATTGTGTCGACACCTGGGATGCAGAGTCGACACCAGACACAAAGTGTCGACACAAGGAGCTGTGTCGACACTCAATGAAGAAAGTACAGTAAAGCAGTGTCGACACTTAACAGCAGTGTCGACACCTAGTGAAGCTGTGTCTACCCCAGAAAGTGTCGACACTTGGAGCTGTGTCGACACTCAGCAAAAGTCAGCGGAGACTAAGTATAAGTGTCGACACTCAGAACAATGTGTCGACACTCAACAGAAGAGTCAGCACTTGAAGTAAGTGTCGACACCCAGAACAATGTGTCGACACTCAGCTGAAGACTCAACACTTGAAGAAAGTGTCGACACATGGAGCTGTGTCGACACTTAGCAAAGAACAGAAAGATCAACAAAATATTCTAAGTACAAGTGTCGACACTAAGAGAATGTGTCGACACTCAGCTGAAGTCTCAATAGAAGAATCAAGTGTCGACACAAGGAGCTGTGTCGACACTCATCAAGTATCAACATTGAAGACTATGTGTCGACACCAAGAAGCAGTGTCGACACTTAACAGATTCAACACAAGAAGTTGTGTCGACACAAAGGACATGTGTCGACACTTAGAAGAATTCAGCAAAAGATAGAAGATCAAGTACTAGTGTCGACACATGCAGAAGAAACTGTGTCGAGACATATCATCTACAACACAAGGAGTTGTGTCGACACCTTGTAGACTTGTGTCGACACTTACATAACTTGTGTCGACACTTGGTCTATAAGTGTCGACACCTAAAGACAGAAAGTCTCGACACTTACAGACAGTTAGAGATTTTCAAGAATTGACTGGATGATTTGACAGCTGTCGTTCCAGCCGGTCTACAGCACCTGTCAGAGATGTCAGAATTCAGTTATGGACCGGACCAGCCGGTTACCATGAAGAAGGCCTATAAATAGGCTCATACAGTTTACAGAAACTATTGTAGTAGTTGTTCAAGTAATTGAAGTAATTCAACAAGTGGTTCACAGAGTTATTGATCAAGTATCAAGACAAGAAGATCTTGCAGTCCAAGTGCAGATCTAAGAAGTTGGAGAGAGAGGGCTCCATCCAAGAAATCAGCCATTAGAACTAGGCTGAGAAGAAGGATTCAGATTCATTCTGGATCTTAAGAAGCAGAGGTCAAGGATCAACTGCAGAAGGAATCAGTCTTATTCAGTTCTACTTTCAAGAAGCTTTGAAGAAAGCTAAGTCAGATTGTTTCCAGCTGAGTTCTTCCAAGAACTCATCAAGAAACTCACAACTCCCCTCTATTGTTTCTGAGTTGCTGAGTTATTATTTGTAAAATCATTTTTATCTTGTAAGATACTTTGGATCTGAGTGATTGTAAGCCTGAAATTATAAAGGTTGAGGGTAGGGCTTGAGAGTCTGAGTGTAGGAGATTGAAATCTCTGAGTGTAGGCCTTGTTGGCTGAGTGTAGGCCTTGTTGGCTGAGTGTAGGCCTTGTTGGCTGAGTGTAGGCCTTTGTGGCTGAGTGTAGGCTTTGTGGAAAAGCTGAGTTGTAAGGCCTTGGGCCTGAGGTGTAGGAACCAATTTGGGTTCTAAGACAGTGGTGAAGTTTGGCCGAATCTAGTACACTGCTAGATAGGCGAAGGGGGAAAGTGGATGTACCCAAATCTTGGGGAACCACTATAAAACTCTATGTCTGCTGTGCTGTGTTGTGATTTGCTGTGTATGCTTTGTGATTGCTGAGCAAAAGTAGTTAGAATTCTGTGATATAATTGTTTGCTGTCATTAAAGTTTAAAAAGGATTAGGTCACCTATTCACCCCCCCCCCCCCTCTAGGTGTTTAGGTACTATATCTTTCACGTGTTATTCAGGCTGCACAAAATCAACCCGAGAGGGACACGGCCTGTGACACGCCCGTGTCCCAGGCCGTGTGCCCATAAACGGCACTAGACACGCCCCAGCTCAATTTCGTCGAGCTGAAATTCGTCGACCCGCGAGGACACGCCCTGTGACACGCCCGTGTCACAGGCCGTGTAATCTGCACTCTACAATCGTCGACCGAATCAACTTCGTCGACCTGAAATTCGTCGACCCACGAGGACACGTCCTGTGACACGCCCGTGTCATATGTCGTGTACTCTACACTCGACAATCATTGACCGAATTTTGTCGACCACTCGTCGACTGCTCACCCAAGCAGGACACGCCCTGGGACACGCCCATGTCTCAGGCCGTGTCACCCAATTTTGCCAAAATCTGGGCTTTGGGGTGTTACACGTTGAGGGTAAACCTTTTCCAACCTAGATCTTGTGTGATAATAGTCTAGGGTTCTCCGTGCTCGTGTGGATATCTGTAGAGGCGTGGACACTATTCTATGTTCAGAACTCCAGCCATTGTCGTTTGTTGGAATCATTCGGAGCACTTTGGCTGAGTATTGTCTCAACCCCTCAAAGGTACATTTTATTTATAGCTCTTTACTTCTTGATTGATGTTCATCGCTAGATCCAAACTCTTTTGGGTTTTCTTGTTCCTTATTTCCGCTGCGTGGACAAGTGTTGTGTCATCCTAGCAAAACCCAACAAAATGGACTTAAGAAAAAATACTGGCAGAGCAGAAATCTGGTTAAGTCCAGAAGTATTGATTGAAGGCAGTTCACTCAACGCCAAGAGACTATAAGCGTTGACAGAAGCTCAAGCAGTCAAAGCCTCAAGTTTGCTGTCTGGAAATCTGTCTAATGATAGAAGCGTTGAGTGAAGGCAGTTCACTCAATGCTTACTCATTTGGAAATCAGCTTAAGTACAGAAGCGTTGAGTGAATATAGGCCACTCATCGCCTCATCAAGAAATCTGTCCAAAGACGGAAGCGTTGAGTGAAGACAGTTCACTCAACGCCTGCTCAATAGAAATCTGTCTAGGGATAGAAGATTGAGTGAAGGCCGTTCACACAACGCCTCATCAAGAAGCCAGGCCAAGGACAGAACCGTTGAGTGAAGAAGTTGCACTCAACTCCTTCATTCAGAGAAATTCAACTAAGTCATGAAGCATCGAGTGATGAAGGCTCACTCAACGCCTAAGCTGTTAGACTATAAAAGTCTATATGCGTTGACTAACGAAGGTTCACTCAATGCGTGAAGATACATAATTCTGCTATGTACTGTTGCGTTGAGTAACAAGGCTTCACTCAACTCCTGTGTAGTCTGTCTGGCATTTGCTAATAAGTCCACGGGAGTTGAGTCATGCTAACATTAGCAGAAATTCAAATATCGCGGGTTTTGCTTGCTAGAAGACAAAAGGAGTCACTTGCCTTTAGTACTGTAGTTAATGCAAAAGTTATACTGCAGTTGCCCATTCCGGTGGTCCACACTGCACACCAATGGCAGGATACAAAAGCAGAGTTCTAAGAAAGACGAAAACAAGTTTTTGAGAAAAATATTTTTTTGGTCATCTTCTTCCTCTCGACAAAGTTGAAGCTTACCAAAAACTTGCTCTAAAGTTAGTCTGTGAATCACAGACAGAGGTTGATGTTGAATAAATTTTTCACTAAAGATTAAATCAACTTTCAACAGCAAGGTCAGAAAACTTTCTTTTTGAGTAAGAAGAAACAATACTCTGCAGTTACTTCTCATCTCTAGCAGAATAACCTTAAAGATCCATTCTTGGTGCTGTGAAGAAGAAAGAGCTGGGTTTAATCAGTTCAGCAAGCAGGCTCAGAAAACACTTCTATGGAGCAAGTCATCAACAACAAACTCTATCTCTCTGTAGGATCTTTCTAGATTTGAGTTGTTAGCCTAAAATATAAAGGCTGAGCTGTAGGATCCTTTTGTGCATCTGAGGTAGGGCATGTGTGCCTGAGGTAAGAGATTTATTATCGGAGGTAGGATCCAGTGGTGGATCTGAGTGTAGGGCTATCCTCCTAGTCTGAGTGTAGGACTTTGATTAAGTCTGAGGTAGGTGATCTAGAGATTTCTGAGCTGTAGGAGTATCACTCTGAGTGGTAGGGTCTTGGGCCTGGGGTGGGACTTGGAGGAGTCTGAGAGATCTAAAGGGATCTGTGTTGTAAGCTCTTTGATCTAAGATTGGAGAAGTTGGTCTTGTCTAACACAATATTAGAAAGGTGGGAGTGACAGTGGATGTACTCATACATTGGGAAACCACTATAAATACTTGTGTGATGTGTCACTTTCTTGAAAGCTAACTGAACTAACTAAACACGCAACACAGCTAATCAAAAAGATAGTCAAAAGACTAAGAAACCTATTCACCCCCCTCTAGATGTAAAGTTACTCTTGAAACAAAGACTTTCAACTAGATCTAGATTGTTTTAATCTAAGAGACAGAGGATCTCTTCAACAACAACTTGAGAGTCACAGAAGATCCCTCCTGCAATATTCCTTTCAAACAGCAGGGTGGATCTTACTGCAAAAATTCCCCATGGATAAGATCTAAAGGAACCAAATCTACGGACATCAATCTCAGATCTGGAGGAAACAGTGATATACCACAGAATAGGGATCGACAATCTGATACTTGAGGCCAGATTAAAGAACAACAGAGGTTACTTGCTCATGTGCTCTACTCTGATCTAGCTTTATATCTGGCGATCGAGCAGCACAGTACCAGAAACAGGGAGGATGGCAATCTCTCTTTAGGTCTGCCACAGGAATAAGAAACACAAACTCACATAATGATGGCGACGAGACTTTTCTTCTTCTCAATAGATCGGCGGCGAAGGCAGAATACCCGGAGTTTGGCAGGTTCCTACTCCTTCACGATCACGGTTCCAGTGGTGACGTGTCCCGATCAAAACCAACAGCGGTGCATTCTTCTCCACCGGTGCAGGATCACCAGAAAAAAACGACGAAAAGCCTTTTCTTATAGGCAAATGGGACCGAGCAAAGTAGCGGCAACGACACACCGATCTCCTTCGCAATGAGTTTTTTTCAATTCTGACTGCGCCAGCCAAAAAATTTCATACGATCGGGAGCATGGTTTTCCTTCTCCTTTTTCGATCAAAATAGTGGCGGCCACAAATTCTTTTCCCGATCTACAGGCGGTGGGATGAAAAACTGAGAACAAGAACGGGAGCGGGGTCCTTTTCTCTCTACAGGCGATGGCGAGAAAGTTCCGCGGGAGAGAAAACAGCGACAAAATTTTCAGAGCGACGTGGCTTTCATTTTCAGATTGTTAGGTCGCTCAATGTATTTCGGGTGGTGGGGTGGTGGTTAAAGTGATACTCCATACTCATTGCTTATAGCTTGTATTTTATAGTCAAATCCTAGGTTCAATAAGGGTACCAGATATTCCGGTATCCGAATCAAACCCGTTAAACCTTCGAGTCTGTTATATACCCAAATATACATTAACTGTACTCCTTGCAACCTTCACTTCTTTCTCCACTTCTACGAATACCTTGTGAAGACGTGTGTTTTGGAGAACTATGTGCTCTAGGGTGCTACGCTCACTGGAGTGCTCGGGAGAATTACACACAGGTGTACTATGGGGAACTATGTGCACAGTATAGGAACGCTTTAGGGAACCACACACAATCACGTTCTTCAAAACTATGTGCATGGTGTAACGCCCCTTGTCGATCCAACATGACAATATCACGGCTCCGCTCTAGGCGACGCTACCGGACTGCAGCCCGAACACCCCAGCCCCTCTCCAGCCCACTAGCGGTGTGTTGGTGGTCACAACCTCCCTTTGATGAGTCAAACTCGATAGTCAATCGCGCACAACGGGGACTTCCCAGCATATCATCTCCTGGGAAGTCCCCGTGGTGCGCGCTTGACTATCAAGTTTGACTCATTAAAGGGAGGTTGTGGCCACCAACAACTGATGAGTCCAATTTATATAGGGTTTTTCGGACTCATTTGGGCTAGTTTTCACGCACTTGCACTTCAATTTTAGTATGTTATCGTTGATATTTCATTTATACAGCTTTTCACGCTAAGTGCATTGTTTTGGCTCTGGGTGTGCAATTGCGCATTCCGTTGTTGGGGGTAAGCACATGGTGCTCCCCAAGGGCTCTTTCCAGTTGCTTTTGTTGCATTTCTGCATTACTGGAGGGTTCTCTTTGATTTTATTTGTTTGTATGCAGGTGATGCATTTTTCCCAAGACTGGAATGCAGGTTTGAGGAAAACGCACGATCGTGCATTACCTTAGCGCACGGTTTCTTCTCAATCGTGCATTTTGTTTGTGCAAGACAAACGTCGAGTGGAGCTCGACGAATTTCGTCGAGCTGTGTTCGATGATCCTCATGCACGATTAACACACAGTTTCATCGTAACCGTGCGCGAAGGAAACACGGTTTTCCTGTAGCTTTCAACTTTGTTCCTTTCTGTGGTTAATCGTGTAATTTGTTCACGATCGGGCGACAGCTCTCATGTGCGAGTAAAACGCACAGTTCCTATGTTTTATCTTGTTTTCCTGCGTTCTGTGTTTACCCGTGCGATTTCCTTCACGCACGGGTGGAAGCGCCCGTGCGCGAGTAAAATGCACGGGTCAACGCTTCATCTTCTGCAAGCTTGGGCTGGAAGTTAATAACGCACGGTTAGTGCACGGTCGTACGCCAAATCGTGCGTGCCTATTTTCTGACCTGCTTCTATTTAAAGCGCAAATTTCTTCTTCTGAGGGACGACTTTGTCCTGCTGTTCATCCCACCGTTTTAGTGCAAAGTTCCGTCGTTCTCCACCTTGGAAAGGCCTCCGAGCAAGCTTTCAATGCCAAATCAAAGCTAGAGCTTCCTCTCGGCCTCCTTCATCCTTGAGCTTCAAGAAGATTTTGATCTAGCTTTCTCCATCAAGATAGGAGAAGATTGTGCCATCCTTCTTCTGCATCGTGACACGAAGAAGACGGGTCTACTGGGAGTGAGTGATAGCCTCCTCTATCCCGGACGCTGTTGAGGACCGAGCTAGGACGCGGATTGAGAACCCGGCGATTCCTTCCGTGAATTCTCAGCAAGACTTCGGATACGGTCGATTTCACACACTTTTTTTCTCTAGTTGTTGATAGTGTAGCTTAATCTCTTTGTATATGATGAAATATGTTTATTTTGTAAAACATTTGTATACAATCATGTCTATGTGATTTTATATTTTCCTTATTTGCTTGAGGTGCGCCTTTATTTTCCATCCTCCACCACATCCGGTTGTGTCGCACTAACAATTGCTAGTGGCATGCGTAGCGAAGAGGTGCTCTCGACCCCCATTCTGCCGTTCTCACCACCTCATCCGCATGTCTACCCGTCCATCCGCATAGCGATTCGGTGCATAGCGGCCCGTGTAGTCTTCCATCCTGCCTAGCGAAGCATCGCATAGTGGTGTTGCATAGGAGTAGTTTGTTAGCGTTTTACTTTATTTTTCTGCGACCATCAAAACCCCCTTTCGTTAACTTCGACCTAAGGACTTCAATCTCAAGTCCTCCTCGAAATTAACTACATCTTACTGTGTTCCTTAAAGAGATCGATACTTGGGGAAATTCACTCATTTTATATTACTTGTGTGACCGGTACACTTGTCATCCAACGCATCAAGTTTTGGGGGTCGTTGCTGGGGAAGACAGTCGTGTGAGTTTTTGGAGAGCGAGATAAGAGATAGAAGCCCTTTTCCATTTGTACATTTCATGTTTTCTTCTTTGCTTTAGTTTTTAGACTTTGTTGCTTTTTTTGTTACTTTTCTAGTTTTAATTTTACAACAACAGGTATTCCTTTTCTTTTATCTGCTAGTGTATAACTAATTTTTGCTTAAAACATTTCTATGGGTGATTTCTTTCTTGTTGCACAATGTTTTCTTATATGAATATCTGTTGCAGATAGTGTGGGGATTATAGGCATGGTAGTGATGAGTGCCCAACTGAAGGTACTGAGCATGATTCTCGTGGTTCAGTGTATGGAGCACCGTCCTCTTATGGTACTTCATACACCATACCTAAGTCTTATGGTCACTTCTCTTCTACACCTTCACCTTTTTCTTATTTCTTTCCGGTCCTACCAGCACCAAGGAGTAATGGAAAACGGTGTTTATGTTGTCGTAGCACCGACCACGTGTTGAAAGATTGCACAGAATTTTAGCGCCAGTTGGAGGAGGATGATGAACCGGCTATCTGATTCGTTTCATGTCACGACCCGCATTTTCTCCGTATTCAAAAATACGTCAGAGTAGAGAAACTACGCGCCGTGATGCCACGCCAAGCGGGGGACAACTGCCGACGCTCAGGCATCCCGTCCTCACATTTACTTCAAGTAAAAGATTTATAACTTTTATTTAAAAACTATGCATATAAATTAATAGAGTTAATGACCGTGTCCCTCGGTCAAGTGGACTACTGTCCATAGGTGAGAAAATATACATCTTTTACGCGGCGGAAAGTACTGAGTTAGCCCATTTGTTATCCTACGTGGGAGTGACGGTCCAGTATCATAAAATGATGATGTGACATCTACGTTTACTATATATATAGAAATCTTTTGTACGCTTAAAAGTAATAGATTTAGCAGTTGAAGTCACGTCATGCCAATATTCCGGAAATGCAGTTTTGTATACTTTAAAATAACTAAATGCATCCTAACATAAATTCTTCCCAGAGAGCAAGAACAATCAGGTAAAAAGTAACAGCAGTAACAGCAGCAAGTAGTCCATCACAGAAAAGTCAAGGTCTATGGGCGTCAACAACTGACACGAACCCATAGTAAAATCTGACAAGTCCAAACAAGACAACTACCTCAAGCTCAGAGGTAGAATCAAACGACCGCAGAAACCAGCAGCACCAGAAGCCCAACGCTGTCAGCTAAACCTGCTACAGCTCTGATCCTGAGGCATTCAAAAGAAGAACACCTCAGAAGCAAGTTACAAGTAGTACGAGAGTAAAAGCAGACTACACAAACCTCCAAGTGAAATAAAATGAAGAGCGACTGCAACAAAATGGTTAGCAGAGTAAAAGTAAACAATAGTAAAACTAGCCGAGAAAGAAGGGCTAAACACATTAACAAGACAAAACAAGCACCAGCAACAGAAGTTCAATCTTTTATTAACAATTACTATGCCGAGATAGAAACCCCAACGCGCACAGTCTATCTGAGCATTAAGCACTATGCCGAGGGAGGACCCCAACGCACACAGTTCATCTGAGCATTAAACACTATGACGAGGGAGGACCCCAACGCGCACAGTTCACCTGAGCATAAGGCACTATGCCGAGGGAGGACCCCAACGCGCACAGTCCATCTATGTTCCTTTAGTTACATAATTATACAAGCAGGGTTTATTTCTTTTTATTCATCATAAACTCAAGTAATAACCAACAAAGTGGACTGCATAAGAGCATTTCAAAGTAAAGCAAGTGAAGTTTAATCAAGAACAGAAAAAAAAACGAACAAGATGACTCGATGGTTATAACAGCACGACAACCAATTTATTTACCAGTTCAATGGACTAAAAAAAATTTGGGGTTAAGGCTTTAGGGACAACAAGTCACAATTCCAGGAATAGAGGGGAAAAAAATTAGGATTTCAGGACAAATATCTCCATAATCGAAACATAATAAACTCAAACAAATGAAGAAAAAATGGCAAAAACTTAGAATCAAGAACACGAGGGAGAGGAAGAACACCACTTGTCTCGTTTTCATCGGAAAAATTCTCCGAATCACCCCACGTCGTAGATCGGGGCTAAAGAAGACGCTAGGAGTCGAAATCTGAACGAAAAATGGGCAAAATAGAGGTTATGGCCGAAAAACCCTAACGAGGGAACTCAAGGGATGGGAAAAGAAATTACCACGATAGCGTAGCTCTCGACGAGAGCTTTCCAGATCTACGATCGGTTGGAAATTTCGAGTACTGGAGCTCCGCCGGCGGCCACCAGAAGACTTCCGACTTAGAGCTTTGTCGTCACGACGCTCTGGTTCGGTCAACAGAAGAAGAAGATGTCTTCTGTTGATTTTAACTCCCATAAGATAAGATTATATATATATATATATATAAACGTATATATATATTTATAAAATTTCTTGTCTTAGAACGGATGATCTACGAGCCCGTGCGCGGAAGATGAAATAAAGTTTTAGGATGACCTCAAATCGAAAAGTGTCCAACATGAAAGTTATAGATCTCGTCGAGACGAACAAATTTCATGTTAACCATTTTTCGATACGACATCGTTTTGACTTTCAAAACGACACTCAAACGTAAACTGCAACGGGCTACTCGGGTAAGCAGCATCAGCCACTCGAGTATATAAAAAGTACTCGAGTATATAAAAAAAACAAAAAACTACTCGAGTATATATAAAACTATACTCGAGAGGAACCTGACTACTCGAGAGCAGGTGAAGAGTACTCGTGTAAGTGCAACAAATCACTCATGTAAGTGCAACAAATCACTCGAGTAAGTGCAACAGACCACTCGTGTAAGTGCAGCAAATCACTCGTGTAAGTGCAATAGATCACTCGTGTAAGTGCACCAAATCACTCGAGTAAGTGCAACAGACCACTCGTGTAACTGAACAATTTCTTTGCATATTTAACAATTTTTTGCAAATTTATCCTTATGATTAAACTATACAAATGAATAGTGTTTTTCATTTTTGAATAGTACTTTAATATTAAAATATTCATATGTATATATTTTTGAATAAGGAAACTACGAGATCAAAACGGAGGCCTAAACGCACGCCAAATAAAACGAAACTCACGCCGTAGGAGAACACGGACGCTACGAACACAACGGCGAAGTTAAAACCAAAATCCGACTGGCCGTTCTTGAAATATAAATCCTCAAAGTCTACGACGAACATAAATTTTCCAAAACTTCGGAAATTCGCCGAGGCTCGAAAATCGCTCAGATCGTGACGAAACTTGATGAGCATGTCAGAAATTAATCAATTTAATTTTCCAATGTAAAATTTTCCATTTTTGGCAAGGATTCACGAATTTGGCCGACTAGATCGAATAGACGCGGAAACGCACTAACGACGACGCGCCATCAACTCCACGCTACGTAACGCCTCTTACGTCATTATGACGTCAACAAGAGAATTATATAATTGCCGGAAAGTCAGGGCGTTACAGTCACCCCTCCAAAAAGCAAGTTTCGTCCCGAAACTTGGAACACGAAACGAAACAAGAGGGCAGAGGAAGAGACACGACAGAGGAATTCATTAAACAAGAATACTAACCAGGGAGACTAGGAGAACAGCTGAGGATGAGATTCTCTCATCGCGGATTCCAATTCCCAAGTTGCACCTCTTGCATCCTGATTTCGCCAAAGAACCTTAACCATCGGAATTGTTTTCTTTCTTAACACACGATCTTGCGTCTCTAGAATACGGACAGGCTATTCGACATACGAGAGATTAGGCTGCAACTGGGGTACTGATTCAAGGACATGCCGGTCGCTATGGACACACTTTCGCAACTAGCTCACGTGAAACACGTCGTGAACACCAGGGAAAGAATCAGGCAATTCCAGTCTATAGGCAGAAACTCCAATGCGCTCTAGAATCCGAAAAGGTCCCACATACCTGGGATCTAGCTTATGGTTCCTTCCAAATCTTTTAACACCTGGCATCGGGGAGACCTTCAGAAACACCAAGTCCCCAACTGCAAACTCCAGATCAATTCTGCGCTGATTTGCATATTTCTCATATCGCTCCTGAGCTATCCTCAACTTTTCACGAATATTCATTACTGAAGTACTCATATCCTCCAGCGCTTCCGGTCCGAGCAATGGCTTCTCACCAACTTCTACCCAAAATAGGGGAGTTCGACAACGCCTTACATATAAAGCTTCAAAGGGCGTCATCTACAAACTCTCCTGATAACTGTTATTGTACGCAAACTCCATCAATCTGAGGCGTTTATCCCAAGCCCCACCATGGTCTAAAATATAGCATCTAATCATATCATCTAAGATTTGATTCACTCTCTCCGTCTGACCATTTGTCTGAGGATGATAGGCAGTAGAATACCTAAGGTCCGTACCTAGAGCTCCTTGCAAACTCTGCCAGAAATGAGACATGAATCAGGAGTCTCGGTCTGACACAATACTCGTAGGTACACCAGGCAGTCTGATAACTTCGTCTAGATAAAGCTCAACTATCTTTTCCATGGAATAATTAATCTTGAAAGGCACAAAGTGGGCACACTTGGTTAGTCTGTCCACGATAACCCACACTGCATCATGCCCTCGGGGAGATCTCGGCAAACCAGTAATGAAATCCATGGATAAACTCTCCCATTTCCAAGTCGGTATATCTAAAGGCGTCAACTTACCACCCGGCCTTCTATGATCAGCTTTGACACGCTGACAGGTATAACATTAAGATACAAATCTTGCGATGTCATTCTTCATGCCTGACCACCAAACAATCTGCTTCAAATCTTTATACATTTTCGTGGAGCCAGGATGATAAGCAACACTTGAACCATGCGCTTCACTGCATATTCTTGATCGGATGTCCCCAACAGCGGGAATGCAGTATCTGCCACAGTACTTTAGGATACCCACGTCATCAATCAAAAAGTCAGGTAATTCCCCTTTCTCAGTCCTACTGTAGAAGTGCTGTAAATCAGGATCATCTTTCTGATGTTGCCTAGTGAGAGTAATCCACGAAGGCTCAGCCACCTCTAAGCTACTCGGCGAATCGCTATACCCTACGGTTATGTCCATGAGTAAAAACTCTTCAACAAGGGATTGCACCGAGAGGTTAAAGATATGTGCGGGCTTCCAGCTCAACGCATCTGCTACTACATTAGCCTTGTCGGGATGGTAAAGGATATCGACTTCGTAGTCTGCAACATACTCTAACCATCGACGCTGGCGCAAATTTAACTCCTTCTGAGTGAAGACATATTTCAAACTTTTGTGGTCCGAATAAATTTTGCACGACACTCCATACAGAAGATGTCTCCACAACTTCAAGGCATAAATGACGGCAGCAAATTCTAGGTCGTGTATAGGGTAATTCTTTTCATGCACCTTCAATTGTCTCGATCCATACGCAATCACTTTGCCGTCCTGCATCAACACACAACCGAGTCCAACTCGCGAGGCGTCCACATATACAGCATACTCTACTCCTTCCACCGGCAATGCCAACACTGGAGTAGAACACAATCTCCTCTTGAGCTCTTGAAAAGCTTCCTCACAGGCATCACTCCAAACAAAAGCTGCGCTCTTTTGCGTAAGCCTAGTCAACGGCGCAGAGAGAACAGAGAATCCTTCCACAAATCTTCTATAGTAACCTGCTAACCCTAAGAAGCTCCTTATCTCCTTAGGCGATGTAGGTCTCTTCCAATCCAAGACTGTGGTTATCTTCGCGGGATCCACAGAGATTCCGTCCTTACTTACAATGTGTCCTAGGAATGACACCTGAGACAACCAGAACTCGCACTTGCTAAGCTTTGCATATAGCTTGTGCTCCCTCAGAGTAGACAAGACCAAGCGCAAGTACAAGGCGTGCTCATCTGCATTTCTGGAATATACTAGGACATCATCAATGAATACCACCACAAACTTATCTAGAAAATCCTTGAACACCCTGTTCATCATGTCCATAAAAGCTGACGGTGCGTTCGTTAACCCAAACGACATTACCAGAAATTCATAGTGACCATAGCGGGAACGAAAAGCGGTTCGCGGAATGTCTAACTCCCAGATTCTTAACTGATGGTAACCTGAACGAAGGTCAATCTTTGAGAACACGGAGCTACCTCGCAACTGATCGAACAAATCATCGATCCTAGGCAACGGATATCTGTTCTTAATTGTCACCTTGTTTAGCTCTCGATAATCAATGCATAGCCTCATCGTTCCATCCTTTTTCTTCACGAAGAGCACTGGCGCACCCCAGTGGGAAGAACTGGGTCTAATAAAACCACACTGCAATAACTCATCCAGTTGAGTACGCAGCTCCTCTAACTCACGCGGCGTCATGCGGTACGGTGTCTTTGCAATAGGGCGAGTGCCTGGCTCGAGGTCTATAATAAACTCCACCTCTCTCTCAGGAGGAAGTCCAGGAAGGCTAACTGGAAAAACATCCGGAAACTCACACACCACAGAAACGTCCTCTACCCGAGGCTCAACCGGTGCAGCTCCCAGAACAGAAACAGAGACAAGAAAAGAATCACAGCCAGACTCTAGAAATTTGAGAGCACGTACCGCAGAAATGATCGGAGATTCCTGACGCGGCAAACCATACACACTCATGGGCTGGCCATTGCTACCTTTGAAATCCAAGCGCTTGTGCTTGCACTGAATGACGACATCATAGCTGGATAGCCAGTCCATGCCCAAAATCACGTCAAAGTCTACCAGATCTAGCACCTTCAGATCCGCAAAGGCTAGAAAATCACCTAGGAAGATGGGGCATTTTTGGATACCCTGACTTGACCTCACCAACTCTCCTGAAGGAAATTTGACATTTATGGAGGTGTCTAACTGGTCGAGAGCCCAGCGATGATGGTCTACAAAACTCTTCGCCACAAAGGAGTGAGTAGCACCCGAATCGAACAAAATGCGCGCCCACTTATTCTTCACCTTAAATTCACCTAAACACATAGCGCGCGCAACTAATATGCGGAAACTATAAATCTACAAAAGAGATTACTAGCCGAGTCAGAGACTAACCTGAGATCACTTGAGTAGAAGATTGGGCTTCCTCCTTGGTCATCACATTCAACCTTCCTTTTCCCTTGTCCACGAGAGGTGAGGGCGGCGGTAGAGTCTGCAACGGAATTGCATGCAGCGCGGGCTGGCTCTATGGGCAATTAGCCTTCATGTGTCCTTTTTGGCCGCAGGAGAAAACAGGCTCCAGCCTTCTTGCGAAAACGGGCCACATCATGCCCACTTCTCTAGCAATAAGAACAGACAGGACCCCCCTTGGGAGCATCCTGGATCGCATGCACCTGAGATAGCTTCTGCGCATCCAATCTCTTAAAGCACTTATCAAAAGGGTGCCCCGGCTTACCACAGAAGCTACACGCCTCTCTTCTATCCTTCTTTGCTGCAGGGCCAGATGCCCTAGCACTTCCTCCATCGTCAGATTTCCTCTTGTCCTTCTTTGCAAGTGATCCCCGATTCTTCGCATTTTCAATCGCCTCAACTTTTAAGGCAGCTTCGACTACTTCTGCAAAGGTCTCAGACTTGTATGCGCTAACCAACTGCTGGATGTCATACCTCAGACCACCCAGAAAACGCTTCACTCTGCCTTCTTCAGATGCTATCAGATCTGGGGCGAAACGACTGAGCTTGCCAAACTCGACCTCGTACTCAGCAACAGTGAGTTGCCTCTGCTTCAGGTGCAAGAAGTTATTCATTAGGCGGTCTCGCTCGACCGATGGTAGGAACTTCTTCAGTAACATGCTCTTGAACATGACTCCCACAAGCACCCATCAGAAAGGTTCTCTTTTTCTCTGATCCACCAACTCTTCGCAAGACCCTTGAGCTGATATGCCGCAATCATCACCTTTTGATCGGAGGATACACCAGAGTAGGAAAACATTTCTTCCATGGCAATGATCCAGTCATCCAATGCCATAAAGTCTGCTCTACCATCGTACGAAGGAGGTCCTAGTCGCTGGAAGTGAGAAATGAAATTCATCTCAGGAGGCAGTGCGACTGGGGGAACTAGAGCAGCAGGGGGAGTAGGAACAGCTTGGTCCACAGCAGGGCCCTGCGCTCTGGTCAGCTGCCCTAAGATGACAGCCAACAACGATTGCACCTGGGACTGCATGTCCACCATCTGCCTTGCCAGGGTCTCATTACTTTGCCGCAGCGCTTCGATCACCGCTTCGCTCTGGGCACCAGAAGACTCACCCTCTGACTGGGGAGTCGACCTCGTCGCAACGCGTTTAGGTGGCATTCTATAGAATAAACGGATATCTAGTCAAACCTTGTCTAAGACATCACAAACTGGGAAGATATTGCCTTAGTAAACTGTTTCGGGTTCATATTTTACCGATACGAACAAACAACTTATCAAGGTCCTAGCTTACGACACTGAAGCTAGAAAACTCGAATACCCGATCAGGAACGAACAAACACTTGCTCTTGCTGTTACCTTGCTCTGGGAAATCATAAAATGATGTTATGCTTCTAACTTGTGCCTATAATATGAATGCATGAATGTTTAAGTTTCATCTCAAATCATGGGTGTACATATGTCATCGTGCAGATCTTTAACTTGGCACGTGTGCTTATGCAATGGTATGTTATGTATGCAATGTTATGCATTCTAAAAAGGCCTTAGTACATGTTATGAGCGGCGTACACATACAATGTTATGCATCTCATACTACATAATATTGTATGTAACGAAGAAAAGTAAACGTGCTAATGGGCATCCATGTGATGATGGTTATGCATCCCATACTACATAACCGTCACATGTTGCCACCTATGGTGGATCCATATACAAACACATATTATGCATCTCATACTACATAATATGCCCCGTATACTTCTTATCATGCCATGAGTGTAGTGTTCGTGCTTCCATGAAGATCTACTGATGACATATCGGTGTGTGTATGCAATGAAATGATACGATTAGGGTTTTGCTTAAGGGAAAGATGTTCGACTAGCTTGCCAAACCAACCAACCCTCTTGCAAAACCTCGCTTTGATACCAACTGTCACGACCCGCATTTTCTCCGTATTCAAAAATACGTCAGAGTAGAGAAACTACGCGCCGTGATGCCACACCAAGCAGGGGACAACTGCCGACGCTCAGGCATCCTGTCCTCACATTTACTTCAAGTAAAAGATTTATAACTTTTAGTTAAAAATTATGCATATAAATTAATAGAGTTAATGACCGTGTCCCTCGGTCAAGTGGACTACTGTCCATAGGTGAGAAAATATACATCTTTTATGCGGCAGAAAGTACTGAGTTAGCCCATTTGTTATCCTACGTGGGAGTGAGGGTCCAGTATCATAAAATGATGATGTGACATCTACGTTTACTATATATATAGAAATCTTTTGTACGCTTAAAAGTAGTAGATTTAGCAGTTGAAGTCACGCCATGCCAATATTCCGGAAATGCAGTTTTGTATACTTTAAAATAACTAAATGCATCCTAACATAAATCCTTCCCAGAGAGCAAGAACAATCAGGTAAAAAGTAACAGTAGTAACAGCAGCAAGTAGTCCATCACAGAAAAGTCAAGGTCTATGGGCGTCAACAACTGACATGAACCCATAGTAAAATCTGACAAGTCCAAACAAGACAACTACCTCAAGCTCAGAGGTAGAATCAAACGACCGCAGAAACCAGCAGCACCAGAAGCCCAACGCTGTCAAGCTAAACCTGCTACAGCTCTGATCCTGAGGCATTCAAAAGAAGAACACCTCAGAAGCAAGTTACAAGTAGTACGAGAGTAAAAGCAGACTACACAAACCTCCAAGTGAAAGAAAATGAAGAGCGACTGCAACAAAATGGTTAGCAGAGTAAAAGTAAACAACAGTAAAACTAGCCGAGCAAGAAGGGCTAAACACATTAACAAGACAAAACAAGCACCAGCAACAAAAGTTCAATCTTTTATTAACAATTACTATGCCGAGGGAGAAACCCAACGCGCACAGTCTATCTGAGCATTAAGCACTATGCCGAGGGAGGACCCCAACGCACACAGTTCATCTGAGCATTAAACACTATGCCGAGGGAGGACCCCAATGCGCACAGTTCACCTGAGCATAAGGCACTATGCCGAGGGAGGACCCCAACGCGCACAGTCCATCTATGTTCCTTTAGTTACATAATTATACAAGCAGGGTTTATTTCTTTTTATTCATCATAAACTCAAGTAATAACCAACAAAGTGGACTGCATAAGAGCATTTCAAAGTAAAGCAAGTGAAGTTTAATCAAGAAAAGAAAAAAAACGAACAAGATGACTCGATGGTTATAACAACACGACAACCAATTTATTTACCAGTTCAATGGACTAAAAAAATTTGGGGTTAAGGCTTTAGGGACAACAAGTCACAATTCCAGGAATAGAGGGGAAAAAATTAGGATTTCAGGACAAATATCTCCATAATCGAAACATAATAAACTCAAACAAATGAAGAAAAAATGGCAAAAACTTAGAATCAAGAACACGAGGGAGAGGAAGAACACCACTTGCCTCGTTTTCACCGGAAAAATTCTCCGAATCACCCCACGTCGCAGATCGGGGCAAAAGAAGACGCTAGGAGTCGAAATCTGAACGAAAAATGGGCAAAATAGAGGTTATGGCCGAAAAACCCTAACGAGGGAACTCAAGGGATGGGAAAAGAAATTACCACGATAGCGTAGCTCTCGACGAGAGCTTTCCAGATCTACGATCGGTTGGAAATTTCGAGTACTGGAGCTCCGTCGGCGGCCACCGGAAGACTTCCGACTTAGAGCTTTGTCGTCACGACGCTCTGGTTCGGTCAAGAGAAGAAGAAGATGTCTTCTGTTGATTTTAACTCTCATAAGATAAGATTATATATATATATATATATATATATATATATATATATATATATATATATATATATATATATATATCTATATATCTATAAATATATATAAACGTATATATATTTATAAAATTTCTTGTCTTAGAACGGATGATCTACGAGCCCGTGGGCGGAAGACGAAATAAAGTTTTAGGATGACCTCAAATCGAAAAGTGTCCAACATGAAAGTTATAGATCTCGTCGAGACGAACAAATTTCATGTAACCATTTTTCGATACGACATCGTTTTGACTTTCAAAACGACACTCAAACATAAACTGCAACGGGCTACTCGGGTAAGCATCAAGCAACCACTCGAGTATATAAAAAGTACTCGAGTATATAAAAAACAAAAAACTACTCGAGTATATATAAAACTATACTCGAGAGGAACCTGACTACTCGAGAGCAGGTGAAGAGTACTCGTGTAAGTGCAACAGATCACTCGTGTAAGTGCAACAAATCACTCGAGTAAGTGCAACAGACACTCGTGTAAGTGCAGCAAATCACTCGTGTAAGTGCAATAGATCACTCGTGTAAGTGCAACAAATCACTCGAGTAAGTGCAACGGACCACTCGTGTAAGTGAACAATTTCTTTGCATATTTAACAATTTTTTGCAAATTTATCCTTATGATTAAACTATACAAATGAATAGTGTTTTTCATTTTTGAATAGTACTTTAGTATTAAAATATTCATATGTATATATTTTTGAATAAGGAAACTACGAGATCAAAACGGAGGCCTAAACGCGCGCCAAATAAAACGAAACTCACGCCGTAGGCGAACACGGACGCTACGAACACAACGGCGAAGTTAAAACCAAAATCCGACTAGCCGTTCTTGAAATATAAATCCTCAAAGTCTACGACGAACATAAATTTTCCAAAACTTCGGAAATTCGCCGAGTCTCGAAAATCGCTCGGATCGCGACGAAACTTGATGAGCATGTCAGAAATTAATCAATTTAATTTTCCAATGTAAAATTTTCCATTTTTGGCAAGGATTCACGAATTTGGCCGACTAGATCCAATAGACGCGGAAACGCACTAACGACGACGCGCCATCAACTCCACGCTACGTAACGCCCCTTACGTCATTATGACGTCAACAAGAGAATTATATAATTGCCGGAAAGTCAGGGAGTTACATTACATCCACCTCTCAATCGGCTGCCCTACTGATTTTGATGATATATTCGCAGCACCACCTAGTCTATGCGGGACTACTGCAGATATACCCATCAAACTTTCTACTGATCGGTATGACGACATTGTGGTGCCGTCTCTCCCCATGCATTCTTCCCCTCTTTTGTATGCACCCCCGGAGGAACCTGCACATATTTTCTCTAATGTTGTTCCTCCGCTTTCTTTGCAAGAATTATCTATCCCAATTTCTAGTGAGTCAGTTGATGATACCTGTTGAAACCGAAAACTCGGTCTCTCGTGGAGTCCACCCTTGGGAAAAGGGGTGATCGCACACCTACTTCTCTCCTGCAAGCAAAACAACAAAGAGAACAAAGTAAACAGGACCCAAAGGCTCGGCGAGGAGGACCCACCACTCACCCGGAAGATCTTAGAGCGCTTCCTCTCCTTAGCCAAATGTCGAGCTAAGGCTACCTCAGAAAGTGCTAAAAGACTAAGGAGCAAGTGAGAATGAAAGTCTGCTTTTTGAGGTGCCCCTTGGGTCTTATTTATAGAATTCTGAAAATGGCATGCAAATAGAAAATCTCCGTTGTTTTGAACAGCTATGTGCAGCCCAACTTGGTCAGCCAACAGCGTAACTCCGCTGTTCTAACAAGCTATTCACACCCATGGGAAGGGCATCTAGGTAATTTCACCTCTGGGCCCCACTGGGCCTGTCCTAGGGATATGGAGGTCAACTCGCCACTACTTTCTTCTCGCATGGGGCGGGTGCGACCTGGCTACCGCAGCACGCCTTTGCCCGTGCCGAGGCGAGCTGGCGGTCAGGTCGCCTGTAGGAGAGCGGGCTGGTGGCCAGGCTTGGAACTGTAACAATGGGAGCCCCGGAGGGAGGCTTGTCGGTCTGGGCTCGTCAAGCTCAACTTCGAACTCTGCTCGACGTTTGGCGAGCGAGCTAGGGGGAAGGGGCCGGCTTGCGGCTCGCCCGCCTGACTTGGGCGAGAGCGAGCTGGCCACCTGCTGTCTACCCGCATATTGTTCTAGTGCGGGCCGGGAGCCTTGGTCCGCTCGCCTGGCTTGGCGGACACACTCGGCGAACACGGGGTTGTACACAATCCCCGCTCTTTTTGAGCTTGACCAAGCTCGGAAAGAATCATCCAACCCGCGTGTTTGGTGAGTGTTGTGCTGAGCTGTCATGGAATCTTCTGGTGGGCCCCACTCCCTGGCTATAAATACATCATCGAGCCCTTGGGTGAATCCCTACCTTCTTTTGCCTTTCTGAGTGAACTGTAGCCGCACCATGCCTGTTACTGAGGAAATGCGAGTCCGGCTGGAAGCCGCGAGCCAAGAGACCAGGGAGGAGGCCCTTGATGCCGCACCGTGGTTAGCGCGTGGGTCTTCCGGCCCTTTCTTTAGGCCGGTAAAAGGAAAGATCGCCAGGCGATCTCCGGCAAATGACGTTCTGGGCTCCAGCTCGGCATCCGGCACCGAGGTTATGCCTGAGGTATGCGCACTTCCCTCCTGGCTTGTCACTTCATTTCTGACTTTTTCCCTCGCAGGTGCCACCACGGGAAGAGGAAGGTGGTGTGGAGGAGGATCATTCCCTCCAGCTGTCAACTGAGGGGTCGCCAGCCCCTCGGGCCTGGGGCGTCCCCCCCCCCCTCGAATACCTCTCGGTTGCCGATTCCTCCCGGGCTAGGGAAATCCCTCGCAGCTTTTGAAGGGGAACCATTCCAGGGGCGGCCGGGTTCTTCTCAACCATCCACCAGTGCGGAGGGCGTTCCAACTCCTGGTAAGTTCGTACTTGGTGCTTGTTTGGTTCTTGCCTGTCTCCTCTAAATCTCTTCTTTGTAGGCTACAACGCGATATACTCTCTAACCGAGATGAGTCATGGATATTCACCTCCCCCTGATGTGGAATGGGTTTCAGAGTATCTGGGCGACCCGGCAGACGCGGTAGGGATGAAGAGACAAGTGACACAGTTGTTTCTGAAACATACTCTGCTAATACAGGAGATCTTTAGTTGGGTTGACCGGGATAAAACTGTGATAGAGGCGTAGGTCGTGGCCTTAGAGGGAGCGTGGCGCCCGACCGAAGGGGAGGAGGTTACTTCTCCTGGAGTGCATATCACACTGGCTGAGGAGCGGCTCAGGCACACAATGGAGTAAGTCGGCTTGGCCCAGCAGGAGCTGGTGGCGGTTCGTGACTACCATTATCCTTGCGTGCCCCCCCCGGACCGGGACGCAGAGGCGAGGCGGGTGGAAATGGATCCAGTACTGATCAACCAACCCCCTTCTCGTGGTCTATCGCCGGGTCAGGCCGCATCTGGACTCCAAACCGACTAGCTTAGGGGGGTTTCCCAACTATGAATCTCTTTCAATGTCTGTAATAATCTGCGACTTTTCTCGCCCGTCCGCGGGCCTGATTTCTGATTTCTGATGCATGTTATTTTCATTGTACTGCTGTTTGGCTTTCCTTCGGGGGGGGGTATGGATGAAGTCGTCTTGCTCACCGATTGCTTTTTAAGGCGGGAGCGAGGCCATCTGACATGCTTGCCCAGCCCGCCAACCTGATCTGGCGGGAGGGGGCTAGGAACTCGCTGGTTGCGAGTCTCCCCGGCTCGCCCAGGGTTTTGTGCGGGTGAGAGCCGTAGCTCGCCCGCCTTTTGTGTGGACGCGGGTGGGCATGATCCACTGCCGGGCGGTCCTTGCGGCGCGATTGCGAACCGGGAAGTTGAACCGTCATGCTTGATTTTTGTTATCCGCACTTTTCCTGCTGGTGGAAGAATTTCCTGCCTTTTACCCTCTATAAATAGGCCAAACCGGCCCTTTCTTATCCATCATTTAAGCTCCTCCTTCCCTACTCCTTGCGACCCCAGGCTCGCCTACTTCCTGCGGAGACTTCCTCACCCGCTTAGCGAACCTTCGGACTAGCGAGGTAAGTGTGCTTGGACCTTTTCCGAGCATGAACTTTCCCCTTGCCGTCATTTCTGAGAGCGAATACCTCGACGCCCTCAGCGATCACATCCCGCCTGGCTTCCTGGCGAGGCGACCAGGGGAGGGGGAGAAGATAAACGACTTCTCCGGGGGAACTCGCCATTTCGATGGCGCACTTTGAGGCGGGCCTCCGGCTCCCTCTGTGGCTAGAGGTTCACCAAATCCTGAAGTACTCCGGGGTCGTCCGAGGCCAGATGACCCCGAACTCCGTGGCGGTCATGGTCGGGTTCGCCTGCTTCTTGCGGGAGGAGCGGGTCGAGTTCAGCCTCGCGGTCTTCCGCAAGTTGTTCTCTTTCCGCGCGAACAAGGACGAGACCGCTTACTTCTCCAGCGCCCATCTCAAGGTGTGGGAGACCGTCAACAAGACCCACAACTGGCTCAAGAAGCTCATGTTCTTCAAGGGGGACTTGGCAACATCCCCTTCGCGCTGGTTCAGCTCAGCGAGGCGAGCTACTGCCCCTAGCCTGGGGGGCCATGAAGCGGATCTGTGTGGGTTCTTCACTGGGAAGAACTTCGAGGTCGCATACCTGCGACGGAACCTGGACAACCTCGCCGCCATCCCACCCGGGGGAGGTAAGCTACTCGCGCATTTCCTTTTTTACTTTACCGCTTCTTCCTGCTTTAACTTTCTCTTCTAGCAGGCCAGCAGGACATTCCTCTGCACCCCCTTATGAGAGTGTCCGGGTTGCTCTCAGCGGGCTCGCCCGCGCTCAAGACGCAGACACCGCACAACGCGAGATCCCGGCGTCTGTCCACAAGAAGCGGCCGAGCCGCGAACAGCCTCCACCCCCCCCCCCCCCCCCGCCAAAGAAGGCGAATAACACGATGAGGTGCCCGTCGAAGGTCCCGGCGGTCGAACCAGCCAAGGATCCCGTCCTCGTGACAGCTTCGACCAGCGACGCCCCCAGCGAGGCGGCACACACTTCTGCTCCGCAGGAAGAGGCACGGGTCGCCGCGAAGCCGGTCCCGAGAGGGCACCGTAACTTCGGTTTCGGCGAGATGTGCCTGGACAAGCTCGGCGTCCCGCTCCTATCATGGGACAAAGAGTTGAATCGGGCGGTGATTTCCACCCTGCTGTCGAGCTGGTTGGAGCAGTAGACCATCAGCGGGGAGGCGTACAACTTCTTGTCCGGCCTCTACTCGCGGGAGGACGCCGTCATCTATGATGAGGAGGCGATGCAGGTCCTGGTGCATGAAAGCATGCGGGCCCAGCTCCGCAGCTTGGAGCTGGCCCACATGGTTGGTCGGTGCTGCACTCAATTGGACAGGAACGCCTCCTCGCTCAAGAAGATGGCGGACGAGAAGGAGGAGGCCCGCAAGCTCGCTCAGGAGGAGGCGGACTTTCAGATGAAGCGGGCTGACGCGGCCGAGGCTACTCTCGCCCAGTAACTGGGAGGGGCGGTATGTCTCTCAGCCCACATTGGCTTCTAACCACTGTTCCATTCTCAAGCTTACTTTTAGTTGTCTTCCTCTTTGCAGGACGCGACGACGACCAGCCATCTGGGAGCCGAGATCGCCACCCTCGTCCAAAAGAACTAGGTACTGGAGGCACAGGTGCGCGAGCTAGAGGCCGCCACGGTCGCCCTACCGCCAGCCAACAACAGTTGCCGGCTCGAAGCACTACTCCGACTACGAGCTGGAGGTGTTGATGTAGAAGAACGCCGCCAATGCCACGAAGTACACGATCCAGACGCTGCGGCGAGCCAACCTTGTAACACCTCCCCTGTAGTGGACGTATAATATGGGTCCGGCCGGGGCCCCACAGCATATGAACGCCACAGCTTTAGTATTATAAGTTGATATAACTACCCAAACTCAAAACACTTGCACAACACAGCGGAAACAAACAGGAAAAGAAGCTATCCACCACTAAAGAGTAAAAGAAATGGCCTTAAGGCCTAACATCAAGTGTCCAAAAGAGACATAATACAACAATCATGAATGTGCTCAGCACTCCTAGTCTACCTCGGCATGCAAGCCGGACAAAAGAGTCTCAAACAAACATCATCATCAATGTAGTGCTACAAAAGAGGGAAAAACACTTCATGGGCTTAGGCCTTTTTGGCCGGCGTGCTAGCTCCTGCATGGGATCCTTGCCCTGTAAAAATTATTAGTAACGTGGGTCAGCAAAGGCTGACCTCAAACTGTGTAACAACACATCTCCTCCCGGCCGCCCCTAACGGACCCCGGGGAACCCTCCAACCTGCAAGTCAGCACTTCATATGCAATAAAAATAGCTATAAACAGAAGAACATTAAAACAGGCTTGGATGTCTCAATCATCAAAGATGTTCTCTATTGGTTGAGCATATAAAGAAAGGGCCTACTATGCAACATGAATGCAACACCCGGGCTTCACCCAAGGTACCCTACTGCGTATGCATCTAGCACAACATCACATCATTTGGGTACTCACATTTCCCCAATTGGCATAAAGCTGCAAACACTAAGGGAGACGCCTCTCCCTCAAACGGCGCACAGGCTGCCACAAGGAATTCTTGCCAAGGCCCCACCCGCTCGTGGGCTTAGCCCCGGGCTTGCCTGCAAGATCTGACGTCTCATGTCAGGATTCCAACAAACACAGACCGATCGATTCTAAGAAGCCTTGCTGGACCCCACCCGCTCATGGCCTCTTTGCCCGGGTAAGCCCCAAGCTTGGCATTCTCGTCAGTCTCACAGAAGGGGACTACTCTCGCCGGGACACTCTCCACACATGACGCACATGTCACGGGATAGCCAGCCGACCACGGAGATATAGCCACGCCTTGGCACAACACAAACCAAGACTAAATACATCGTAATCCCTCTTTGTACTGCAGCGTTCCCGCGCACCAAGGAAACCATCTCCAACTCATGCGAAGCTAACCTTGTCCATCAAGGAAACCATCTCCAACTCATAGGGAGCTAACCTTGTCCCTCAAGGAAACCATCTACCGCCACGAGGAGCTAACCTTGTCCGGGTTCGACTACACGTACCTTTTCAAGCAAACGGGACACAATCACCACCACAACACAAACGACATCTTGCCGCAACGGAAATCTTTACGAATCCCTAAGTTCGTATGCAACATCACCGAGTCGGACTAACGGTCGCGACTACGGCTTCACCCACCATGCCTAATCCACTAGCGAAGCGGATATCTAATGCAAAATATGTCGGGGACGGACTCAATCAACCCGGAGGTTCCTCTTGAACCTTGGCAAACCAAAACCCCTCTCATTTGAGAGTTTGGTGCCCATAAATTAGAAAGAAAGAAAATACATGATGCTAAGACATGCATCCTAAGGACCGAGAGGAGAGATGTCGTTACCTTCCGACTCCTCTTCCTTGCCATGGCAAAAAAAACCGGATGGAAATCTTCGCAACGCTCTAAGCTTCAAAGATCCGGACTCGGCTCGCGATTTGGAGCACCGAAACTCTCCCTACAGCCCAAGACCTTCTTCTCCTTCCTCCTTGTTCTAGTTTCTCTCAAGAACTTAGAAAGAGAAGACTTGGAAAAACAATGAGGGTCTGCAACCCTAAAGTCGGACTTAATTTCCCAAGAGATGGCCTGAACCGTTAGATCCCACAAAAAGAAAAAGAATGGCCGCGATTCGCCTGGAAAAAGTAAATCTGGGCCGAACACGGCCTGGCACACGCCCGTGTCCAGGGCCGTGTGCCTCATTCGCCGTCTCAAATCGACGCGCCTGGAATCACACACGGGCATCCGACACGCCCGTGTTCAACCCGACACGCCCGTGTCCCCAGTGACACGGCCGTGTGGCCGGCCGTGTGCCTCCAACGACACGGCCCCGAAACCAACCCGAGAGGTGACACGGCCTGGGACACGCCCGTGTCCCAAGCCGTGTGCCAAGTCTCGACACCCGTCGATAGGCTTTGTGTCGACACCGCGGAAAAACGTCGAGCGAAGATCGTCGACCAAGCGGGACACGCCCTGTGACACGCCCGTGTCACAGGCCGTGTGCCCCAGTCTCGACACCCTGTCGAGCAAAAGTGTCGACACTTGGGATGAGTGTCGACACGGCCTCGACACGCCTCGACACGCCCGTGTCGCAAGCTGTGTGCCACACTCTCGACACTTTGTCGAGCGAAAGTGTCGACACTTGGGCCGAGTGTCGACACGGCCTCGACACGCCCTGCGACACGCCCGTGTCGCAGGCCGTGTGCCCCACTCTCGACACTTTGTCGAGCGAAAGTGTCGACACTTGGGCCGAGTGTCGACACGGCCTCGACACGCCCTGCGACACGCCCGTGTCGCAGGCCGTGTGCCTCCTTCCAGAAACCCAAAAATTTTTCCAGAACTGCAGACTGAACCTCTTGCAAAACTGGGGTGTTACAACTCTCCCCCACTTAACAGAATTTTGTCCCGAAATTTCAAAACAAAAGGGCACAAAACTTAAATTGTACCTGACATGAAGAGTTCTGGATAGTCTTCTAGCATGGCCTGTTCTCGTTCCCAAGAGAACTCCTCACGACCGCAGTTGTCCCATCGAACTTTTACGAGTTTGACTTCTTTATTCCGCAACTGCCGAGTCTCCGAATCCTCTATAGCAATTGGAAGGACTCGCGTCCTCATGTCTTCCTCAATCGGCACCGATGCCGGCTCAATCACTACGCTAGCCTCTACCAAGGCCTTTCTCAAAACGGAGATGTGGAAGACGTCATGTAATCCACTCAAATCTGCGAACAGCGCCAACCGATAAGCTGCTTCTCCTACCCGCTCAACAATTTCAAAAGGCCCCAAAAACCTTGGACTCAGCTTCTTGAGTCGGCGAACCCATGAGACGCCTTTGAACGGCTTGAACTTCAAATAAACCCAATCACCAACTGCAAATTCCAACTTCCGGTGACGAGCATTAAAATATTTTGCTTGCCTGTCTTGCGCCACCTTCATACGCTCTTGGATGGTCCGTACCAACTCACAAGCGTCAACCACCGCATCCTTTCCCAACAGTTTGGTGTCTCCCGCCTCTGCCCAAGACATTGCCGTTCGACACCGCCTCCCATACAAAGCTTCGTATGGCGCCATCTTTATGCTGGCTTGAAAACTATTGTTGTACGCAAATTCTACCATGAAGAGGTGATCCTCCCACCTCTTGCCAAAATCAAGAACGCACATTCTCAACATATCCTCCATAGTACGATTCGTTCTCTCCGTTTGCCCATCAGTTTGAGGATGGAACGCCGTACTGAACTTTAGCTTCGTGCCCAAGCTCTTCTGAACCAATCTCCAGTCCTTAGACGTAAACCGTCCATCTCGATCACTGACTATGCTCTTAGGAATTCCGTGTAGTCGCACAATGTTGCGAACATACAACTCCACCAGCTTCTCCACGCTGTCCTATTTCCGATTTGGGATGAAATGAGCCACCTTGGTTAGGCGATCCACGATCACCCAAATAGCATCATTACCATGCTGCGATCTAGGCAAACCATGCACAAAGTCCATGGAGATGTCCTCAAATTTCCACTCAGGAATTGGAAGGGGCTTCAGGAACCCGCCCGGTTTCTGACATTCGGCCTTCACCAAGGCACATGTTTGGCAACGACTCACATACAAAGCTACATCTCGCTTCAACCCCGGCCACCAAAAGGATTTCTTCATATCCAAGTACATCTTTGTACTGCCTGGGTGAATGGAGTACTTTGAGAAGTGAGCCTCAAACATCAACTCCTCACGGAGATTGCCAAACTGCGGTACATAAACCCTTCCATCCTTTCTCAAGATTCCCACAATCATCTCCCAGGCGCTGCTCTCACCCTTTTGAGCCTCCAACACAAAAGGTTGAAACTCCACATCCAATCGAGTCGCTTCCCGAATACGATCGGAACAAGTCGTTTTGCACTTCAATCCAGTTCAACCGAGCCACGCTAGACTCGCCTCTCGCAACCCATTCCAATCCAAGGGACTCCCATTCCCGTACCAACCGCTCATCATGAGCTTCGATCCAATTTCCTTGCCCCGAGTACTTTCTACTCAACGCGTCCGCCACCACATTGGCTTTACCCGGCATATACTGAATCGCCACTTCGTAGTCTCCAAGAAACTCAACCCATCTGCGTTGCCGCATGTTCAAGTCCTTCTGATCCAAGAGATACTTCAGGCTTTTATGGTCCGTGAAGATCTCCACCCTTGCGCCATACACATAGTGTCGCCATATTTTCAACGCGAAGATTACCGCCGCCAACTCCAAGTCATGGACGGGGTAATTCCTCTCATGAGGTTTCAGCTGTCTAGACCCAAAAGCTATCATCTTGCCATGTTGCACCAACACGCAACCCAAACCGCATCCCGATGCGTCACTGAAAATCTGAAATCCATCGGTCCCTTGCGGTAAACTCAGGATTGGAGCCATCATAAGCCTCTCCTTCAGGGCCTCAAATGCTTGACTGCACTCTTGGGTCCACACAAACTTATGGTCTTTGCGAGTGAGTGAGGTGAGGGGTAGAGCTATCTTCGAGAAATTCTCCACGAATCTCCTATAATACCCGGCTAGTCCAAGAAAACTTCGGACTTCCGTCACGGTCCTCAACACCGGCCAATCTCTGATGGCCTCCACTTTCGCTGGATCCACTGCCACCCCATCACCACAAATCACGTGGCCCAAAAATGCCACCTTGGCTAACCAGAACTCGCACTTTGAGAACTTTGCAAACAATTGGTTCTCCCTCAACACTTGCAGGACCACTCTCAAGTGGGTCTCATGCTCCACTTCAGACTTGGAGTACACCAAGATGTCATCAATGAAGACAACCACAAACGAATCCAAGTAATCCCGAAATACTCGATTCATCAGATCCATGAACACCGATGGTGCGTTCGTCAACCCGAACGGCATCACCGTAAACTCAAAGTGTCCATACCTTGTACCAACGGCAGTTTTGGGTATGTCCTCATCTCTAATTCGCAGTTGATAGTAGCCTGACTTCAAGTCCAGTTTCGAATATACCACTGACCCCACCAATTGGTCGAACAAATCGTCTATCTGAGGGATCAGATACTTATTCTTGACGGTCAATTTATTCAGCTCTCGGTAGTCTATGCACAGGCGCATGCTACCGTCTTTCTTCTTTACAAACAACACCGGTGCGCTCCACGGTGAAGAACTGGGTCTAATATACCCTTGCTCCAACAGTTCCTGTAACTGTACTTTAAGTTCCGCTAACTCCTTTGGTGTCATCCTAAATGGGGGACGCGACACCGGTCTAGCCTCCGGCACTAACTCGATCGAGAAGTCGATCTCCCGCCGAGGAGGCGCTCCAGGAAGTTCATCCGGAAACACATCCCTGAACTCTGCCACTACAGGCACTTCCTCAATAGATAGCTGGGAGAGACGAACCTCCAACAACGCTACCAGTGCCACACCTCCCTGGTTAAACGCCCGCATCATTTGCATGGCCGTAATTAGGGAATGGGCTACTCCACAAAGGCCCACAAATTTGACTTCCGATTGCCCCTTACTCTTTATGGTCACTACCTTGGACAAACAATCAATGCTGACGCGCTGCTCTGCAAGCCAGTCCATGCCCAAAATGACATCGAACTCTACTAACGGCAACACTGCCGCTTCCAAAACGAAGTCAACTCCGTCTAGTTCCCAACAGATGCGCCCTTCAGCCCCGGTGGTCATAGATGACCCATTGGGCATGCGCACTTTCAGTTCCGCGTCCGCCGAGAAAGACTCGACTCCTACCCTTCAGATGAAACTCTCCGCAAGAAAAGAGTGCGAAGCCCCAGTATCGAACAATACCCTAGCGGGGTATCCAGAAACTAACACGAAGCCTACAACAAGACAACACACGAAAAGGGAGTCTAAAAGTATGAAGCACAAATGCAAACTTAAATTTTCTTCATACCTGTCACCACATCGGTTTGGCGGATCACTTCTTGCTGTCCAAGGTTGTAAGCCCTTGGTTGCACCGGTTGGAACCGAGAAGCGCTCGACCCCGCCATCTTTCCTTTCTCTACAGCACTGGGCCCCGAGCGCACAGACTGCTCCTGCTTTGCATCTTGCCCCACTCCCCCTTGCTGACAAGCACGGGCTATGTGCCCAACCTTCCCGCAATTGTAACACGTCAGCGGTCCCCTAGAGTGAGAACCCCCAGGCGTCCAAGTGCTCCTCTCACCCGACCTGGAAGTGTGAGGCTTCCTCCTCCACCTGCTCCCATCAGACTTTACATGAGATTGGGAGGGCTTCCCTTCCCCGTGCTTGGGAGTAAAACCCTTTCGACGCTGGGTTTGCTCCAGATCATTCTCCAAACTCCGGGCGGCTTCAACTAGCTCATTAAATCCCGCCCTTTTCATGGAGATGAGGGGCTGTCTCAGATTCTCCCTCAACCCTTGGTAGAAGAGGTTATCCCTCTCTACATCATCCGCCATTGTCGTTCCCGCATAACGACCCAAACGGGTGAACTCTTGCACGTACTCATCCACTGTCTTGTCTCGCTGCATTAGATGCAGAAACTGCCTCTGTAGGGCCAACCGTGTTGAAACTGGAATATACCTCTTAAGAAAAGCGTCCCCAAACTCTTCCACTGACGGGGTGCGTCCCGGGAACAGGCGGCCGCTATGGCTCACCCACCACAATTTGGCGTCTCCTTCCAACATGAACGCCGCATACTCAGCCTTCTTTTCCTCTGGCGTCTCTGCCGCCCTTAACAGTTCTTGAATACGAACCCACCAATCCTCCGCATCCGTTGGCGTTCCAACACCCTTGAAGGACGGGGGATGGAAACTCAGGAAATACCTCATGTGTCGGTCTCCATATCCTACCACCACCCTTTCTGCCAAAGGCTCCACTCGTCTGGCTTCTCCGCCTGGCACGGCCGTCGCCGTGTCCGGTGTAGCAGGGGTTGCTACCTGGGCTGCAGCCGCCGCTTGGGCTGCCACCATCGCTTCTGCAAGCATACGACAGAAGTCGGCCGGGTTTACACCCGTGCCCAAAAGGCCTGGAGCAGTAGCACTGTTCGCCGAGAGATCATCCCTTGCTCTTGAAGTGCCTGCCTCGTTGCTTGCACTCTTCCGAAAAACAAGAAATAAGGGATTAGTCTCCAATCTCAAGACTAAAACATAAGGACACTCACGGTCCTGCGTTACTCTTATGTGGATAGCTTCTCTACGCACTAACCTTGAATCAAACCTCGCTTTGATACCAAATTGTAACACCTCCCCTGTAGTGGACGTATAATATGGGTCCGGCCGGGGCCCCACAGCATATGAACGCCACAGCTTTAGTATTATAAGTTGATATAACTACCCAAACTCAAAACACTTGCACAACACAGCGGAAACAAACAGGAAAAGAAGCTATCCACCACTAAAGAGTAAAAGAAATGGCCTTAAGGCCTAACATCAAGTGTCCAAAAGAGACGTAATACAACAATCATGAATGTGCTCAGCACTCCTAGTCTACCTCGGCATGCAAGTCGGACAAAAGAGTCTCAAACAAACATCATCATCAATGTAGTGCTACAAAAGAGGGAAAAACACTTCATGGGCTTAGGCATTTTTGGCCGGCGTGCTAGCTCCTGCATGCGATCCTTGCCCTGTAAAAATTATTAGTAACGTGGGTCAGCAAAGGCTGACCTCAAACTGTGTAACAACACATCTCCTCCCGGCCTCCCCTAACGGACCCCGGGGAACCCTCCAACCTGCAAGTCAGCACTTCATATGCAATAAAAATAGTTATAAACAGAAGAACATTAAAACAGGCTTGGATGTCTCAATCATCAAACATGTTCTCTATTGGTTGAGCATATAAAGAAAGGGCCTACTATGCAACATGAATGCAACACCCGGGCTTCACCCAAGGTACCCTACTGCGTATGCATCTAGTACAACATCACATTATTTGGGTACTCACATTTCCCCAATTGGCATAAATCCGCAAACACTAAGGGAGACGCCTCTCCCTCAAACGGCGCACAGGCCGCCACAAGGAATTCTTGCCAAGGCCCCACCCGCTCGTGGGCTTAGCCCCGGGCTTGCCTGCAAGCCCTGACATCTCATGTCAGGATTCCAACAAACACAGACCAACCGATTCTAAGAAGCCTTGCTGGACCCCACCCCCTCATGGCCTCTTTGCCCGGGCTTGCCCCAAGCTTGGAATTCTCGTCAGTCTCACAGAAGGGGACTAGTCTCGCCGGGACACTCTCCACACATGACGCACATGTCACGGGATAGCCAGCCGACCACGGAGACATAGCCACGCCTTGGCACAACACAAACCAAGACTAAATACATCGTAATCCCTCTTTGTACTGCAGCGTTCCCGCGCACCAAAGAAACCATCTCCAACTCGTGCGGAGCTAACCTTGTCCATCAAGGAAACCATCTCCAACTCATACGGAGCTAACCTTGTCCCTCAATGAAACCATCTACCGCCACGAGGAGCTAACCTTGTCCGGGTTCGACTACACGTACCTTTTCAAGCAAACGGGACAATCACCACCACAACACAAACGACATCTTGCCGCAAAGGAAATCTCTACGAATCCCTAAGTTCGTATGCAACATCACCGAGTAGGACTAACAGTCGCGACTACGGCTTCACCCACCATGCCTAATCCACTAGCGAAGCGGATCTCTAATGCAAAATATGCCGGGGATGGACTCAATCAACCCGGAGGTTCCTCTTGAACCTTGGCAAACCAAAACCCCTCTCATTTGAGAGTTTGGTGCCCATAAATTAGAAAGAAAGAAAGTACATGATGCTAAGACATGCATCCTAAGGACCGAGAGGAGAGATGTCGTTACCTTCCGACTCCTCTTCCTTGCCATGGCAAAAAAAAATGGGATGAAAATCTTCACAACGCTCTAAGCTTCAAGGATCCGGACTCGGCTCGCGATTTGGAGCACCGAAACTCTCCCTACAACCCAAGACCTTCTTCTCCTTCCTCCTTGTTCTAGTTTCTCTCAAGAACTTAGAAAGAGAAGACTTGGAAAAACAATGAGGGTCTGCAACCCTAAAGTCGGACTTAATTTCCCAAGAGATGGCCTGAACCGTTAGATCCCACAACCAGAAAAAGAATGGCCGCGATTCGCCTGGAAAAAGTAAATCTGGGCCGAACACGGCCTGGCACACGCCCGTGTCCAGGGCCGTGTGCCTCATTCGCTGTCTCAAATCTACGCGCCTGGAATCGCACACGGGCATCCAACATGCCCGTGTTCAACCCGACACGCCCGTGTCCCCAGTGACACGGCCGTGTGGCCGGCCGTGTGCCTCCAACGACACGGCCGTGAAACCAACTCGAGAGGTGACACGGCCTGGGACACGCCCGTGTCCTAAGCCGTGTGCCAAGTCTCGACACCCGTCGATAGGCTTTGTGTCGACACTGCGGAAAAACGTCGAGCGAAGATCGTCGACCAAGCGGTACACGCCCTGTGACACGCCCGTGTCACAGGCCGTGTGCCCCAGTCTCGACACCCTGTCGAGCAAAAGTGTCGACACTTGGGATGAGTGTCGACACGGCCTTGACACGCCCTGCGACACGCCCGTGTTGCAGGCCGTGTGCCACACTCTCGACACTTTGTCGAGCGAAAGTATCGACACTTGGGCCGAGTGTCGACACGGCCTCGACACGCCCTGTGACACGCCCGTGTCACAGGTCGTGTGCCCCACTCTCGACACTTTGTCGAGCGAAAGTGTCGACACTTGGGTCGAGTGTCGACACGGCCTCGACACGCCCTGCGACACGCCCGTGTCGCAGGCCGTGTGCCTCCTACCAGAAACCCAAAAATTTTTCCAGAACTGCAGACTGAACCTCTTGCAAAACTGGGGTGTTACAAAGCTCATCAAGAGTGAGGGCGCAGGTCTTTCGGCAAGCGACGTGGTGCTGGCGCTGTTCCTTTCGGTTCCTGATCCGGGGGATAAGTCCTATCAACGCATCCAGGGTTTGTCGTCCGGGAGCTCGCATCGCCCCCATTCACGTGCCTCGCCCATCATGTACATATTTTTTATACATCTTTACTTGTTGAAATGTAAGAGCGGGCTGCGCCCTGACTTTGTAATCTTACTTTTCCATTGAACAATTCTCTGCTTGCCTTGTGTATGTTACTGTTGCTTGTGATTGTTTGCACAATGTAGGTTCTCTTCCTTTTTGTATTCGCGGCCGGCCTTGATACTATCGCTTGCAGTCGCTCGTTCCATATTATGTCGGCGAGATCGCACTCCCACTAAGTTTAGGAACCATAGGGGACTTAGTTAGCCGACCCGTGAGTGGAGACCTGTCTTCATAGCCCAGGTCCTCCGTACCGCTTGCCCGCTCACTAGGAGAGGTGAGCCGGCTCGACTCTTTCCCGAGCCACCGGGTTTCTTACGAGCCGATCCTCTTGCGACACGACCTGGGTTCTCGCCCCCTTGGCCATTATCCTGGGTGCAGGGCGATTACGTTAGGCCCCTCTTGTCAACTTTGTGACTTCTTACCCAACCGCTCGGATGTCTGGTTCCCCGACCTCTAACAGCGCTTTGTTTATCAAGACCTGCCCTGTCCGTTGGTGAGGAGCCGAGGTCTTTCCCACCGAGTGACATCCAGCCCTGTCAACTAGGTGAGAGCCTGGCAGCGGGATCTGCTCGGGGTCTGGGGTTGACATCGAGTGACATCCAGCCCTGCCAGCTAAGTGAGAGCATGGCAGCGGGATCTGCTCGGGGTTCGGGGTTGACACCAAGTGACATCCAACCCTGCCAGCTAAGTGAGAGCCTATCAGTGGGATCTGCTCAGGGTCTAAGGTTGACACCGAGTGATATACAGCCCTGCCATCTAAGTAAGAGCCTGGCAGCGGGATCTGCTTGGGGTCCGGGGTTGACACCATCGAGTGACATCCAGCCCTGCCAGCTAAGTGAGAGCCTGGCAGTGGGATTTGCTCGGGGTCTAAGGTTGACACCGAGTGACATCCGACCCTACCAGCTAAGTGAGAGCCTGGCAGCGGGATCTACTCGGGGTCCGGGGTTGACACCATCGAGTGACATCCAGCCCTGCCCGCTAAGTGAGCGCCTAGTAGCGGGATCTGCTCGGGGTCTAAGGTTGACACCGAGTGACATCCAGCCATGCCAGCTAAGTGAGATCCTGACAGCGGGATCTGCTCGGGGTCTAAGGTTGACACCGAGTGACATCCATCCCTACCATCTAAGTGAGAGCCTGGCAGCAGGATATGCTCGGGGTCCGGGGTTGACACCATCGAGTGACATCCAACCCTTCCAGCTAAGTGATAGCCTGGCAGCAGGATCTGCTCGGGGTCCGGGGTTGACACCATCGAGTGACATCCAGCCATGCCAGCTAAGTAATAGTCTGACAGCGGGATCTGCTCGTGGTCTGGGGTTGACAATGAGTGACATCCAGCACTGCCAGCTGAGTGAGAGTCTGGCAGTGGGATCTGCTCGGGGTCCGGGGTTGACACCGAGTGACATCTAGCCCTTCCAAATAAGTGAGAGCCTGTCAGCGGGATCTGCTTGGTGTCCGGGGTTGACACCGAGTGACATCTAACCATGCCATGAAAGCTAGGGGTTAGATCAGGTATACTCTAGAGGGGGGGGGGGGGGTGAATAGAGTATCTTTAGGTTTTTAAATATTTTGCTGTAAATAAAAACTTAGTCCTAAAATAATATGGTCCAACACAGGATCAGCAAATATAAGTTATCACAAACACAACAACCTAACTAGCACAGCCACAACAAGAATAAAAGAAAAGAGCAACCCAGACAACACAAGAATTTTATAGTGGTTCCCTAACCTGGGTACATCCACTCTTCTACCACCCTGGTACGAATCCACTCAGGTTTTTGATCAGGTGACTGCCACCAATGAGCTTTTGATCAGGTGCTCAAAAACCAGACCTCAAGTCTTTTGATCAGGTGACTTGCAACCAGGAATAACTTTTGAAGGGATTTAAGAACCCTTTATATAGTGGGGGATGAGAGAGTGATTATGCCTTCTCTTTCTCAAATACAACTGAGAAGACTCTAGTAGATTTTGATGTTAGCAAGGGCTCCCCTGAGATAAAAAATGGTTCAGAAAGTTGGAGCCTTGTTGCAAGGTGAAAGGTCTTCAAACTTTTGCTTTGACCAGAAGAACTCTGGGAACTTCTTGACAAATAGAATGTTTGTTATCCTTTGAAGAATCCTGAATGAAGACAAAAGAAGACTCTTGATTTGAATGGTTGTTCTTCTTCTTCAGGTTGATGTTCTTTTTTTTTGTCTAGGGCTTGTTTCTCTATATCACTGTGTTTTGAATTATCTGTAAGTATCTCTCTCTCTCTTATTTCTCAGTGTACTGTCGAGAGGGAAGAAGAAGATCCTTATTCACTGCATTTTTCTGACTACTACACAGGAAGAGAAAGAAAATCCATTTTATATTTTCCATATAAATTTCCTTTTGAAATTTGAATTCCTTTCTGCATTGATTTCTGATGGCCTGGAGAATATTTGCATTGATTGGTTTCCCCAACCGTCCCATGGAAAAAATGACAAGCAATAATCCTGATGAAGTCTATAATTAATGCTCTGTCTAACGGTAATATTCAGAGAATATTTTAGCATTGATTACTTAGGGATTCTTGCAATAGAATAAGGACAGAAGGAGGAAAATATCTAAGTCTGGAACTTCACAGAAATCGTTGAGCAGAATCTGTCGACCTGGATCCAGAGATCATCGAGCTGAGAATCTAAGTTTGTCGACCAGATAATAGTTGTTTGTCGACTAGATAATAGTTGTTCGTCGAGCTGAGATTGTAACTTCGTCGACTGGAGTTCAGAATTCCTTGTTTCTTGGACTTCAGAATGTTGAAGTAACGTGTCTAGAAATCGTTGACCTCAGAACTGGGTTCGTCGACCTGAGAACTAGTTTCGTCGAACTGAGAGATTCTAACTGCTACTTGATAAATCTTTCCAAGACTGTGGTCTAAGTTCGTCGAGCTGAGAAGGTGAGTTCATCGACTGGAGTGTGATTCTGGACTTAGAATACTTAGATGTTTCTGGAATAACATGTTGAAGTAGAATACCCAGACATCGTCGACCTGATAACTAAGTTCGTCGACCTGAGAACTAAGTTCGTCGACTAGAGTTAAGTGCGAAGAATTCTGGACTTAGAATGTTGAAGTATACTCTGAAATTCGTCGACCTGAGAACCAAGTTCGTCGAGCTCAGCTCAGAGAATTGTCTCTGATTTCATCGAGCTGAGCACGACTTTCGTCGACCTGAGTTTGACGAACGTCGAACTCATTTTCTGAGTCTTTGAAATTTCTCTAAGTCTTGAGTCTTCTGCAGTCTGTTGATGGCTAGTCCATGTAGTGTTGACTCTAAGGACATGACCTATACTCTAGAACTCATACATGACCCTGGCTATACATGTTGGGTCAAACATCCTAGCTTAGTGAACCTAGCCCAAATCCAACTAGTGATCCAACAATCTCCCCCTATTTCGGTAAGGTCACTAATTACAGACTCACATTAATAAAAATGGAATAAAACGTATATCTGGCATGAAATATTTAAATGTGCAGCAGATATATATACAAAGTAAGCTTTGTCTCAGAATATAAACAGACAGTTTTAAAATAATTATAAAAAACTTAAACAGTTTAAAGTTCATTTCTTCTTCTTGGGCTCCTTTGGCTTATCCTCCTTAGTTTTGTCACCAGGCTATGTAAACTTGATCTTCCTTTTTGGACCTGCTGCTTGAGCTTTTGTCATGGTCATGTTAGCAGCTCCAATGATGTTAAGGGAGGTGGCTCTTGGAACTACAGCTTTAGGATGAAACTTCATATAATCATCAACATTGAAAAATTTGTTAGCCTTAGCAAACCTGTTAAGTTCTTCCTTTCTGTACTTGGACATTGTAGTATATTCAGATGGATCCTTTCCTTCAGCTCTTGCTTTGTTGATCACGGATAGGCCAATCAATTCCTGGAATCTGGCCATCCTAGCAGTTGTAGCTGACTCTGGATCTTCAAAGGGTACAGGAGGGGAAACAGGTCTTTTGGGGCTTTCCGCCTTATGATGTTCAGTGAATTATTGTTGTTGATGTTGTTGATGTTGCTGCTTGCCAGATCAATAATGCCTTTACTAGCTGCTTCCTGAAGATGAGGACCTACCCTGATATCTTTGATAGGTTTGAAACTGGGTAGTCCTTTGAGTTGAAGAACTAGAAGAACCAGCAGCAGGTGGAGGAGGAGGAGGAGGATCCTTTCTGTATCTTTGAGGAGGTGGGAATATCTCCTACTTTTCTTCCTTTCTTTTTGCTGGTTTTTGGACAGCCACATCCATGCTGGCATGCCCTTGTAAGGTGTAATCTTCTGGAGTATATAATAAGGAGTGTCATTTGCTGGGTTTGGTTTTGGGGCAGGAGGTGGAAGAGCTTTCCTCTTCGTAGACACTTTCTTTTTCTTGGGCTCATCATCAGAGTTCTCATCATTATCATCATCAGAAGAAGAAGAATCCTGAGGAGCATCATATAAGGCATCAATGGCCTTTAGTATTGATTTATCAATTGGCTTTTCAGCCTGAGTAGGAGCTGGAGGAGGAGATGGAACTAGAGTTGGAGCAGGAGCTGGAGCTAGAGCTGGAGGGCTATACACAATAGTACTTTCAGCAACTATCTTTTTTTCTTCTTCAATGTCAGCCCTGATCAATGCATCAAGATCAGGCATGGGTGAATCAACCATAACAAAAACTGGGGCAGGAGGAGATGAGACAATGGGGGGAAACAGTTTGTGGTGGAGATAGAATGGCTGGAGTCTCTGTTACTGCAAAACTGGCCTTTATTTGCTTGGCAACTTTGGGGCTTATTGGTGTGGTGTAAGGAATTATAGCCATGAATGGATAAGTGTTGTCTTCTGGCAGAAAGTTCAAATGAACTATATCAAAAGTTCTCAATAAATTTAACAAATCTACTGTGGGCTTTATAATAAAATCACCAGCAGTGTCTATAGTCTCTGATACTATCTCATCTACTTCCATATCAGATTCAATAAAATGAAATAAATCAATGAAATCGTTATCAGCATCTGTTGCGGCTTCTGCTTCTTCTGTTTCTACTGCTGCTGCTTTTGGTTCTGCTGCTGCTGCTATTACTGCTACTTCGTCATCAAGTATCTCCCCCTGCCTGGTTTCAGTGTACACTGGAGCCAGGCCCCTAACTGAAGAGGAAGGAATAGAGAGAGCAAATATTTGGACAGCTTGGGAGGAAATGGAAGAAGCAAGAGGTGAAATGGCCTCTGCTATGATGGTTTTAAGAAGGGGAGTTAGAAGTGCAATGAGTGGTGGCATGATGGAGGGATCCAATAATGGAGTGGTAGAGGGTTTGGCAGAAGGTATTTGAATGGAAACAGAAGTGGGGATGGTAGTAGTTGGTGGAGTAGGAGGGAGAGCATCTTGCATAGGTTCATCTTGTGGAGAAGATGTATTGAGGGGGGCTGAAGGCAGATGGAAGAATGGGATGTTGTCCAGATGGTGGGGTAAGGGAGATGAAGTTGGGGATGTAATGGGTGTGCCATGGGGAGAGGGAGAAGGAGTGGGGGATGGAATTTATATATCAGGTTAGGTGGACAGGGATGCATGAATGTGAATATGAGTGGGGGATGGATGTAGTGGGGATGATGGAGGTGTGGGAGGGTGAACTGTGGTATGGACGGTGGAGGGAAGTTGGTGTTCCACTTGAGAATGAGGTGGGATGGCTGGAGGTGATGGAGGTGGAGGAGGGATCTCTTCAGTAGGGAGGGAAGTGGTTGGAGCAGCCCTAGTACTCTCAGAAGGCCTGGTGGAGGAGGAAGAGGCCTAGGAGGGCTTGGTGATAGTCCTCTCCCACCTGCCAAAGAGAGTACAGGTGAGCCTCTTTGAGGCATTGATGAATATGGTCTGGGAGATCAGGGATTCAACAGCCTTTTCTTTTAGGAAGATCCCTAAGATCCTTCCAAAACAGACCTTTTTCTTTGTATTATTTTTCTTAAACAGATCAAACATGATCTGAGCCCAGTTTACCTTTTTCTTGTTAACCACAGCACACATAACCAGGAATTGGTGCCTAGTTATGTAGTCATGTGTAGTGTGCTTGCCCAGCTACACTTTACCCACAATAATTTTTGTTTGGGGTTTCTCCAGAATAACCCATCATACCCAGCATCACATCATATTCCTCAGTATCAATTTCCAACTCTTCTTCACCATTATTTAACCCAAAAATTTTTGTTAGGACGGCAGGAGTAAGAGAAATAGCATTACCTGATACTGTCCCTGTCAGAGTGTTCTCTTCTGTGGTGGAGGAAGTATAGACCCACTCCCTGATTTCAGCGCTGACGAGTTTGATCCTGGTTGACATCAGAGTCTTTAATTGCTGTTCTTCAAGCAGTTGCTGGATTTCCAGGAAGATTGGGACTGAATGCTGGGTGGAATCAAAATTAACATCAAAGCCGGTGTCGAATTTCATTGCCGCAAGATTTCCTGCTGGAATCGCCATTAGAGCACCTGCAAGAGAAAAATGACGATCAAGTGCAAAGGAACTGAAAGCGCGGGATGGAGGTTGAAGAAAACCTAGATATAAGGTTTTCAGAATATGAATCGACAAACTCCGTTCCACGAAAAATAAATAATTCTTCGATCTGAGATTGACGAAATAATTTGTAGTTAAATAATTCGTCGAGCTCAGTCTGAAGATTTGAAGACATTTCGTCGAGCTCCGTTCGACAAAAGTTTTCTGAAGCAAATTCGTCGATCTCCGGTCGGCGAACTCAACTTCACTCACAGAGAGTTCGTCGATCTCCGTTCGACGAATATCTCAAGAACTTTCCCCAGTTCGTCGAGCTCCGTTCGATGAACTTTGGCAAATTCGTCGAGTGCAGACAGAAATTAAACTAAGTCTTCTCCATTGATCATTCCAAGCTGATTTATAAAGAACAAGTGATTTCTTTCATCCAAGGGTTTGGTGAAAATATCAGCTCTTTGTAAATCAGTGTAGATATAGACAAGTTTAATTTTGTTTTTGTATACACGCTCTCTAATGAAATGATGTCTAATGTCTATATGCTTAGTCCTACTGTTATGGACTGGATTCTGTGCTATAGATATAGCACTGGCGTTATCACATAAGAGAGTTGAATTATTTAAGTTGAAGTCATAGTCCAAGAGTTGGTTTTGGATCCACAGCATCTGGTAACAGCAACTGCTAGCTGCTATATATTCTGCTTCAGCAGTTGATGTGGACACAGATGACTGCTTCTTACAAAACTAAGAGACTAATCTCATACCAAGGAACTGGGAGGTTCCTGAGGTACCTTTTTTGTCCACCCTACATCCAGCAAAGTCAGCATCTGAGCATCCAGTTAACTCAAATTCTGACTCAGTAGGATAACAAATATCACAACCCGCATTTTCTCAAAGATGAAATCGTATTAAAGCAAGAGAAAACACGTGCCGTGATGCCACGTCGTGCAGGCGATAACTGCACACGCCCAGGCAAAACTCCAGACCTTTGTTTTAAGGAAAAACGTTGATTAATTATGGTAGAAAAATAGTTATGTTGAAAGCCCGTATCCCTCGGCACGGTGGATTAGCTAGTCCACAGATAACAGTATATTTATACGCAGCGGATAATACTTTGGTTCAATTAAGTTGACACCCTAAACGAGCATAGGTGTCCCCGGGGGACGACCCATGGTATGCACGACTATAAGGTGAATATAATATACATAAAAAGGTAGTCTTTACGCTATAAGGAAAAATAGTGCTTTAGTTTTACAAATATGAAATGCATGAGTACATATAGTAACATTTTAAGGTTTAAAATAACTGGAATGCACCCTAGCATAAATCCTTCACAGAAGAGCAAGAACCACCAGGTAAAAAGTAACAGTAGTGAGAGCAGCAAGCAGTCTAACACAGGAAAAGTAAAGTCTATGGGCATCAACAACTGACACGAACCCATAGAAAGAAGAAAAACAGCCAAGTCTAAACAATGCAACTACCTCAAACTCGGAGGTGGAAACAAACAGCCACAGGAACCAGCAGCACCAGAAGCCCAAGTCTGTCAGCTAAACCAGCAACAGCTCTGATCCTGAGGCATTCAAAAGAAGAACACCTCAGAAGCAAGTCACAAGTAGAGCAAGAGTAAAAGCAGACTACACAAACCTCTAAGTAGAGGAGAATGAAAGAAAAGGTGACTGCAACAAAACAGTCAACAGAGTAAAAATGAGCAACAGTAAAACTAGCCGAGCAAGAAATGTTAAGCGTTTTATATACAAAAAAAAGAACAAGCATCAGCAACCGAAGTCCAATCTTTCATTAGTAATTACCATGCCGAGGGAGGAACCCCAACGCGCACAGCCTATCCGAATATGAAACACTATGCCGAGGGAGGACCCCAACGCGCATAGTTCATCTGAATATAAAACACTATGCCGAGGGAGGACCCCAACGCGCATAGTTCATCTGAATATAAAACACTATGCTGAGGGAGGACCCCAACGCGCATAGTTCATCTGAATATAAAACACTATGCCGAGGGAGGACCCCAACGCGCATAGTTCATCTGAATATAAAACACTATGCCGAGGGAGGACCCCAACGCGCACAGTTCATCTGAATTTTCTTAGTTACATAATTATACAAGCAGTGTTCATTTATGCTTATTCTTCACCATGAACTCAAGGGATAGCCGACCAAGTGGGCTGCATAAGGGCGTTTCAAAGAACAGCAAGATTTTGAGATTAAAACTTAAGGGACATCAAGTCACAAATTCCAGAAATAGAGGGGAAAACAAGTTAGGAGTTCAGAACAAGTATCTCTACCGTCGAAATATGATAAACTCAACAAGTGTAGAAACAAAAGGAAGGTAGGAATTTAGAATCAAGAACAAAAGGGAGAGCAAGAACACTACTTGCCTCGGTTTACCGGAAAAACTCTCCAAATCTCCACGCGTCGCGATAGGAGCCGAAATCTGGACGAAAGATGACTGGAGAAACGGTTAGGGCCGAAAACCCTAGCAAGAAAAACTCGAGGAACGGGGAAGAAATTACCCCAAGGGCGTAGCTCTCGACGAGAGCCTTCCAGATCCACGATCGGCGGGAAAAACCGAGCACCGGAGCTCCGTCGGTGATCGTCGGGAGAGGCACGGATGGCAAACTTCTCCGCGCACACCGCTCTGGGACGAAAAGTAGGAGAAACCTAGGTCGGCTAAAGATAAGGAGAAGCAGGGTATAAATACTCAACAGCTGCAAGGACCGGGTTCAACTACACATGACCGGTGGTGCCGACGCACCACAGAACAGCGGTGTCGACACGCTTGTGTCGACACCAGCCGGCAGTATCGACACAGCAGTGTCGACACCCGCCAGCCAGCGGTGTCGAAACACCTGTGTCGACACCGGATGGCAGTGTCGACACCATAGTGTCGACACTCGATAGCCAGCGGTGTCGACACACTGTGTCGACACCAGCCGGCAGTGTCGACACAGCAGTGTCGACACCGACAGCCAGCGGTGTCAAAACACTGTGTCGACACCGGCCAGCAGTGTCGACACAGCAGTGTCGACACCGACATCCAGCGGTGTCGACACGCTGTGTCGACACCGGCCGGCAGTGTCGACACAGCAGTGTCGACACCGACAGCCAGTGGTGTCGACAGACTGTGTCGACACCGGCCGGTAGTGTCGACACCGCAGTGTCGACACCGACAGCTAGCGGTGTCGACACGTTGTGTCGACACCGGCCGGCAGTGTCGACACCGACAGCCAGCGGTGTCGACACACTGTGTCGACACCGGCCGGCAGTGTCGACACCGCAGTGTCGACACCGACAGCCAGCGGTGTCAACACAAAGTGTAGACACCAGACGGCCCCGCTCGACGACTCGTCGAGCCAGCACGGCAAGCATGGAGCTCGACGATCGTCAACCTCCAAACAATGCCCAGAAAACTAACCATCGTCAAACTCGAACCCAGAGGATAAAATAAGATAAAATCGACATAGCAAGGTTGGTTCGACGAACTGGACGAGCAAGACAGAAAAAAGACTATCAATTAAGCTTTCAAAATGTGAAAATTTCCGTTTCTGCCAAAGATTCAAGAATTTGGCCAACTGAATCGACGAGACGTGAAAGCGCACTAACGGCGACGCACCACCAACTGAACGCTAGAGTAATGCCCTTACGTCACAAAGATGCCAACCAGGGGAGACAATAATGCCGAAAAAAGCAGGGGCGTTAAAGTCACCCCTCCAAAAGGGAAGTTTCGTCCCGAAACTTGAAACACAAACGGAAAATAAGAGGACAGAGAATGAGACAAGACAGAAGAATTCTTGAAACTAGAATACTAACTAGAGAGATTAAGAGAACAGCTGAGGATGAGATTCTCTCATCGCGGATTCCAATTCCCAAGTTGCACCTCTTGCATCCTGATTTCGCCAGAGAACCTTAACCATTGGAATTGTGTTCTTTCTTAGCACACGGTCTTGCGTCTCAAGAATACGAACCGGTTCTTCAACATACGAGAGATTAGGCTGCAACCGGGGTACCGATACAAGGACATGCCGCTCACTGCGGACACACTTTCGCAACTGGCTCACGTGGAACACGTCGTGAACACCAGGGAAAGAATCAGGCAACTCTAGTCTATAGGCAGAAACTCCAATGCACTCCAAAATCTGAAAAGGCCCCACATACCTGGGATCTAGATTATGGCTTCTTCCAAATCTTTTAACACCCGGCATCGGGGAGACCTTCAAAAACACCATGTCCCCAACCGCAAACTCCAGGTCAACTCTACGCTGGTTTGCATACTTCTCGTATCGCTCCTGAGCTAACCTCAGCTTTTCACGAATGTGCCTTACTGAAGTACTCATATCCTCCAGCACTTCTGGTCCGAGCAACGGCTTCTCGCCCACTTCTGTCCAAAACAGAGGAGTTCGACAACGCCTTCCATAAAGAGCCTCAAAGGGCGCCATCTGCAAACTTTCCTGATAACTATTATTGTATGCAAACTCCATTAATCCGAGGCGTTTATCCCAAGCTCCGCCATGGTCCAGGATATAACATCTAAGCATATCCTGCAAGATCTGGTTCACTCTCTCCGTCTGACCATTTGTATGTGGATGATAGGCAGTAGAATATCTAAGGTCAGTACCTAGAGCTCCCTGTAAGCTTTGCCAGAATCGAGACATGAATCGGGAGTCTCGGTCGGACACAATACTCGTATGTACACCATGAAGTCTGATAACTTCGTTCAGATAAAGCTCAGCTATCTTTTCCATGGAATAACTAATCTTGAAAGGCACAAAATGGGCACACTTAGTTAGCCTGTCCACAATGACCCACACTGCATCATGACCTCGGGGAGATCGGGGCAAACCGGTTATGAAATCCATTGATACACTCTCCCATTTCCAACTCGGTACATCTAAGGGAGTTAACTTACCACCCGGCCTTCTGTGATCAGCTTTTACACGTTGACAGGTATGACATTCAGACACAAATCTTGCGATGTCATTCTTCATGCCTGACCACCAAATAATCTGCTTCAAATCTCTGTACATTTTCGTGGAGACATGATGATATGCAACACTGGAACCATGCGCTTCACTGCATATTTTTGATCGGATGTCCCCAACAGCAGGAATACAGTATCTGCCACGGTACTTTAAGGTGCCCACGTCGTCAATTGTAAAGTCGGGTAATTCCCTTCTCTCAGTCCTACTGCGGAGGTGCTGCAAGTCAGGATCGTCCTTCTGATGAAGCTTAGTGAGGGTAATCCACGAAGGCTCATCCACCTCTAGGCTACTCGGCAAAGTGCTATTCCCTACGGTTATGTCCATGAGCAAGAACTCTTCGACAAGGGATTGCACCGAGAGGTTAAAGATGTGTGCGGGCTTCCGGCTCAGTGCATCTGCTACAACATTAGCCTTGCCGGGATGATAAAGGATGTCCACTTCGTAGTCCGCAACATACTCTAACCATCGGCGCTGGCGCAAATTCAGTTCCTTCTGAGTAAAGACATATTTCAAACTTTTGTGATCCGAATAAATTTTGCATGACACTCCATATAGAAGATGTCTCCACAATTTCAAGGCATAAATGACGGCAGCAAATTCTAGATCGTGCGTAGGGAAATTCTTTTCATGCAACTTCAATTGTCTTGATCCATATGCAATCACCTTGCCGTCCTGCATCAGCACGCAACCGAGTCCAACTCGCGAGGCGTCCACATAAACAACATACTTCACTCCTTCCACTGGCAATGCCAACACTGGAGCAGAACACAAACGCCTCTTGAGCTCTTGAAAATCTCCCTCACAGGCATCGCTCCAAACAAGAGCTACGCTCTTTTGTGTAAGCCTGGTCAACGACGCAGAGAGGACAGAGAACCCTTCCACAAATATTCTGTAGTAACCTGCCAACCCTAAGAAGCTCCTTATCTCTTTAGGCGATGCAGGTCTCTTCCAGTCCAAAACCGCAGCTATCTTTGCAGAATCCACTGAGATACCTTCCTTACTTACAATGTGTCCTAGGAAAGACACCTGAGATATCCAGAACTCACACTTGCTAAGCTTCGCATACAGTTTGTGCTCCCTCAAAGTAGACAAAACCAAGCGCAAGTGCAAGGCGTGCTCATCTGCATCTCTAGAATATACTAGGACATCATCAATGAACACCACCACGAACTTATCCAAAAAATCCTTGAACACCCTGTTCATCATGTCCATAAAAGCTGACGGTGCATTCGTCAATCCAAAAGACATCACCAGAAATTCAAAGTGACCATAACGAGAACGAAAAGCAGTACGCGGAATGTCTGACTCCCTGATCCTCAACTGATGGTAACCTGAACGGAGGTCAATCTTCGAGAACACAGAGCTACCCCGCAACTGATCGAACAAATCATCGATCCTAGGCAACGGATATCTGTTCTTAATTGTTACCATGTTTAGCTCTCGATAATCAATGCATAGTCTCATCGTCCCGTCCTTTTTCTTCACGAAGAGCACTGGTGCACCCCAGGGAGAAGAGCTAGGTCTAATAAAACCGCATTGCAATAACTCATCCAGTTGAGTATGCAGCTCCTCCAACTCACGCGGCGCCATGCGGTACGGTGCTTTGGCAATAGGGCGAGTGCCTGGCTCGAGGTCTATAACAAACTCCATCTCTCTCTCAGGAGGAAGTCCAGGAAGGCTATCCGGAAAAACATCCGGAAACTCGCACACCACAAAAACGTCCTCTACCCGAGGCTCAACCGGTGCAGCTCCCAGAATAGAAATAGAGACAAGAAAAGAATCACAGCCAGACTCTAGAAATATACGAGCACGCACCGTAGAAATGATCGGAGACTCCAGACGCGGCAAACCATACACACTCATGGGCTGGCCATTGCTACCCTTGAAATCCAAGCGCTTGAGCTTGCACTGAATGACAGCATCATAGCTGGACAACCAGTCCATGCCCAAAATTACGTCAAAGTCCACCAGATCTAGCACCTTCAGATCCGCAATCGCTAGAAACCCGCCTAGGGAGATGGGGCACTTTTGGATACCCTGGCTTGACCTCACCAACTCTCCTGAAGGAAATTTGACATCTATGGAGGTGTCTAACTGGTCGAGAGCCCAACGATGACGATCCACAAAACTTCTTACCACAAAAGAATGAGTAGCACCCGAATCGAACAAAACGTGCGCTCACTTATTCTTCACCTTAAATTCACCTAAACACACAGCGCGCGAAACTAATATGCAGAAACCATATATCCACTAAAAGGAATAACTAGCCGAGTCAGAGACTAACCTGCGATCACCTGAGTCAATGATTGGGCCTCCTCCTTGGTCAACACATTCAACTTTCCTTTTCCTTTGTCCGCGAGAGGCGGGGGCGGCGGTAAGGTCTGCAACGGGACTACATGCAACACAGGCTGGCTCTGCGGGCAATTAGCCCTCATGTGTCCTCTTTGGCCACAGAGATAACAGGCTCCAGCCTTCTTGCGACAACGGGCCACATCATGTCCACTCCTCTGACAATAAGAACAGACAGGACCCCCTTTGGGAGCATCTTGGATCGCATGCACCTGAGACAGCTTCTGCGCATCCAATCTCTTAAAACACCTATCGAGAGAGTGCCCCGGCTTACCACAGAAGCTACACACCTCTCTTCTGTCCTTCTTCACTGCAGGGCCAGGTGCCCTCGCACTTCCTCCATCGTCAGATTTCCTCTTGTCCTTCTTTGCAAGTGATCCCCGATTCTTCGCATTTTCTATCGCCTCAACCTTTAAGGCAGCTTCAACTACTTCGGCAAAGGTCTCCGACTTGTAGGCACTAACCAACTGCTGGATATCATACCTCAGACCACCCAAAAAACGCTTTACTCTGCCTTCTTCAGATGCTATCAGGTCTGGGGCGAAACGACTGAGCTTGCCAAACTCGACTTCGTACTCACCAACAGTGAGTTGCCGCTGCTTCAGGTGTAGGAAACTATTCATGAGGCGGTCTCGCTCGACCGATGGTAGGAACTTCTTTAGTAACAAACTCCTGAATGATTCCCACGAGCACCCCTCCGAAAGGTTCTCTTTTTCTCTGATCCACCAACTCTTCGCAAGGCCCTTAAGTTGATAAGCCGCAATCATCACCTTTTGATTGGGAGAAACGCCAGAGTAGGAAAACATTTCTTCCATGGCAATAATTCAGTCATCCAATGCCATGAAGTCTGCCCTATCGTCATACGACGGGGGTCCTAAATGCTGGAAGTGAGAAATGAAATTCATCTCAGGCGGCAACGCAACTGGGGGAACTAGAGTAGCAGGGGGGATAGGAACCGCTTGGTCCACAGCAGTACCCTGTGCTCTGGACTGCTGCCCAGAGATGACAGCCAACATCGATTGCATCTGGGACTGCATGTCCACCATCTGCTTTGCCAGGGTCTCATTACTTAGCCTCAGCGCTTCGATCACCGCTTCGCTCTGGGCAACTGAAGACTTGCCCTCTAACTGGGGGGTCGACCTCGTCGCAACGCGCTTAGGCGGCATTCTACAGAATAAACAGAGATCTAGTCAGACCTTGCCTAAGACACCACAAACTGGGAAAGCATTCCCTAAAACACACTATTTTGGATTCACATTGACCGATACGAACAAAAAGGCTTATCAAGGACCTAGCTTAGGACACTGAAGCTAGAAACTAGCATACCCTGACACAGTTCAGATCCGGAACGGACAAACTCAGATCAGGTCGAAAAAGAACTGATACTTGCTCCTACTGTTACCTTGCTCTGGGAAATCATAAAATGATGTTATGCTTCTAGCTTGTGCCTATAATATGAATGCATGAATGTATAAATTTCATCCCAATGTATGAGTGTACATATGTCATCATGCAGATCTTTAACTTGGCACATGTGCTTATGCAATGATATGCTATGTATGCAGTGCTATGCTTACTACAATAAGGCCTTAGTGCATGCTATGAGCGGCGTGTACATTCAATATTATGCATCCCATACTACATAATATTGTATGCAACGAAGAAATAAAACGCGCTAATGGGCATCTATGTGATGATGGTTATGCATCACATACTATATAACCGTCACATGTTGCCACCTATGGTGTATCCATATACAAACACATATTATGCATCTCATACTACATAATATGCCCCGTATCCTTCTTATCATGCTATGAGTGTAGTGTTCGTGCTTCCATCAAAATCTACTGATGACATATTGGTGTGTGTATGCAATGCAATGATACAACTAGGGTTTTGCTTAAGGGAAAGTTGTTCGACTGGTTTGGTCATGCAACCAACCCTCTTGCAAAACCTCCCTCTGATACCAACTGTCACAATCCGCATTTTCTCAACGATGAAATCGTATCAGAGCAAGAGAAAACACGTGTCGTGATACCACGTCGTGCAGGGGATAAGTGCACACGCCCAGGAAAAACTCCAGACCTTTGTTTTAAGGAAAAACGTTGATTAATTATGATAGAAAAACAGTTATGTTGAAAGGTCATATCCCTCGGCACGGTGGATCAGCTAGTCCACAGATAACAGTATATTTATACGCAACGGAAAATACTTTGGTTCAATTAAGTTGACACCCTAAACGAGCATAGGTGTCCCCGGGGGACGACCCATGGTATGCACGACTCTAAGGTGAATATAGTATACATAAAAAAGGTAGTCTTTACGCTATAAGGAAAAATAGTGCTTTAGTTTTACAAATATGAAATGCATGAGTACATATAGTAACATTTTAAGGTTTAAAATAACTGGAATGCACCCTAGCATAAATCCTTCCCAGAAGAGCAAGAACCACCAGGTAAAAAGTAACAGTAGTGAGAGCAGCAAGCAGTCTAACACAGGAAAACTAAAGTCTATGGGCGTCAACAACTGACACGAACCCATAGAAAGAAGAAAAATAGCCAAGTCTAAACAATGCAACTACCTCAAACTCGGAGGTGGAAACAAACAGCCACAGGAACCAGCAGCACCAGAAGCCCAAGTCTGTCAGCTAAACCAGCTACAGCTCTGATCCTGAGGCATTCAAAAGAAGAACACCTCAGAAGCAAGTCACAAGTAGAGCAAGAGTAAAAGCAGACTACACAAACCTCTAAGTAGAGGGGAATGAAAGAAAAGGTGACTGCAACAAAACGGTCAACAGAGTAAAAATGAGCAACAGTAAAACTAGCCGAGCAAGAAATGCTAAGCGTTTTATATACAAAAAAAAGAACAAGCATCAGCAACCGAAGTCCAATCTTTCATTAGTAATTACCATGCCGAGGGAGGAACCCCAATGCGCACAACCTATCCGAATATGAAACACTATGCCGAGAGAGGACCCCAACACGCATAGTTCATCTGAATATAAAACACTATGCCGAGGGAGGACCCCAACGCGCATAGTTCATCTGAATATAAAACACTATGCCGAGGGAGGACCCCAACGCGCATAGTTCATCTGAATATAAAACACTATGCCGAGGGAGGACCCCAACGCACATAGTTCATCTGAATATAAAAAACTATGCCGAGGGAGGACCCCAACGCGCACAGTTCATCTGAATTTCCTTAGTTACATAATTATACAAGCAGTGTTCATTTATGCTTATTCTTCACCATGAACTCAAGGGATAGCCGACCAAGTGAGCTGCATAAGGGCGTTTCAAAGAACAGCAAGATTTTGAGATTAAAACTTAAGGGACATCAAGTCACAAATTCCAGAAATAGAGGGGAAAACAAGTTAGGAGTTCAGAACAAGTATCTCTACCGTCGAAATATGATAAACTCAATAAGTGTAGAAACAAAAGGAAGGTAGGAATTTAGAATCAAGAACAAAAGGGAGAGCAAGAACACTACTTGCCTCGGTTTACCGGAAAAACTCTCCAAATCTCCACGCGTCGCGATAGGAGCTGAAATCTGGACGAAAGATGACTGGAGAAACGGTTAGGGCCGAAAACCCTAGCAAGAAAAACTCGAGGAATGGGGAAGAAATTACCCCAAGGGCGTAGCTCTCGATGAGAGCCTTCCAGATCGACGATCGGCGGGAAAAACCGAGCACTGGAGCTCCGTCGGTGATCGCCGGGAGAGGCACGGATGGCAAACTTCTCCGCGCATGCCGCTCTGGGACGGAAAGCGGGAGAAACCTAGGTCGGCTAAAGATAAGGATAAGCAGGGTATAAATACTCAACAGCTACAAGGACCTGGTTCAACTACACCAGACCGGTGGTGCCAACGCACCACAGAACAGCGGTGTCGACACGCCTGTGTCGACACCAGCCGGCAGTGTCGAAACAGCAGTGTCGACACCCGCCAGCCAGCGGTGTCGACAAACCTGTTTCGACACCGGCCGGCAGTGTCGACAACGCAGTGTCGACACTCGACAGCCAGCGGTGTCGACACCAGCCGGCAGTGTCGACACAGCAGTGTCGACACCGACAGCCAGCGGTGTCGACACACTGTGTCGACACCGGCCGGCAGTGTCGACACAGCAGTGTCGACACCGACAGTTAGCGGTGTCGACACGCTGTGTCGACACCGGCCGGCAGTGTCGACACAGTAGTGTCGACACCGACAGCCAGCGGTGTCGACACAGCAGTGTCGACACCGACAGCCAGCGGTGTCGACACACTGTGTCGACACCGGCCGGCAGTGTCGACACCGCAGTGTCGACACCGACAGCCACCGGTGTCGACACGCAGTGTCGACACCGGCCGGCAGTGTCGACACAGCAGTGTCGACACCGACAGCCAGCGGTGTCGACACACTGTGTCGATACCGGCCGGAAGTGTCGACACCGCAGTGTCGACACCGACAGCCAGCGGTGTCCACACAAAGTGTCGACACCAGACGGCCCCGCTCGACGACTCGTCGAGCCAGCACGGCAAGCGTGGAGCTCGACGATCGTCAACCTCCAAACAATGCCCAGAAAAACTAACCATCGTCAAACTCGAACCCAGAGGATAAAATAAGATAAAATCGATATAGCAAGGTTGGTTCGATGAATTGGACGAGCAAGACAGAAAAAAGACTATCAATTAAGCTTTCAAAATGTGAAATTTTCCGTTTCTGCAAAAGATTCAAGAATTCGGACAACTGAATCGACGAGACGTGAAAGCGCACTAACGGCGACGGGCCACCAACTGAACGCTAGAGTAATGCCCTTACGTCACAAAGATGCCAACCAGGGGAGATAATAATGCCGAAAAAAGCAGGGGCGTTACAACAAAGGCCTAGACTATGACAACTCTTTATATATCTCAAAATTCTTTTTAGAAAAATTAGGTGAGATTCTTTAGGGTTCACTTGGAACCTAGTACAAAGGCATGTGACAAACATGATATCAGGTCTGCTAGCTGTAAGATATAATAGGGACCCAAAAATACCCCTATATAACTTCTGGTCAACAGGTTTTCCATGTGGATCAGAATCTATTACAACATTAGTTGTCATAGGCGTTTTCTTTACTGAGGCATCAGCCATCAAAAACTTCTTGAGAAGCTCTTTAGCATATTTAGCCTGGGAGATGAAGATGTCATCAGGTAGCTGCTTCACTTGGAGACCAAGGAAGTAAGAGAGCTCACCCATGCTACTCATCTCAAACTTAGAATGCATGAGGTCAGAAAACCTCTTGCATAGTTTAGAGTCAGTAGACCCAAATATGGTGTCATCCACATAGATTTGTACTAACAAGATTTTATCCTTATGATGTCTAGTGAATAATGTTTTATCTACTATGCCTCTAGTGAATTCATGCTCTATCAGAAAGCTAGCTAAGGTCTCATACCAAGCTCTTGGAGCGTGCTTTAGACCATAGAGGGCTTTATGTAATCTAAATACATAAGAGGGATGGGTTGGAGAAACAAAACCTGGAGGTTGTTCAACATAAACCTCTTCTTTTAGTACTCCATTTAGAAAGACACTTTTCACATCCATCTGGTAGACCTTAAACTTCTTGTAGGCAGCATAGGCAAGAAAGATTCTAATTGCTTCTAACCTTATAACTGGTACAAAGGTTTGATCATAGTCTATGCCTTCTTCTTGCCTGTATCCTTGAGCAACAAGCCTAGCCTTGTTCCTCACAATTGCACCTTGGGCATCTAGTTTGTTTCTATATACCCATTTGGTTCCAATGACTGGGTAGTCTTTGGGTCTTGGAACCAAATCCCAAACTCTACATCTCTCAAACTGGTTGAGTTCCTCTTGCATTGCAATGGTCCAGTGGGGATCTTGCTCAACATCTTTTATGGATTGAGGTTCAACTTGAGAGAGAAAATATGCATGCATCATCTCTTGGTTGAGTTGATGCTTTGTCTGTACACCTCCTGTTATGTCTCCAATCACTTGGGACCTGGGGTGATCCCTTAGTTTGACAAGATCAGTGGGTGGAGTTGGTTCAGCAACAATATTTGGAATTAATTTCTCTTGTGTAATTATGTTTGCTGTTGAATGAGGTTCAGCCTCTTCCAAAGATTCATCTTCACTATATTCAACAACTTGTGGAGGAGAGGGTGCTATAGCTTCTTGTGGAAGGTTTAATTCACCCATTTTCTCACACAAGTGAGGTACCTGCAAAGTGTTACTGGTAGAAATCTCTTTCTCCTTATAAGACATGTTAGTTTCATCAAACGTAACATGTATAGATTCCTCAATTTTTAAAGTTGATTTATTAAACACCCTATAAGCTTTGCTTACTTGGAAATATCCTAGAAAAATTCTTTCTTCAGGCTTAGCTTCAAACTTTCTAATGTATTTCTTGTTATTATTATGTATATAGCATACACATCCAAATACTTTAAAATATGTGATTTTAGGTTTCTTCCCTTTAAGTAATTCATAGGGAGTCATATTCTTAAGTTTATGTATCAAACTTTTGTTTAGTACATAATTTGCTGTGCTTACAGCCTCTGCCCAAAAGGATAGTGGCATATAAGAATCTGCAAGTAATGTACATGCAACTTCAATCAGGGTTCTATTCTTCTGATGTGCCCGCGAACAGACTCTTACTGTGGTTGGTTCGGTGAGTCGATCGCCGCGGGCTTGCTCGGGTAGGCAAGTGCACCTATCGCAAGTAGTACTCGATATTCGGGGGAATACCGAGGTCGTATTGTTCTCGGGGTTGCGTTGACTATTCTTACTCCTCCGGGAGGACTATTATTTTACTGAAAGAAAAGGTGGATTTTGTTTTTTACTTAATAAAAGACGGAAAAGCAAAGGAGCGAAAAAAAATGATTTAGACAATATTCGATGAAGGGTTAACGCTCGGCATCGAATCGGATTAAGACTAAAATAATTTTTAATAATAAAAAGACTTAGTTTTCAAATTAATAATAAGGCAACTTGGCCGTGGAGGTTCCACAAATGTGAGCTCACCTAGCTATAGGGATATCGCTCACCTAAACGTTAAGACTATTCGACCGAACGTTAGTCCGACGAAGGATTCCTCTTAACGCCCGCTTTACGCTAAGAACCCCGCTATTGGGTGGGGAACCCAATCCGGTAGAATTACGCTTGTCCTCTCTCGAGGGTATGCACGCAACTCTATTTACCCAGGGGTGATCGGTCCATATGCACGGCCTCTCGGCTAGCTAGCATATGGACTACGGAAATAGGGCTCACACATCGATTATGTGGTCCTACGCGTCGTAAACCTGGGGTAAACCCTAAGTGCTTAAATTAAAATGAAAAATAAAGAGCTTCAATTATTATAAATCATTTTAAATGTCCCAATGCTCTTCGATGCCGAGGCTAATAGCGATTAGCCACACATCGGTATGGGGACGGCTTATAATTTAGTGAGGCGCGAGTTCGAAATTAAATGCTAAACGTTTATAAGAAAGGGACAAAAGAAAAATAACAACATTTAGAAAGCTAAAAAGTTAACTAAACGAGAACTCACGCACACTCCAAATTATAAATAAAAAAGTAACTAAGTTACACATGAAAGAAAATTTGCATAATTCAAATTTGCGAGTCCCACTCAAACGAGTGGGGGCGGTAAATAAAGGCTGAAAATTGCAAGTCCTACTCAAACGAGTAGGACTGAAATGAAAGCGAGTCCTACTCAAATGAGTAGGAGAAAATAAATGCGATTACAGGGCTAAAAGGTCCGGCCATTTAACTCAAGTGAGTAGGCGGAAAAAGTAAAGAAAGAAAAATTGCAAGTCCTACTCAAACGAGTAGAACTGAAATAAGGTCCGGCCATTTAAACTCAAGTGAGTAGGCGGAAAAATAAAGAAAGAAAAATTACAAGTCCTACTCGAACGAGTAGGACTGAAAATGAAAACGATGCGCCATTTAACTCTTAACGAGTAGGCGGAAATAAATGCACACGAACACACACACTCCATATGAAATTCAAGAAAGCAATAAAATTATACACCTACACTCACACACTCTACATAATTTGAATCAAAGCATAAAAGTTAATACACCTACACTCACACACACTTCATGAAAATTTAAGAAGAACAAAAGAAAGTTTATTCTCATACACTCACACACACTAATAACAAAGAAAAATCAAAGTTACCTAAAAATTAAAACTTTTACTTTTTCAAGCATAGGTTTTGACAAAAACAAATAAAAAGAAGAAATTATAATTTTAGAAGACAAAAGTTTTTCAAAACAAATTAAAAACCAAAGTTTTTGGAAAATAAAAATTTCAACATTTTCATTCCTAGGATTTCATAAAAGAGCTAAAAAAGTTGAAATAAAAGAGAAAGAAGAAAAAAAGTTTTCATCCTAAAATAAAGCTAAGTAAAAAAAACAAAAGAAACTTTAGTAACTCTTTTACACACTCATAAGAGTGAAGATGTTGAAGAAATTAAAAGAAGACAAGAAAAAAAGAAAAACCTAATTCATCATTTCATGAATTTCAAACAAAACCTAACTTGAAAAATCAAAGGCATGTAAAGAGGAAAACCTAACATTCCTAAGCATGAAAACAAGTTAAAAACATGAATATTAAGCATGTTACACTCATACACACACACACACTTTTCATAAATGAAGAACAAGTGAAGAACAAAGATAAAACCAAGGATAAAAAGGGAAAGAGGTGAGCCATCCAAATGAATTTTTCATGCTAAATAAAGAGAGAAAATCTAACATTTTTATTAAAATTTTCAAGCTATTACAAAGCTAAAAGGTAAAGCAAAACAAAACATGAAATAAGAAGGGAGAAATCTCCTTACATAGCACTAGAATCCACAGATTAAGCCCACAAAAAGACACTAACTTGGCCCAAAAATCTGAACCCTTGGACCTTACAGAACTGGGCTATTTATAGGAAAAAATTTCTAAGTACACGCCCTCGGTCACGGGCGTGTAGGGGGGGCGTGACAGTACTATTCATGAAGGCGGCCGGCGATTGGACAGCAAAGTTGACTTCGGGCTGAGTTCGCAGCAGTCACGCCCTAGGTCACGGGCGTGACTATGGGCGTGTCGGGGAGGTAGAACCGGGCGCGGGTTGCGTCAAATGTCCTTGGCAGCATCTTGTCGGGCCAGCTGGAAAGGTCACGCCCCATGTCACGGGCGTGACTATGGGCGTGACAGTTGGGGTCGACACTCGACGAATGTCGAGCGGAATTCGTCGAGAGGAAATCGGTGAGCTGAAATTGGGTCACGCCCTTGGTCACGGGCGTGACACTGGGCGTGACTGTTGGTGTCGACACTCGACGATCGTCGAGCGGAATTCGTCGAGAGGAGAGGACACGGGCTTGGGTCACGCCCCGTGTCGGGTGACACGGGCGTGTCGCCAGGCGTGTCAAGCTTTAACTTCAGAAATTTTGTAATTTCACGGGAAATGCACAGTCACGGCTTGGTCACGGGCGTGACCCATGTGTCACGGGCGTGTACTTCCCAAATTTTGGCAGATTTTGGAATTTTTCTGCAAAATAAAATAAAACAAGTTAGGAGAAAATTTACAAGAATAGGAACATTTTTTTGAACAAAAATAAGTAAAAACGACGAAAATAAATGAAAATGACTAAATTAATGTGCATAAAAATACGCATATTTACAGTTCATCAAATACCCCCATACTTAGGCTTTTGCTATTCCAGAGCAAAAGTTTGAGGTGAATCTATAAGGAATAAAAAAAACTCTAAGTTTTGGCTATCGCTTAATCAATTATAAGAGAGATCGAAATAAATATACGGGGTGTAAGAGTTAAGTCCTAAAATTATGTAGATGATTTAAATAGCGCAAAAGTTTTGGCCAAAAGACTTCTTGATGTAATCAAATAGAAGGCAACATTTGTAATGGTTAGATTAACGAAAATAGTTTGGAATTATAAGAACTCTAGCTTATACGAGTGCTACCGGAAATAATACAATTTACTAATTATGCTCTCAAAAAGATTTTTGAATTAATTCTAGAATCGTGTAATTGGCTAAGGGGGTAGTGTGGTTTATGAAGAGGGTTTTGATATTTGAGGTGAGGTAATTTTTTCTCGAACCTCCATGTTTTTTTTTGGATTATTAGGAAAACGAAATCTTATTTTCCTAATATGATTTTTGTTTTTCAACTTCATAATAATAAAATTAACCCAATGTATATATGTAGGAGTAATGAATTTTATCCTCTTACTTCCTATATAATCTTTTTAAAATTATTGGGTGCCTATGTTTACGGAACGAAATCTTGTTCCCATTGACATAAGATCTTTTAAGGGTAAAATTTTTCATGCCAAGTAGGTCATGAAAAGTGAGGGGAGAAAGGAAAACTAGATTGTAATCCTAAAAAAATTTTTGAGAGCAACCTTAATAATTTGTACGTTCCAATTTTTTTCAGAAAGCTAAAAGTAAGTATAATTGAATTCTATAGTCGTTATTTCCTAACATAATATACGTGCTCCTATTAATGAAAAATTAGAAGTAGTGCCTAAAACGAGTTCGCTATTTTTAACAAAGTATAATGAATTCTTTAAAACTTAACCCCGGCTATTTAAATGTTTCAATCAATAATTAACAAACGGGTAGCAAACAGAGAATTAATAGTATTCACATATAAATAAACTCAGAACAGAATTTTTGGATAGCAGAAAAGTAAAGTATGGAATATTTGATTTATTTGTTGCAAAACATTTTTTTTTTTTGATTTTTATAGTTTGTGTTATCATCATTTTTTTTTGTTTTTCATTTATTATCTTTTTTTTTTGTATTTTTGTTTTTCTCAATTTTTTTTGTTTTTTGAAAATTTTTTTTTGAACTATTATCTTTTTTTGTATTTTTTTAAGAGAATTTTCATAATATGTACAAAAATAAGGGAGAAAAAGAAAAGGTTTGTACAAGAATGAGGAAGGGGGAGAGAGAAAAAACAAAAAATATATACAAAGTGAAACTAAACAAAATAATTTTTTGTTTTGTTTTTTGAGTTTTTGGAAAAGAGAAAGAGAACAAAACAAGAAACAAATTTTTTGGATTTTTGTTTTTTTTCATTTAAATTTTTTTTGTTTTGTTTTTTTTTAAAAATTTTTTTGTTTCATTTTAAGATGTTTTTTAATTTTTTTGTTTTTGTTTTGTTGTTATATGTATTTTTTTTGTATTTTTCTTTTTTTGAAATGCAGAAAAATTGAAGTGCAGAAGGTAAAGCACGAAAATACCCCCATACTTAAGTCCAACATTGTCCCCAATGTTGTATCGTAAGTATGCAGAACAGAATGAAAAAACAATATGTACAAAGAAAAGAAAAGGAAGGGGGCAGAAGCTTCCCTGAAACGCGGAGGGGGAGGCCGATCAGAAACCCTGCGTTTATTAGAAAAAGCAGCAAAGGTAATAAGGAAAGGGCGAAAAAGATAAGCGAGGGGTGCCTCCCAGGAGCGCTTTGTTTATAGTCGTGTAGCTTGACTATTTTGGCGGGTTTATAATGTGGAGGAAAGTTATGGTTTCGCTAAAACCGATCACTGGGTCGCCCGCGATGTAAGACTTTAACCGATGACCGTTTACTTTAAAAGAGCCTTTGTCCGGGTGGGAGATGAGCACGGTTCCATAAGGAAAAACTTTTTCAACTAGGAAGGGACCGGACCATCTAGATTTTAATTTACCTCGAAAAAGCCTAAGACGTGAATTGTAAAGAAGGACAAGATCGCCCGGAGAAAATAATTTTTGGGACTTGATTTTTCGATCGTGATATAACTTAGAGCGCTCCTTATAGAATTTATTGCTCTCGTAAGCGTTCGCACGCCATTCATCGAGCTCGTTTAGTTGCAGTTTTCTATTCTGAGCGGCTAAGTTGGAGTCGAGGTTTAAGAGTTTTAAAGCCCAAAGTGCGCGATGTTCTAATTCTACGGGTAAATGGCACGCTTTGCCGTAGACTAACCGGAACGGCGTACATCCAATAGCGGTTTTGTATGCCGTCCGATACGCCCACAACGCGTCGTCGAGTTTAACGGACCAATCTTTCCTATTTAGCGAAACGGTTTTTTCTAAAATTCGCTTAATCTCTCGATTTACTACCTCGACTTGGCCACTTGTTTGCGGGTGGTAGGGGGTGGCAAGCTTGTGCGTGACTCCGTATTTAGCTAACGTCTTAGCCATAAGAGCGTTACAGAAATGCGTTCCCCTATCACTAACAATTGCGCGAGGCGTGCCGAAGCGAGAAAATAATTTTTTAAGAAATGTAACGACGACTCGCACATCGTTGGTGGGGAGAGCTTGCGCTTCCGCCCACCTCGATACGTAGTCGACCGCCACTAAAATATACATATTTTTGAAAGACGGAGGTAGGGGGCCAACAAAATCTATGCCCCACAAATCGAAGACTTCGCACTCTAAAAACATGTTTTGGGGCATCTCGTCGCGACGAGAGATGTTACCCGACCGCTGACAGCTATCGCATGCGCGCACAAAATTATGCGCGTCTTTGAAGAGAGTGGGCCAAAAGTAGCTCGCCTCTAGCGCCTTCCGAGCGGTCCGGTTGGCTTGATAATGCCCACCGGCTGGACCCTCATGGCAGTGCTTAAGAATTTGCAAGCACTCCACACCCGCAACGCATCGTCGAACCGCTTGGTCCGCGTAGATACGAAAAAGAAATGGGTCCTCCCAGAAGAAATTTTTCAAGTCAGAAAAGAATTTCTTCTTTTGATGACTGGAAAACTCTTTTGGAAGGACCCGCGCTACTAAAAAATTTGCAAAATCTGCGAACCAAGGCGAAGATGACGAAGATTTATTAATGGCAAGAAGGCGTTCCTCGGGGAATCTGTCATTTATTTCAGATTCGACGAGCGCTTCCGCACCCGGATTTTCTAAACGGGAGAGGTGGTCTGCCGCTAGATTTTCCGCTCCCCGCTTATCTCGGATCTCCAAATCAAATTCTTGTAGGAGGAGAATCCATCGAAGAAGGCGGGGCTTCACATCATTTTTAGCTAATAAATATTTAAGCGCGGAGTGATCGGTAAAAACGATAACTTTAGAAAGCGTTATATACGAGCAAAACTTATCGAAAGCGAAAACGACGGCTAAGAGTTCCTTTTCCGTTGTCGTGTAATTTACTTGTGCGGAAGTGAGCGTCTTGCTAGCGTAATAAATAGGATGAAAATGTTTTTCTACGCGTTGGCCAAGAACGGCACCTAAGGCAATATCACTAGCGTCGCACATTATTTCGAACGGAAGGGACCAATTAGGGGCCACTAAAATTGGTGGAGATAAGTTTTTGTTTTATCAAATTAAAGGCGGACTCGCATTCGCTACTAAAGATGAAGCATGATTCCTTTTCCAAGAGGTGAGTTAGCGGCTTTGATATTTTTGAAAAGTCTTGAATGAAGCGTCGATAAAAGCACGGATGGCCTAAGAAACTCCTAATAGATTTTACGTTTGTTGGATGCGGAAGTTTTTCTATAATTTCTATTTTGGCCTTATCCACCTCTATCCCCTTAGACGAAATCATATGGCCGAGGACCAAACCTCCTCGAACCATAAAGTTGCATTTTTCCCAATTTAAAACAAGGCTTGTGTCCTCGCACCGTTGAAGGACACGATCTAAATTGTGAAGGCAATCGGGAAAAGAGCGTCCGAAAACAGAAAAGTCATCCATAAAGACTTCCATAATGTCTTCTACTAGCTCGCCAAAGATCGCTAGCATACATCTTTGGAATGTAGCTGGCGCGTTGTAGAGTCCAAATGGCATTCTTCGATAGGCGAAGGTGCCAAACGGGCAAGTAAAAGTTGTTTTCTCTTGATCATCGGGGAAAATGGGGATTTGGAAAAACCCCGATAAACCATCAAGAAAACAATAATACGGATGACCGGATAAACGCTCTAAAATCTGGTCTAGAAATGGCAGAGGGAAATGGTCCTTGCGGGTGGCGTCATTAAGTTTCCTATAGTCGATGCACACTCGCCAACCCGTAACAGTACGAGTTGGGACAAGCTCGTTATGCTCATTCGCCACTACGGTAAGACCGCCCTTCTTGGGCACGACATGCACGGGACTAACCCATGCACTGTCCGAAATAGGGTAGATAATCCCCGCATCTAATAACTTAATGATTTCGGCTTTAACGACGTCTTTCATGTTTGGGTTAAGACGACGCTGCGGCTGAATCGTTTTGCGGCAATTATCGTTTAGGAAAATCTTATGGGTGCAAAAGGAGGGGCTAATCCCCTTTAGGTCAGAGATTTGCCACGCAATTGCGTGGCGATGTTTAAATAAAACTTCCAATAGATCGGAAGTCTCCGAATCACTCAAGTCCGAAGAAATGATAACTGGGAGCGTATCACCTTTTCCCAAAAAAGCGTACTTGAGCGAGGCGGGTAAGGGTTTGAGGTCTAGGATGGGCGGTTCTTCTAGGGAGGTTTTAATTCCTATGTCTTTCTTACCAATTGGTTCGAAAGGCAAGTCTATAGATGTATCCTCATCGCAGTTAAAATTTTCGAGCGCATAAATATCGTCGTTTAAAAATACGGACTCGAAAATGGGAGAAGAACGATCTCCGAAAAAGGTATCTAAAGAATAGCAGAAATCGTCGCTCGATGACAAATTGTCCATCGAGGGATTAATAGAGAAAGTAACTTGGTCATCGCCTACTCGGAGGAGAAGGCTACCATTACTAACATCTATTAGTGCGCGGGAGGTGGCGAGAAAAGGGCGACCGAGTATTATTGGTACCTCGGCGTCCTCCTCGATATCTAAGATGACGAAGTCTACCGGGAAGGTAAACTTGTCGACTCGGACAAGGACGTCCTCCACTACCCCGATAGGGAACTTAACCGAGCGATCCGCTAATTGGATGCGCATATTTGTAGGACTAGGAGTACCCAAACCTAAACGTGAAAAGAGCGAGAACGGCATTAGATTAATGCTAGCCCCTAAATCAGCTAAGGCGTACTTTACTAATATATCGCCAAAAAGGCACGGGATGGAAAACCGTCCCGGGTCGTTTTGTTTTGTGGGCAATTTATTAGTAAGGGCCGCAGAGCAGACAGCGTTGAGTGATACATGCGAAATATCCTCTAATTTGCGTTTATTAGAAAGTAGTTCTTTTAAAAATTTCGCATATTTGGGCATTTGCGAGATAGCCTCGCAAAAAGGAACATTAATGTGAATTTGTTTTAATAATAAAATAAATTTTTCATATTGCGCGTCCTTACGCTCGTTTTCTAACTTATGCGGATACGGAAGAGCCTTGTTTAAAATAATTTTTTCTTTTATAATAGGTAAAGGCGGCGTGAGCGAAGAAAGAGGAAGAGGGGTCGGAGGTGAAATATGTACCTGAGGGTCGGTCCGTTTTGGATCGACCACGTCCTTTCCGCTACGGAGGGTTATAGCGTTGGCGTTCTCCCGCGGATTGGGCTCCGTGTTTCCCGGCAGTGCCCCGAGCGCGCGCTCGGACATCATCCTCGCCAGCTGTCCAACCTGTTGTTCGAGTGTTTTTAGCGATCCGGTGATGTTCCGGATATTTGACTCGTTGGACGCAATATACTTCGAAAAATTTTCCTCCATCGGGGAGGGTTTCGGAAGAGGAGGGGGAGGAAGAAATCCGGGCGCATAAGAAATAGGGGGACGCTGAGCATTATTCGGGTTGCTCCACGAGAAGTTGGGGTGATTCCTCCAACCCGGATTATAGTTATTACTATAAGGGTTGTTGTTGGGGTTGAAGGGAGGACGACCCGAATTTCCCATGAAGTCCACGAACTCTTCAGCTACGCAGACGTTAGGGGGAATAAAACAAGGCGGAGTGGAGGAGGCAGCAGACATCTCCACCACCTGCTTTGTTAACCTTTCAACTTGAAGGGTCAAGAGAGCAGTGGCATCCACTTCAAAAAGACCAGCCGCCAGCTTTGGCCGTCCCCGCGGGACGTTCCATTGATAGGCGTTCATAGCCATCTCTTCGAATAAAGCCTGGGCGGCCTCGGGGGTTTTGTTGTTAAGCGTACCCCCGGCAGCCGCGTCAATCATTTGACGCATCTGAAAATTCAGCCCATTATAAAAAATTTGAACTTGCAACCACGTTGGCAGCGCGTGGTGCGGGCAACGGCGGAGGAATTCCTTAAATCGTTCCCAAGTCTCGTATAGAGACTCAGGATCGTTCTGCACAAACGAAGAAATGTCCGCCCGCAACTTTGCAGTTTTGGGGGGCGGAAAGTACTTCGTTAGGAACCGTTCCGTCAACTCAGCCCACGTGGTGATACATCCTCGCGGGAGGGCATTCAACCACGCCTTGGCTTTGGACTTAAGGGAAAAAGGAAATAAGCGCAAACGAATGGCGTCATCAGTGACGCCATTGATCTTGAAGGTGTCGCATATCTCCAAGAAATTGGACAAGTGGACATTCGGGTCCTCATCCGGCAGTCCATCGAACTGCACGGCGTTTTGGACCATTTGAATGACACTTGACTTTATTTCAAAATTATTATTGGCCACCGCAGGGCGAACAATACTCGACCCAGAATCATCCAGGTTAGGCCGGGCGTAATAAGACATAGTACGCTCGGCCGCCGGGGGAAGGTTAGGGGCGGCCATAACTACAACAGTGGGTTCTCCGATAGATTCCTCGGGATCTAAAGAAGGATTTCGGCGATGAGATCGGATACGCGCAAGAGAGCGTTCGATCTCAGGGTCGAAGTCTAAATCTTCAGACTCTGAGGGTTGTCCTCGGGTCATACACCCAAACAAAAATAAAACAAAATTAAACTTTTTTTTTTGTTTTTTTTTTTTTAAAATAAAGTTTTTAGTTTTTTTTTTATAGAAAATAAGTAAAATTAATAGACTCCGGAATTCGAAATAGCAACTCGAAAAGAGAGTCCCCGGCAACGGCGCCAAAAACTTGATGTGCCCGCGAACAGACTCTTACTATGGTTGGTTCGGTGAGTCGATCGCCGCGGGCTTGCTCGGGTAGGCAAGTGCACCTATCGCAAGTAGTACTCGATATTCGGGGGAATACCGAGGTCGTATTGTTCTCGGGGTCGCGTTGACTATTCTTACTCCTCCGGGAGGACTATTATTTTACTGAAAGAAAAGGTGGATTTTGTTTTTTACTTAATAAAAGACGGAAAAGCAAAGGAGCGAAAAAAAAAACGATTTAGACAATATTCGATGAAGGGTTAACGCTCGGCATCGAATCAGATTAAGACTAAAATAATTTTTAATAATAAAAAGACTTAGTTTTCAAATTAATAATAAGGCAACTTGGCCATGGAGGTTCCACAAATGTGAGCTCACCTAGATATAGGGATATCGCTCACCTAAACGTTAAGACTATTCGACCGAACGTTAGTCCGACGAAGGATTCCTCTTAACACCCGCTTTACGCTAAGAACCCCGCTATTGGGTGGGGAACCCAATCCGGTAGAATTACGCTTGTCCTCTCTCGAGGGTATGCACGCAACTCTATTTACCCAGGGGTGATGGTCCATATGCACGGCCTCTCGGCTAGCTAGCATATGGACTACGGAAATAGGGCCCACACATCGATTATGTGGTCCTACGCGTCGTAAACCCGGGGTAAACCCTAAGTGCTTAAATTAAAATGAAAAATAAAGAGCTTCAATTATTATAAATCATTTTAAATGTCCCAATGCTCTTCGATGCCGAGGCTAATAGCGATTAGCCACACATCGGTATGGGGACGGCTTATAATTTAGTGAGGCGCGAGTTCGAAATTAAATGCTAAACGTTTATAAGAAAGGGACAAAAGAAAAATAACAATATTTAGAAAGCTAAAAAGTTAACTAAACGAGAACTCACGCACACTCCAAATTATAAATAAAAAAGGAACTAAGTTACACATGAAAGAAAATTTGCATAATTCAAATTTGCGAGTTCCACTCAAACGAGTGGGGGCGGTAAATAAAGGCTGAAAATTGCAAGTCCTACTCAAACGAGTAGGACTGAAATGAAAGCGAGTCCTACTCAAATGAGTAGGAGAAAATAAATGCGATTACAGGGCTAAAAAGTCCGGCCATTTAACTCAAGTGAGTAGGCGGAAAAATAAAGAAAGAAAAATTGCAAGTCCTACTCAAACGAGTAGAACTGAAATAAGGTCCGGCCATTTAAACTCAAGTGAGTAGGCGGAAAAATAAAGAAAAAAAAATTACAAGTCCTACTCGAACGAGTAGGACTGAAAATGAAAACGATGCGCCATTTAACTCTTAACGAGTAGGCGGAAATAAATGCACACGAACACACACACTCCATATGAAATTCAAGAAAGCAATAAAATTATACACCTACACTCACACACTCTACATAATTTGAATCAAAGCATAAAAGTTAATACACCTACACTCACACACACTTCATGAAAATTTAAGAAGAACAAAAGAAAGTTTATTCTCATACACTCACACACACTAATAACAAAGAAAAATCAAAGTTACCTAAAAATTAAAACTTTTACTTTTTCAAGCATAGGTTTTGCCAAAAACAAATAAAAAGAAGAAATTATAATTTTAGAAGACAAAAGTTTTTCAAAACAAATTAAAAACCAAAGTTTTTGGAAAATAAAAATTTCAACATTTTCATTCCTAGGATTTCATAAAAGAGCTAAAAAAGTTGAAATAAAAGAGAAAGAAGAAAAAAAGTTTTCATCCTAAAATAAAGCTAAGTAAAAAAAACAAAAGAAACTTTAGTAACTCTTTTACACACTCATAAGAGTGAAGATGTTGAAGAAATTAAAAGAAGACAAGAAAAAAAAAGAAAAACCTAATTCATCATTTCATGAATTTCAAACAAAACCTAACTTGAAAAATCAAAGGCATGTAAAGAGGAAAACCTAACATTCCTAAGCATGAAAACAAGTTAAAAACATGAATATTAAGCATGTTACACTCATACACACACACACACACTTTTCATAAATGAAGAACAAGTGAAGAACAAAGATAAAACCAAGGATAAAAAGGGAAAGAGGTGAGCCATCCAAATGAATTTTTCATGCTAAATAAAGAGAGAAAATCTAACATTTTTATTAAAATTTTCAAGCTATTACAAAGCTAAAAGGTAAAGCAAAACAAAACATGAAATAAGAAGGGAGAAATCTCCTTACATAGCACTAGAATCCACGGATTAAGCCCACAAAAAGACACTAACTTGGCCCAAAAATCTGAACCCTTGGACCTTACAGAACTGGGCTATTTATAGGAAAAAATTTCTAAGTACACGCCCTCGGTCACGGGCGTGTAGGGGGGCGTGACAGTACTATTCATGAAGGCGGCCGGCGATTGGACAGCAAAGTTGACTTCGGGCTGAGTTCGCAGCAGTCACGCCCTAGGTCACGGGCGTGACTATGGGCGTGTCGGGGAGGTAGAACCGGGCGCGGGTTGCGTCAAATGTCCTTGGCAGCATCTTGTCGGGCCAGCTGGAAAGGTCACGCCCCATGTCACGGGCGTGACTATGGGCGTGACAGTTGGGGTCGACACTCGACGAATGTCGAGCGAAATTCGTCGAGAGGAAATCGGTGAGCTGAAATTGGGTCACGCCCTTGGTCACGGGCGTGACACTGGGCGTGACTGTTGGTGTCGACAATCGACGATCGTCGAGCGGAATTCGTCGAGAGGAGAGAACACGGGCTTGGGTCACGCCCCATGTCGGGTGACACGGGCGTGTCGCCAGGCGTGTCAATCTTTAACTTCAGAAATTTTGTAATTTCACGGGAAATGCACAGTCACGGCTTGGTCACGGGCGTGACCCATGTGTCACGGGCGTGTACTTCCCAAATTTTGGCAGATTTTGGAATTTTTCTGCAAAATAAAATAAAACAAGTTAGGAGAAAATTTACAAGAATAGGAACATTTTTTTGAACAAAAATAAGTAAAAATGACGAAAATAAATGAAAATGACTAAATTAATGTGCATAAAAATACGCATATTTACAGTTCATCATCTTCCTTTCAGCTACCCCATTTTGTTGGGGGAGTTCTAGGAGCTGAGAAGCAGTTCCTGATACCTTACTTATCACAGAACTCATGCATAAGAAGAGACTCAAACTCTGTAACATGATCACTTCTGATCAATGCAACATGAGTAGAGTACTCAATCTATAGGGTCCTGAGAAAATCTATATGAACTTTAAAGATATCTGACTTAGATCTCAGAAAGAACCCCCAGTGAATCTTGAGAAGTCATCTACAATGACTAGTGTATAGGATTTCCCTCCTAGGCTTTGTACAACAATGGGTCCAAAGAGATCCATGTGTAGCAAGTACAAGATCCTAGGTGAATCACTTTTATTAATTGATTTGAAGCTAGGTTTAGTTTGTTTGCCTAGTTGACAAGCCCTGCAAAGGCCTTCATTCTTGTAGGGACTAGAAGGTAAGCCTCTTACAAGACTGTCTTTAGATAGCCTAGAAATATTTTTCATGTTTACATGTCCTACTCTTTTATGCCATAATTAATTTTGATTGCAAACAATATTAAGCAAACAAATATCTGAATTGGAAGAAAGAAAATATACTATGTATATGTTACCTTGTCTATTTCCAATTAAAACATTTTGTTGTTCTTTATTAGAAATAATACAGGATGTAGAGTTAAAGTGTACCTGATAACCTTCATCACATAATTGGCGTATTGAGATGAGGTTATGCTTGAGTCTTTTTACATAAGTCACCTTCTTAAATGTGAATGCTTCAATCCTTACTTCTCCATAGCCTTCAGACTGCCCACACTTTGAATCACCAAAGATGACCTTTGGTCCCAGCTTGTACTTGTAATTGTGTAAGTTGTCATTACTGCCAGTCATGTGCTTAGAGCATCCACTGTCTAGATACCATAGTTGATTTACAAATGGACAGCTCTTCACTTACAGAGAAAGTAATTAACTATTCTTGACCCAGGTTACCTTGGGTACTTTGTTTTGCTGATAGGAAAAACTTGAAATCACAGAATATTCAGGTTGTGATTTATATCCTAATGGGTGATATCTTCTAGGTGGTATTATCCAATCAGCAAGAGGGTTAAAGGGTTTTCTGTTTTGATTAGGGTTGCTGTTATAGTTATAATTTTTATTAAGTCTTCCTGGGTTCGACGAAATGTTGTGAGTTCGTCGACCAGAGTTCGACGAAATGGGATGAGATCGTCGATCTCTGCTCAGAGAATGAACATAGTCATTTTTTGTGCCCCAAGTTCGTCGATCTCTGCTCGACGAACCATACAGAGTTCGTCGATCACAGTGAGATAATTAATTATTATATAAATTTGCGTTCAGAGTTCGTCGACATGAGTTCGACGAACTATCCACAGTTCATCGACCTAAGTTCGACGAAATTTGCTAAACTTTGTTTTTACCAAAGGTTTTCTAGTTTCTATTTTTGTGATTTTTAAAGTTGGGCATTTCTTCTGTGATTTGTTTACTGGTTATTATTTCTTTGCCCTTAGCAGAAATAAATTTAATGGGGGTTGATAAAATATTCTTTTTAAGAATTGGGGGTAAACTTGATGAAGCACCCAAGCCCAGTTTGCCATTTAGTCTGGCATTGACTGTGCTTGTAATGTCGATCAGCTTAAGGCTTCTCCCATTGAGAGATTCCTCAAGTTGTTTGGCCTCACATAACTCAGTTTTTAACAGAATAATTTTTTCATTAGCTAATGTAAGTTCATCTTTTAGCTTGGTGTTTTTAGATTTCAGTGTCTCTTGACTAGTTAGTTTTTCCCTAAGTGCTTTGATTTCTTTTTCAGAATTTATTAAATCAATGCACATACTTTTAAATTGAATTTTAAAAGCATCAGAATTATAGTCAAAAGATAAGAGTACCTGATCAGCTTCTGTTTCTGAAGCTTCTTCATTGTCAAATCCGTCTTCATCTGATTGACTCCTGGAGGCATCAATGGCCATGAGGCATACTTCTTTGGCCCTTACCTCTTTTTCTTCTTCACTGGAGCTGGAGGATGTGGATTCATCCTCAGTTTCACTCCAGGATTCAGCTACAAAGCCTTTTTCCTTCTTCTTGTATTTGTTGGAAGAAGGCCTGCTGCTTTGCTGTCTTTTAGAATCCTCTCTCTTCTATTTTCCTTCTTTTGATTTTCTGTACACTCTAAGATGAAGTGTCCAACTTTCCTGCAGCCAAAGCAAACCACTTTTTTAGTGGGGGTTTTGTCATACCTTGGCTTGTCATCCTGCCTGGATGAATTTCTTCTAAAATCCTTCATTGACATTTTATAGAATCTCTTGGCAAAGAGACTCATCAGCTCTTCATTCACAGTTGAGGCTTCAGTTTCTTCAACGGATTTAAAAGCTATGATGTGCACCTTCCTTGCTAGTAGAGGTGTTCTCTGCTCAGCTGCTTCTCTGGATTTGATGAGCTGCTCATAAGACTTGAGCTTTCCTAAAAGAGATTCTGTGAAAATCTCAGTTAGGCTCCTGACCTCCTTGATTGGCCAGATCCTTGAATCCCATGAGCTTGGGAAGCACATGAGGATTTTGTCATTCACCTCAGTGAGGGTGATGTCCTTGTCCAATGTATTTAGCTCATTGATGATTGAGCTCAGCCTATTGTACATATCTGCAACTGATTCTGCTTCCTCCTTCTTGAAGTTCTCATATTGTGATATGAGATTGGATCTTTTGTCTTTTCTTTCATCAACAGATCCAGCCATCATTTGATTAAGGGAATCCCAAATGCCCTTGGCTGATGTGCATTCAGCCACCTTTTGGAAGATGTCATCTAATATTGTTTGGGCCAGAATATTCATGGCTTTGGCATCAGAAACTTTAGCTTTCTTCTGGGCTTCAGTCCACTCAGGTGGTGGAACAGCATTGGTGCTTGAAGCTGCTGTAAATGTAGAGGCAGTAGCTTGAGGAGGACCTGTCAAGATGGAATTATAGATATCCTCATCAATAGAATTCATATATAATTAATTCTTGCCTTTTAGATGGCAAACTTGTTTAAGTTGCATACTGGAGGTCTGGTGCTTGCATAATCTTTGTTCTGTGTCATGCTGCGAATATATATCTAATAGAAATAAAACTCAGATCTAACTCAGGATCTTTTGGTTCAAGGGTTAGCTTGTACAACCAAAGGAAACTTGCTCTGATACCAATTGGAAGATAGGGGTTAGATCAAGTATACTCTAGCGGCGGGGGGGGTGGGGGTGGGGGGGGGGGGGGGGGGGGGTGAATAGAGTATCTTTAGGTTTTTAAATCTTTTGCTGTAAATAAAAAACTTAGTCCTAAAATAATATAGTCCAACACAGGATCATCAAATATAAGTTATCATAAACACATCAGCCTAACTAGCACAGCCACAACAAGAACAAAAGAAAAGAGCAACCCAGACGACACAAGAATTTTATAGTGGTTCCCCAACCTAGGTACATACACTCTTCTACCACCCTGGTAGGAATCCACTCAGGTTTTTGATCAGGTGACTGCCACCAATGAGCTTTTGATCATGTGCGCAAAAACCAGATCTCAAGTCTTTTGATCAGGTGACTTGCAAGCAGGAATAACTTTTGAAGGGAGTTAAGAACCCTTTATACAGTGGGGGATGAGATAGTGATTATTGTACAACCCCATATCCGGCCGAGCGGGATCTTCCCCAAGTGGCGGACTTGGGGCGTGCTATGAGTGACAATGTGGTGCCGCCCCATTCGAATACGTGCGGGTGCTCGTGCGTGCGTGCACAGGTTTTTTGTGCGTAGAATTTTAATATATAAATATATATGTTTAGTATTATAATATATATATATATATTATATATATATTATATATTATATTATATATATATATATATATATATATATCAGATTTTATGAGAGGAAGGGGGAATGGATGAAGAAAAGGAGGAGAGGGGGGGGGGGGGTACGGGCAGGGCAGAAATAAAAAAAGAAGAAAAGCAAAAGGGGGCAGATCGGAATGGAAAAAGAAGAAGAAGAAAAGGAGTGGGGAGCAAGGGAGAAATCAGGAAGGGGCTGGAACCCTAACCCGTCGACCTGGAGCCCAGCCGCCGCCGCACCCTTCCTCTCTCCCGTCGGCCTGGAGCAGCAACCCCCACCCAGGCCGCCTCTCTCTCCCGTCAGCCTGGAGCAGCAACCCCCATCTCGGCCGCCTCTCTCTCCCGTCGGGCTGGAGCAGCAACCCCCACCCCGGCCGCCTCCCCCTCTCCCATCGGTCTGGAGCAGCAACCCCCACCCCGGCCGCCTCTCTCTCCCATCGGCCTGCAGCAGCAACCCCCACCCCGGCCGCCTCTCTCTCTCTCTTGGCTTGGAGCAACAACCCCGTCCGTCTCTCTCTCTCTCTCTTCGTCGACACCGTCTAGGGTAAAGTAAGGCCGACCGGGAGCTCCTCTCCCAGCGCTGCCTACAGCAAGGCCGGCAGGGAGCTCCTCTCCCGGTGCCGCTTACAGCAAGGCCTGCCGGGAGCTCCTCTCCCGGCGCCGCCTACAGCAAGGCCGGCCGGGAGCTCCTCTCCTGGCACCTCTTACAACAAGGTCGGTCGGGAGCTTCTCTCCTAGCGTCGCCTGGATCTCGAACCAGCTACCAAGAGAGAGGGGGATGATTCCATCTCTCCCAACAAAAACTCGGCCATCAAGGAGGAGGATGGGAAGTTATTTCTTCAGCAAGGCCCGACACCGCCGACAAAAAACACGCGTCAAGGGTAACGATGTTTCTACTTGGGCATTTGAAGCCCTCAGTTTACATATTTGCATGGAAGCCCCTCTCCACCAACGGGTGGGGGAAGGGAGCTCTCCGATGGGTTGACGTGTACGTCCATGCAATTAACTGCATTAACACCCGGAAGCGTGAGTACGGGTTTATGCATGCTGTGTGAAGCCCATCCGGACATGTGAGCCGGATTGGTGATGTTCTAGGGTTCTCGGAGAAGACTCCGAGGAAGCTTTATATTATCCATTTGCAGGGAATGCGCGCCACAACCCCCGAAAAAGGGGTGGGTGCAATATTTTTGGTCCGCTCATGTTAGCCGACTGGCGTTTAGTTGACCGCCGCTTGTCGAGACGTTGGCGTACAAATGTTGCAGTACCAAGCGGGGAGTAGCGGGCTTAAGCCCAAGCTTGTGCCGCCCCTCGAAGGCCTATTTTTGCTTATATTGCTGGCCTGCGTGCCGAAGTATGGAATTCGTATTCCTGTAATTATTTATAATATCTATGATGCTCTGTGCATGTGTAGTTTACTTCTTCTTCGTATTAGGCTGGCGGTGTTCTCGAGAACCGCTTGGCCCATGGGGGCCCCGAGGTATAGTTGTCGGGAAGCCCTTGATGTCCTGTTGACAGATTTTAGGACAGCGGAGTCGCGCTGTTCGTAGCCCAGTTTGGGCAGCGCGTCGCAGAATTGTTCGGCGAGATTGCGCCATTAGTAGGGCGGGTGAGGAGCATTTTGTGTAGACCCAAGGAGACACATCTGGATAGGAGAGAGTTGGTCTTGAGACCCTCCTTAGATGTTCCAGTCGGCCAAGAGCACCCTCCGAAGGTGTCTTAGCTCAGTCTTTGGCTTGGAAGGGGAAGAGTTTGTTAGTCTTCCGGGTATGCGGTGGGTCCTCCACGTTGAGACCTTCGGTTTGTCCCTTATGTTTCTAGTCTAGTGCCTAGATCGTTCTCTTGAGGGTAGTAGGTGCGCGGTCACCCCTCTTTTGGGACCCCGAACTCCACAGAGGTCATTTTTGGCTTCAATAGTTATGGTGCGGTGAGCGTGGAGAGTGACCAGCACAGAAAAACTCAGTTAAATGTCATGGCTATAGAAGTGGAACTAAGTGACGACCAGGTTATGTGATGAAAGAAGTCCCCTCCCATTCCTCTCTTGTCGCTAGGATGTTCGATCCTCGAGATCAAAACGTGCCTTAGGGAGAATATTATATGATCGACCCTGATTCTCAGGAGGGTGGACATAGCGGGTAGAGATGCCCCGTGTCGGACTTTGACTTGATTGACCGGGTTAACAGTTCTTTTTAGTTATTTGTTTACCTTTATGTTTACTTTATATTATGTTGGAGAGGAGACCCCGAGAAGACCCGCTGACCAGGCTCTCATCAAGCTGTCAGGGCTGTAGGCTCACTCGGGGGCTGGAGTTGGTTTGGAGAGGAGACCCCAAGAAGACCCGCTGACCAGGCTCTCATCAAGCTGGCAGGGCTGTAGGCTCACTCGGGGGTTGGAGTTGGTTTGGAGAGGAGACCCCGAGAAGACCCACTGACCAGGCTCTCGTCAAGCTGGCAGGGCTGTAGGCTCACTCGGGGGTTGGATTTGGTTTGGAGAGGACACCCCCAGGTAGACCTGCTGCCTGGCTCCCATCTAGCTGGCAGGTCCGAAGGCTCGCCTGTTGGGGAGAGGTCCTGGTTCTTAGTTCTACACCACCCCGAGCGCGGCTCAGCCCCAAGTAGACCCGCTGCCTAGCTCCTACTAGCTGGCAGGTCCGAAGGCTCGCCTGTGGGGGAGAGGTCCTGGTTCTTGGTTCTGCATTACCCCGAGCGCGGCTCGGCCCCAGGTAGACCTGCTGCGCAGGCTCTCATCTAGCTGGCAGGTCCGAAGGCTCACCTGTGGGGGATAGGTTTGGTTTGAGGAAACTTCATCAGCACCCCGAGCTCGGCTCGGCCCCAGGTAGACCCGCTGCGTAGGCTCTCATTTAGCTGGCAGGTCCGAAGGCTCGCCTGTGGGGGATAGGTTTGGTTTGAGGAAACTTCATCGACACCCCGAGCTCGACTCGGCCCCAAGTAGACCCGCTGCACAGGCTCTCATCTAGCTGGCAGGTCCGAAGGCTCGCCTGTGGGGATAGGACTGGTTTGTGGAAACTTCATCGGCACCCCGAGCTTAGCTCGGCCCTAAGTAGTCCCGCTGCGCAGGCTCTCATCTAGCCGGCAGGTCCGTAGGCTCGCTTGTAGGGGTAAGGGATCCCGAGTGCTGCTCGGCCCGGGGTAGACTCACTGCTCAGGCTCTCATTAGCTAGGCAGGGCGGTAGGCACACCTGGGGGGAAAGGATTAGCTCCGCGTGTTCAAGAGAATGCAAAATATTTGGCTTCATTATTTCACAATATCTTGAGAAATTATGTACTTGTTGTAAGTAAAGGTATAAAGGCAATTCAATAGCAGCGGGCATTTTCATGTATCGAGTGGTTCAACAAGATCAGAAGGGGCATGGGGAGATTAGTGTTTTAAATGCAAATTTTGGTTTCTCCCAAAAGTTTTCTTTGGGTCGGCTCCCACTCGCCGGATACTTGGGGTTGGACATTTCTTTCCGAGCTTGTGCCAACCTCTAAAAGAGCGGGGATTGTGTACAACCTCATATCCGGCCGAGCGGGATCCTCACCAAGTGGCGTACTTGGGGCGTGCCATGAGCGACAATGTGGTGCCGCCCCGTTCGAAGACGTGTGTGTGCTCGTGCGTGCGTGCGAAGATTTTATGTGCATAGACTTTTAATATATAAATATATATGTTTAGTATTATAATATATATATATATTATATATTATATTATATATATTATATTATATATATTATATATATATAGATATATTTTATGAGAGGAAGGGGGGAATGGATGAAGAAAAGGAGGAGGGGGGGGGGGGGTACGGGCAGGGCAGAAATAAAAAAAGAAGAAAAGCAAAGGGGGCAGATGGGAATGGAAAAAGAAGAAGAAGAAAAGGAGGGGGAGTAGGGGAGAAGTCGGGAAGGGGCTGGAACCCTAACCCGTTGACCTGGAGCCCAGCCGCCGCCGCCCCCTTCCTCTCTCCCGTCGGCCTGGAGCAGCAACCGCCATCCCGGCCACCTCTCTCTTCCGTCGGCCTGGAGCAGCAACCCCCACCCCGACCGACTCTCTCTCCCGTCGGCCTGGAGTAGCAACCCCCACCCCGACTGCCTCTCTCTCTCCCATCGGCCTGGAGTAACAACCCCCACCCCGGCCGCCTCTCTCTCTCTCTCTCGGCCTGGAGCAGCAACCCCCACCCCGGCCGCCTCTCTCTCTCGGCCTGGAGCAGCAACCCCCACCCCGGCCGCCTCTCTCTCTCCCATCGACCTGGAGCAGCAACCCCCACCCCGGCCGCCTCTCTCTCTCTAGGCCTAGAGCGGCAACCCCGCCCGTCTCTCTCTCTCTCTTCATCTCCGCCGTCTAGGGCAAAGCAAGGCCGGTCGGGAGTTCCTCTCCCGGCGCCGCCTACAGCAAGGTCGGTCGGGAGCTCCTCTCCCGGCGCCGCTTACAGCAAGGCCTGCCGGGAGCTCCTCTCCCGGCGTCGCCTACAGCAAGGCCGGCCGGGAGCTCCTCTCCCAGCGCCGTCTACAGCAAGGTCGGTCGGGAGCTTCTCTCCTGGCGCCGCCTGGAGCTCGAACCAGCTACCAAGAGAGAGGGGGATGATTCCATCTCTCCCAGCAAAAACTCGGCCATCAAGGAGGAGGATGGGAAGTTATTTCTTCAGCAAGGCCCGACACCGCCGACAAAAAACATGAGTCAAGGGTAACGATGTTTCTACTTGGGAGGTGAAGCCCTCAGTTTACATATTTGCATGGAAGCCCCTCTCCACCAATGGGTGGGGGAATGGAGCTCTCCGACGGGTTGACATGTACGTCCCTGTAATTAACTACATTAGCACCCGAAAGCGTGAGTACGGATTTAGGCATGCTGTGTGAAGCCCATCCGGACGTGTGAGCCGGATTGGTGATGTTTTGGGGTTCTCGGAGAAGACTCTGAGGAAGTTGTATATTATCCATTTTCAGGGAATGGGCGCCACAGCCCCCGAAAAAGGGGTGGGTGCAATATTTTTGGTCCGCTCATGTTAGCAGACTGGCGTTTAGCTGACCGCCGCTTGTAGAGATGTTAGTGTACAGGTGTTGCAGTACCAAGCGGGGAGTAGAGGGCTTAAGCCCAAGCTTGTGTCGGCCTTCTAAGGCCTATTTTTTCTTATATTGCCGGCCTGCGTGCCGAAGTATGGAATTTGTATTCCTGTAATTATTTATAATATCTGTGATGCTCTGTGTATGTGTAGTTTACTTCTTCTTCGTATTAGGCGGGCGATGTTCTTGTGAACCGCTTGCCCCGTAGGGGCCCCAAGGTATAGTTGCCAGGAAGCCCCTGATGGCCTGTTGACAGCTTTTAGGACAGCGGAGTCGAGCTGTTCGTAGCCCAGTTTGGGCAGTGTGTTGCAGAATTGCTCGGCGAGATTGCGCCATTAGTATGGCGGGTGAGGAGCATTTTGTGTAGACCCAAGGAGACACATATAGATAGGAGAGAGTTGGTCTTGAGACCCTCCTTAGATGTTCCGGTCGGCCAAGAGCGCCCTCCGAAGGAGTCTTAGCTCAGTCTTTGGCTTGGGAGGGGAAGAGTTTGTTAGTCTTCCGGGTATGCGGTGGGTCCTCCACGCTGAGATCTTGGGTATGTCCCTTATGTTCCTAGTCTAGTGCCTAGATCGTTCGCTTGAGGGTAGTAGGTGAGCGGTCACCCCTCTTTTGGGACCCCGAACTCCACAGAGGTCATTTTTGGCTTCAACAATTATGTCTTCTCTTTCTCAAATACAACTAATAAGACTCTAGTGGATTTTGATGTTAGCAAGGGCTCACCCTAAGATAAAGAATGGTTCAGAAAGTTAGAGCCTTGCTGCAGGGTGATAGGTCTTCAAACTTTTACTTTGACCAGAAGAACTCCAGGAATTTCTTGACAGATAGAATGTTTGTTGTCCTTTGAAGAATCCTAGAATGAAGACATAAGAAGACTCTTGATTTGAATGGTTGTTCTTCTTCTTCTTCAGGTTGATGTTCTTTCTCTGGTCTAGGGCTTGTTTCTCTATATCACTGTGTTCTGTATTCTCTATAAGTATCTCTCTCTCTTATTTCTCAGTGTACTGTCGAGAGGGAAGAAGAAGATCCTTATTCACTGTATTTTTCTGACTACTGCACAGGAAGAGAAAGAAAATCCCTTTTATATTTTCCATATAAATTTCCTTTTGAAATTTGAATTCCTTTTTGTATTGATTTCTGACGGCCTGGAGAATACTTGCATTGATTGGTTTCCCCAACTGTCCCATGGAAAAACGACAAGCAATAATCCTGATGAAGTCCATAATTAATGCTCCGTCTAACGGTAATATTCAGAGAATATTTTAGCATTGATTACTCTGGGATTCTTGCAATAGAATAAGGACAAAAGGAGGAAAATATCTAAGTCTGGAACTTCACAGAAATCGTTGAGCAGAATATGTCGACCTGGATCGAGAGTTCGTCGAGCTGAGAATCTAATTTTGTCGACCAGATAATAGTTGTTCGTCGAGCTGAGATTGTAACTTCATCGACTGGAATTCAGAATTCCATGTTTCTTGGACTTAAGAATGTTGAAGTAACGTGTCTAGATATCGTCGACCTCAGAACTGGGTTCATCGACCTGAGAACTAGTTTCGTCGAACTGAGAGATTCTAACTACTACTTGATAAATCTTTCCAGACTGTGGTTTAAGTTTGTCGGGCTGAGAAGGTGAGTTCGTCGACTGGAGTGTGATTCTGGACTTAGAATACTTAGATGTTTCGGGAATAACATGTTGAAGTAGAATACCCAGAGATCGTCGACCTGAGAACTAAGTTTGTCGACCTGAGAACTAAGTTCAACGACTGGAGTTAAGTGTGAAGAATTCTGGACTTGGAATGTTGAAGTATACTCTGGAATTCGTCGACCTGAAAACAAATTTCGTCGAGCTCAGCTCAGAGAATTGTCTCTGATTTCATCGAGATGAGCACTACTTTAGTCGACCTGAGTTCAACGAACATAGAACTCATTTTTTGAGTCTTTGAAACTTCTCTAAGTCTTGAGTCTTCTGCAGTCTGTTGATGCCTGGTCCATGTAGTGTTGACTCTAGGGACATGGCCTATACTCTAGAACGCATACATGACCCTGACTATATATGTTGGGTCAAACATCCTAGCTTAGTGAACCTAGCCCAAATCTAACTAGGGATCCAACATGCCAGCTAAGTGAGATCTAGGTAGCGGGATCTGCTCGGGGTCCAGGGTTGACACCATCGACTGACATCCAGCCATGCCAGCTAAGTGAGATCCTGGAAACGGGATCTGCTCGGGGTCCGGGGTTGACATCGAGTGACATCCAGCCCTACTAGGTAAGTGAGAGCCTGTCAGCGGATCTACTCGGGGTCTGGGGTTGAAACCGAGTGACATCCAGCCCTACCAACTAAGTGAGAGCCTGGAAGCAAGATCTGCTCGGGGTTCGGGGTTGACACTGAGTGACATCCAGCCTTGCCAGCTAAGTGAGAGCCTGGTAGCGGGATCTGCTCGGGGTTCGGGGTTGACACCGAGTAACATCCAACCCTTTCAGCTAAGTGAGATCCTGGTAGCGGGATCTGCTCGGGGTCCGGGGTTGACACCGAGTGACATCCAGTCTTGCTAGCTAAGTGAGAGCCTGGCAGCGGGATCTGCTCAGGGTTCGGGGTTGACACCGAGTGGCATACAACCCTGCCAGCTAAGTGAGAGCCTGGCAGCGGGATCTGCTCGGGGTCTGGGGTTGACACCGAGTGACATCTAGCCCTGCCAGCTAAGTGAGAGCCTGGTAGCAGGATCTGCTTGGGGTCCGAGGTTGACACCGAGTGACATCCAGCCCTGTCAGCTAGGTGAGAGCCTGGCAGCAGGATCTGCTCGGGGTCTATCAAATGAATACATCCTATCGTACGATTTACTGCAGTAGAATTGATACATCAAGAGATTTTATTAAGAACAAAACACCACTTACATGCCTCAAGGATAAAAACGCTTCAAGTTGTCACCGCTCCAGGTGAGACTTAGGGTCTCGCCCTCCACATTTTGGAGTCGATACCATCCTGATCTCAATGCTTCTTTTACAATGAACGGACCTTCCCAGCTGGGGTTGAGCTTACCCACGGTTGCCGACCTTCCCACTGCATCCACCTTCTTCAGCACCAAGTCCCCCTCCGCAAACTGTTTGACTCTGACATTCTTGTCAAAGTACTTAGCCATTCTCCTCTTCACCTATTCTTGTTGGATGGTGGAGAGGTCACATAGTTCCTCCACCATATCTAGGGAGATTCGCAACTCTTCTTCGTTCTCGACCTGCCATTCTTCCCTGCCTTCCCCGGCTGCGACAACTCGAGGCATTTGAACTTTGAATTCTACGAGGAGAACTGCATCGCACCCATGGGAGAGCTTGAAAGGTGTCTCTCCTATAGCTGTGTTGGGGGTGGTCCTCAGGGCACAGAGAACCGCGGGAAGTTGCTCCACCCAGCTCCCTTTCAGATTTTATACTTTCTTCTTTATGAGGTTTACAATAATTTTGTTTGCGGCCTCCACCAACATGTTGCTCCTGGGGTGGTGAACCGAGGTGAACTTGAGGTCGATCCCGAGCTGCACGCAAAAGCTTGTGAATTCTATGCTGGAGAACTGAGGCCCGTTGTCCGTGACAATGGCCTGTGGCAGACCGTGGCGGCAGATGATCTCCCCCCAAACAAAGTTCCTGCATGTTATTGAAATACTCAATAAAATGGTAACATTAAATTTTATTATTGCAGTGCAAACTTCACTGCATTGCATATTGCTGCAGTTTGCACTGCATACTGCTGCAGTGCAGATTGCAAAGTTCCTAATTTCTTTCTCGGCGATCCTAGTTCCATGATAGCTTTGACCTTATTAGGATTTGGCTCGACCCCTGCGGCCGGAATCCTCCTCCTTCTTCCTCCTCTCTCTAACTCCTTGAAAGAGAGTGCTTAAGAGAGAAATGAGTATCCAATTAAGAGAGAAATTAGTATCCGTCATATGGCATATAATAAAAGTTCCAGCTGGAACCCGACGCCATATACCACGGACAGTCGGAAGTGTTGCATATGAATAACCAAACTATCCAATTAAGACTACTCGTCCTAACACAGAGCATTCTAGCGGAAGCTTTTAAACAGTTGAAAGAACCCATAATTGTATCCAATAAACATGAATGTCCACCACCACTACAACTGGAATGAAAACAAATACACTAAAAGGTACACGGCCTTATAGCCTTACAGAGATTCACTTAATAAAGTAATGTTTTCCATACATCGGCTCGCAGGCCGGCCACACATGACAAAATAAGAAACAACTATTCGCTTTACCCTTCTAGGGCCAGCACAGCAACATGGGCTCCAGCCCACTATTTGGTACTCGGCTCCGCAGCACCTGCAAGAAACATTCCACCGCACGGTGGCAAACAAAGCAACGGTCAGCCAAAGATGACCAAATTATAACGACCCCGCCCCTAACTCGGGACGACGGTGCTCCTTCCCTGCAATTCATTAGCCCAGCTAAACAATATAGTACAAACATGCTTCGCCACAGGTGTAGGCTCGCACGGCCAAACACCCCGTGCACTCAGGGCACATTAACGGTGAATCCTGACACTTCAGAGTCTTCACCACCACCCCCAGGATGAAAACCTCATGAGCATTTTAGCCTTTCTGACCACTGTCAAAGACACCCGACTATGCCAACGGCCAGTCCCCTTTTTGGGTCTCTCGCACTGAACTACATAGCCCAGGTCCGATTCCACTTGCCCGATGCTCGCAACGCGTAGTACACCTTAAGACGTACACACGAGCCAAGCTTCTCTTAGATCCTAACATTTCCAAACAATCACATAACCCAGTTATGTTCAAGGTGTTTGAGTTACCATTGTGATCTAGAAGTGGTCAAACATGTAATCTCACTGCCAATGCGATATGAGCCTGCAGGGTCGCACATAAGAGATGTGGAGAAGTTGGATAATTGACTGTGTTGGTAAAGGTTACCAATCACCGACCTGAATAGGGTTGGGCAAATGTTGCCTTGACGGATTGGTAAGAATCGTCAACCGTGAGTCGACGAGTGTCGTCAACCCAAGTTCAACGAGTATCGTCGACCGCGTCTCGACGATCGACGAGAATCGTCGAGTATCGTCGACCGCGGGTCGACGGTCGACGAGTATGGTCCATCCTGCGTTCGGCGAGAATCGTCGAGTATTGTAATCTGATTCTCGCCGATCCTAGGTGATACTCGCCGACTGATTCTCGCCGATTCTGGGTGATACTCGCCGGCTGATTCTCGCCGAATCTGCTTGATGATTCTCGCCGATCGTCGCCGATTCTCGCCGATTGATTCTCACCGATTCTGGAACCCTAAATTCTGGGTGGTCTGCGGATAGCGATATTCCTAAGTCTATTTATGCCTTTGGTATAAATACACACTTAGGGTTTTCGGGATCCTCTCTCTGACAAAAAGATCTGTGCGTGCTGATCGAATCGAAGCCGACGAAAGTGTTCTGCCGTTCGTTCGCTCCGCCGATCCCGAATTCCGCCGATGGAAAGGTTCCGCCGCCATGCTCGCTCCGTCGACCTCCCCCTCTCCGGCGATCGTCGCTGGTGTTGCTCTTCCTGGAGCGGACCTATCAGTCCGTGGAGAAGCAAGGTGCGGTCTTTCTCGTTCCCGATTTTCCGTGCGACGGAAAGATCGGCGTTCTCCTGCTCGTGTGGATTTCTACAGAGACGTGGATATTATTCCACATAGAACTCGCCACTAGCAAGAAGACGAAGCTTGGAGCATCTCCGTTGAGTTGTGACTCAACGCCACCGAGGTAATTTTTGTCTAGTTGTTTGTTAACTTCTTGATTCAACTACCATGGCCCGATCCCATCTCTTTTGGGTTTTCTTGATGTTCTATTCTTCCGCTGCGTGCACAACTGTTGTGTCATCCTCATAGAGAAACCCAACAGTGGTATCAGAGCCAGGTTTGCGGCCATGATTGTTGTATTGGAAGTTTTGTTATTCCAGTGCGTGTAAACCTAGGGATTTAGAAGTATTCTAAATGTCTAGATTTAGTCTTGGTACCCCGCCAAGAACTTCTGGAATTTCATGGAAATTTCTAATTGTTAGAAATTGTAGTCTCCTTAGCAGTAACCATCCCTCGAGTTTGTTTTGGATTTTGAATCCAACATAGAGAGATGAGCTTGTCTACTGCTTTAAGTTGAGTTGTCTTTGCCTTTGTCCAATGCATGTAAATATGAGGATTTGGAAGTTTCCGGATGTTCAGATTTAGCCCTTCCTTCTATCAAATGTTGATGGTGTCAGGTTGTGCACATAAGGGATGCATGTGGTTTTAGAAAAATTGCTTTTCTTTGGATGTGCACATTGATCAAATGTTGATCATGGTTAACTGTTAACCTATAATCAAAATCCCTTCATCAAATATTAAGTGTTCGGATGCCTTCCGATGGATGACACTCTTCCTACCTCGATCGATGAAGTGTGGGCTTGCCAAAGCAAGGTGCATTAATCTATCTTGGTAAGGGTGCGATCGGATAATTGTGATATCCCACTGTCGACATCGGGTCCAGCTTAACTAGGTGACCTCAAAGGTTGAGTGTCTAGAGGCATAGGGTTGGCATGCACCATATGATGGATGCGAGTAAGGAGTTATTCACCAACCATACAAGAATTGCATGAGGATGCAATTGGCAAGCGTTGTCTACCTAAATAACCGCATCGTGAGAGGAAAGCCAAAGCTGACTCATTGTGTTGGTGAAATACGGACCTTGTCCACTAAGAGAGTAGCTCGCATGAACTCTCCGAATTGTTAGTGAGGGCTATCATTTCGAATAAAATAGTTGGAGTGTTTTAATTGAAGTCCAAATTAAAATAAATTGTATTTGAAATTTTGGTACTGATTTTATTCTGCATAAATTCTTGTAGAATTCCATGACAAGTGTTTCACACTCCACGTTGTCTCTGAGAGCCATCCTTGAGAAGGATAAGCTCAGTGGGACTAATTACATGGACTGGTATAGGAACCTGAGAATTGTTCTCAGGCAAGAGCGAAAGCTCTATGTCTTGGAAGAAGAAAATCCCTGAGGTGCCGACCGGGAACTCTTCCCGTGCTGAGAAGGATACTTATAAGAAGTATACTGATGATGCTTTAGATGTCGAATGCCTTATGCTTGCCACTATGAACTCTGAGCTTCAGAAGCAACATGAGAACATGGGGTGCAAGGAGATTGACGAGCATCTCAAGAAAATGTTTCAAGGGCAGGCTCGTCAAGAGAGGTTCGACGTCACAAAAGCGTTGTTTCAGTGCAAGATGGGAGTTCGAGACTCAGTAGGGACTCACGTACTCAAGATGATTGGGTATATAGAGAACCTTGAAAGGCTGGGTTTTCCTCTTGGTCAAGAGTTGGCCACAGATCTGATCCTGCAATTGTTGTCAGACAGTTATGAGCAGTTCGTCTTGAACTATAACATGAATGAAATAGACAAGACACTGCCCGAACTCCTAGGCATGTTGAGAACTGCCGAAATCAATATGAAGAAGGTCAAGCCTGCCAGCCCCATACTGATGGTGCATAAGGGCAAGGGCAAGGCCAAGGGCTCTAAGAAGACGAAGGTGGGACCTAAGTCATATCTTGAGCCCAAGTCTTCTGCACTGATGAAAAGGAAAAGCACGGTGAAGGAAGGGAAATGCCACCACTGTGGCAAGGCTGGTCATTGGAGGAGGAACTGTCCTTCGTACATTGAAGGTCTGCAGAAATTGAAGGGAGATATGACTTCCGCTTCAAATGTTTACGTTATAGAGATAAACCTTTCTGCTCCTTCATCTTGGGTATTGGATACCGGATGTGGTTCTCACATTTGTACAAATGTGCAGGAACTGGGAAGGAGAAGATTGCTGAGTAAAGGGGAGGTGGACCTCCGTGTCGGCAATGGAGCAAGAGTTGCTGCTGTAGACGTAGGGTTTTACCGTCTTTCTTTGCCCAGTGGGCTTGTAATAGAACTAGATAATTGTTATTTTGTTCCGGCCATAACTAGAAACATTATATCTATTTCATGTTTGGACATGATTGGATTTTCTTTTATAATTAAGAACAACTGTTGTTCTATATTTAAGAATGATGTTTGTTATGCTGTAGCCCAATTGTTTAATGGTTCTTTATGTTTTGAACTTGGACCATCTGATCTGTAATGTAGAAAGTAATAAAAGACTAAGAACAAATGACTCGAACCCTACTTTTCTATGGCATTGTCGTCTGGGCCATATCAATGAGAAGCGCATATCCAAACTCCATAGAGATGGACTTTTGGACTCATTTGATTATGAATCATTTGAGCGATGCGAATCTTGTTTGTTAGGCAAAATGACTAAAGCTCCTTTCACTGGTTATACTGAGAGGGCTGGGGATCTCTTGGGTGTTGTACATAGTGATGTATGCGGACCCATGAGTTCCATGGCTAGAGGTGGGTATTTTTACTTTGTTACATTTACTGATGATTTCAGTAGATACAGATATGTGTATCTTATGAAGTGCAAATCCGAGACCTTTGAAAAGTTCAAAGAGTTCAAGAATGAAGTAGAAAACCAGTTGGGTAAAAGGGTTAAAGCACTCCGATCTGATCGAGGTGGCGAATACCTGAGTCATGAGTTCCGTGATCATCTGAAAGAGTGTGGTATTGTATCACAGCTCACTCCACCTAGAACACCACAACATAATGGTGTGTCTGAGAGGAGAAATCGTACTCTGCTAGACATGGTATGTTCGATGATGAGTCATGCAGACCTGCCTGTTTCCTTTTGGGGTTTTTCTTTTGAGACTGCTGCAATGACATTGAATCGCGCTCCAACGAAAACGGTTTTGAAGACACCATATGAGATATGGACTGGAAAGCGTCCTAGTATGTCGTTCATTAAAATTTGGGGCTGTGAGGCATACATGAGATGTCAAATGCCTGACAAGCTGGAACCCAAATCGGATAAGTGTTATCTGGTGGGATATCCTAGGGAAACGAAAGGGTATTACTTTTACCTACCGTCTGAGGGGAAAGTGTTTGTCGCAAGGACTGGTGTCTTCTTGAGAAAGAGTTCTTATCAAGAAAGACTGAAAAGGTAGAGCTTGAAGAAGTTCAAGAACCACATGTAGTGAATGAACCGGAATTGGATTCTAAGACAAGACTACAAGATGTTGTAGCTAGAGAACCTGCTCAAGGAACATAAGTCCTACGTAGATCTGGTAGACCGAGGTTTGAGCCTGAGAGATATGGATTTCTCGTGTCTCAAATAGGTAATGTGTTGCTTATGGATCATGATGATGAACCAGCAACCTACCAAGAGGCTATGAATGGACCAGACTCCGACAAATGGCTTGAGGCTATGAAATCTGAAATGGACTCCATGTATGCAAACCAAGTTTGGAACTTGGTGGAACCACCTGAAGGGGTACAAACCATAGGGTGCAAGTGGGTCTTCAAGAAGAAGACCGACATGGATGGGAATGTACAGACATTCAAAGGGCGACTGGTGGCTAAGGGTTTCAAGCAAATTCATGGTATTGACTATGATGAGACCTTTTCCCCTGTTGCCATGGTAAAGTCCATAAGGATATTGCTTGCTGTTACTGCGTATTATGACTACGAGATCTGGCAGATGGATGTCAAAATGGCTTTCCTTAATGGAAACCTCCTTGAGGAAGTGTATATGACACAACCCGAGGGTTTTGTATCCCCAAATGAAGCCACTAAAATATGCAAGCTGAATAAGTCCATCTATGGACTGAAACAGGCCTCTCGAAGTTGGAATCTTCGTTTTGATGAGAAAATCAAAGAGTTTGGTTTCATCAAGAATGAAGATGAGCCTTGTGTTTACAAGCGAATCAGTGGGAGCATTGTTGTCTTCCTGATATTGTATATAGATGACATACTGTTGATTGGGAATGACATTCCTACCCTGAAAGTTGTTAAGAACAACCTAGGGAACTGCTTTTCAATGAATGATTTGGGTGAATCGACTTATATATTAGGTATTAAGATCTATAGAGATAGATCGAAGAAGTTGCTGGGTTTGACCCAGAGTACGTACATCGAAAATGTGTTGAAGCGGTTCAACATGCTTGAGTCCAAGAAAAGATTTTTGCCCATGTCTCATGGTGTGAATCTCTTTAAGGACCAGTGTCCAAAGTCTTGTGAAGATAAGGACCGCATGAAGTTGATTCCATATGCTTCGGCAATTGGATCAATCATGTATGCGATGTTATGTACTCGACCCGACATCTCCTTTGCTTTGAGCATGACTAGCAGGTATCAGTCAGACCCCGGTGAGTGTCACTGGATTGCAGTCAAGAGTGTCCTGAAGTACTTGAGAAGGACTAAGGATGTGTTCTTGGTGTATGGTGGAGAGGAGGAGCTCGTTGTAAGTGGTTACACGGATGCTAGCTTCCAAACTGATAGAGACGACTCCAAGTCTCAGTCAGGTTTTGTGTTTTGCCTGAATGGAGGAGCTGTGAGCTGGAAGAGTTCCAAGCAAGAGACAGTTGCTGATTCTACAACAGAGGCCGAGTATATCGCCACAGCTAATGCGGTGAAGGAGGCTGTATGGATTAGGAAATTCATCGGTGAGCTTGATGTAGTTCCTAGCATTGTTGGTCCCGTAGTTCTCTACTGTGATAACAATGGTGCAATTGCACAATCTAAGGAACCTAGATCCCATCAGCGCTCCAAGCACATACTTCGGTGGTTTCATCTTATTCGTGAGATTGTCGAACGAGGAGATGTAAACATTTGCAGAGTGTCGACTGAGGAGAATATTGTAGATCCACTGACAAAGCCTCTCGCGCAGAGAAAGCATGATGGTCATACTAGATCGATGGGTATACGATACCTAAATGATCAACTCTAGTGAGAATCTTGTGGATTGCATGTAAACATGTATCTCGTTGGCTATTTGTTCATATGATGAATAGTGTACCTAGTTTTTCTCTTACAATTAATGACAAGTTCTTTTATTATGAGTTTTTCTATATGATAGTTAAATGTTAACATAATAGATACCCTTAGAATGTTCGCTTCCATGGGACATCAAGTACGTGACTTGAATGTGAGAGCCTATGATTTATTTGAAGCTTCATTCTTAAAAGGTCCCTGGTCGAGTATCATCATAGAAGCTAAGGGTGATGATGGTACTTGAAGACTAGCACGTGCGTTGACTGATGACCGGTTCTCACAGGTCATGATATTGTGATATCAAGTCATCACGTGGGTACTTGTTAGTGAACAAGTTGTACTGGACAGACCCAACCTGAGACTACTCTGTGGATTGTCATCCAATCGTGTCACGAGTAGGTCTCAATTGACAATGGTGTTGTGGTCCTTTAACCTGAAGTCACAGCATTCATCAAGTGAGGAAGAGCGTGCTTTGATGCCATCTAAAGTCTTCCTTGAGAAAGGTTGATGATAAGGGTGGTTGTTGGGCATGTTACGAATCATTTGGGTGTTTGTGTGTGAGTAGATATGGTATTTGTCCTCCTGTATGACAGGAGTTGCATCCATGGGCCCCTTGATGGAACTGGACTAAGAAATGCATGACCATGCTTGGTTGAGTAAATATGTGATATTGGACTCACCATTCTCTAGAAGTCCGTCCTGGATCAAGAAACTTGGATTGAGCTATTACGAGGGTGACACGGTCCATGCCTCTAGTTCTTTCCGGATGTAAGGGACAAAGGGACAAAGACAACGCTGATACATTGGTCATAAAGGCTTATGAGTTATAAACTCTTATTGCTTGGGGAGCAATGATGCATTGCTAGATGCCGTTCATTGTTTGTGAGATTTTTGGTTTGATACTTTCAAGATCAAGTGGGAGTCTGTTGGAGTTACCATTGTGATATAGAAGTGGTCAAACATATAATCTCACTGCCAACGCGATATGAGCCTGCAGGGTCGCACATAAGAGATGTGGAGAAGTTGGATGATTGACTGTGTTGGTAAAGGTTACCAATCACCGACCTGAATAGGGTTGGGCAAATGTTGCCTTGACGGATTGGTAAGAATCGTCGACCGTGAGTCGACGAGTGTCGTCAACCCAAGTTCGACGAGTATCGTCGACCGCGTCTCGACGATCGACGAGAATCGTCGAGTATCGTCGACCGCGGGTCGACGGTCGACGAGTATGGTCCATCCTGCATTCGGCGAGAATCGTCGAGTACCATGGCCCGATCCCATCTCTTTTGGGTTTTCTTGATGTTTTATTCTTCCGCTGCGTGCACAACTGTTGTGCCATCCTCATAGAGAAACCCAACACAAGGCCGGTTCCCAGACCGCCAAGTTAGCAGAACAACAATTCCGCTCAGTTTTACGGGTGCGCCTTGGAGTTAATACCCAAGGATCCCTGCTGCAATCTACCGCGTAGCCACCCGAAAACCGAAAGCACGGAGTCTTCTCCGGCAAACCATAACAAACGCAACATCACCGATCCAGACCAACATGTCCGGGTAGGCTTCACACACAATGTCTATGTTCGTACTTCGATTCCGGACTCTATATGCAACACAAGGGGGACTATTCCCGTCAACCCCAAGGAACACTGCACACTCACCGCACACTCGCGGGAGCGGGTTTCCCAATGCAAAAAGTAAGAGAGCTTCACATGCTCAAGTAGAGAATCGTTACCCTTGCAGTACGCTTTTGCGCGATGGAAAATTACACGGATAGAAGTCTTCGCAATGGGATTTCCTCCACGGATCCTCTCTCGGTTCTCTAAACGGTGCTCTGATTCTCCGTCGGCAGCCGTAATCCTCCACCTTCTTCCTCCTCTCTCTAATTCCTTGAAAGAGAGTGCTTAAGAGTGAAATGAGGAATTGATCCTCTATTTCCGACCTTAACAGAGCAGGAACTCATCTGGGCCGTCGGATCTTAATTAAAGAAAATGGACTGCTCAAATCCGGACAAAAATCCCCAAAATTGGGCCGAACACGGCTAGTCACACGACCGTGTCCCAGGCCGTGTGCCTCGATCCAGGCACGATCGTCGAACACAAAGACTCACACGGGCTCAGACACGCCCGTGTCGCAATCGACACGCCCGTGTCGGGATTCTGATACGCCCGTGTCCTGTGACCGTGTCACAGAAAACCGCCACGCCAACCGACACGACTCTTAGGAACACGGGTAGGCACACGCCCGTGTCAGATAACACGCCCGTGTCACTCTGTCGTGTTTCCTGCCGTGTCCTTCTCTGGACACAGCCGGGCAACAGAGGGCTCTACATGGGCTTGGACACGCTCATATCCTAGGCCATGTACCCCTATACAGGAACCAAAAATATTTCATGGGACGCGACCAGCTTGATACCGATTTTCGGGGCGTTACAACCTAGAAGTGACCTTCGCCACCCTGCGCAAGTACAAGATGCGGCTGAACCCCCTGAAGTGTGTCTTCGGGGCCAGCAGGGGAAAGTTCTTGGGGCACCTCCTCACCCCCGCAGGGGTCGAGCCAAATCCTGATAAGGTCAAAGCTATCATGGAACTAGGATCGCCGAGAAATACTAAGGAGGTGCAAAGATTGACAGGGAAGCTAGCAGGGTTAAGCAGGTTCCAAGCTCCCCCTTCTTCAAAACACTTAGGGGGGGCAAAAATTCGAGTGGACCAAGGAGTGCGAGGAGGCATTCAAAGCTCTTAAAATGCAATTGATGCGGGCTGCTTTGTTCTAAGGGCCAAAGGAGGGGGAGGACCTATTTTTGTATCTTGGGGTCGGGGCGGAGGCCTTGAGCTCCGTCCTAGTTCGTGAAGAGGGGAAGAAGCAGCTCCCCATATACTACGTGAGCCGCGTCTTGAGGAAGGCTGAGCTCCGGTATCCAATTTTAGAGAAGTTGGCCTCTGCCTTCACCTCCAACCACTTAGAGAAGTAGTCGATCATTACCAACAGGAACCTTCTTTGCCCACTGGCCTGGGGGAACGGTCCCACCAAATCCATCCCCCAAATGGCGAAGGGTCGGGGGGCTGTGATACTCTTGAGTCACTGAGCCGGCTGTAGCTGGATGGGGGCAAACAGCTGGCACTTGTGACATCTTCTTGCGAACTCTGGCACATCGCGGCCCAAGGTGGGCCAGAAATACCCTTGCCTGACGATCCTTCCTTCCAGGGTCCGACACTCCCCAGAGTGGACTTCTTCTAGGATTCTTTGTACTTCACCTTCGGCCACGCAACGGGCCAACATCCCCGAGAGAGAGTCTTCCTGTATAGCTGCCCATCCCGGAGGAGGTAGTATGATGATTTGTACCTGAGCTTCTTCCTATCCACCCCCTCTGGATACTCTCCCATGGTAAGGAAAGTTGTGAACGAGTCCATCCACGAGGTCCGCTGATCTATCTCCATGAGCTCTCCCTCTTCGATGGAAGGGCGGAATAGATCGGTGATAGTTCCCCCCACCCGGGGACCATGTTTTGCTAGCTGATCGACCTGCTCATTTTCTTCCCTAGGCACATGTCGGATGGAGAAGGTTTTGAACGTGCCAATGACCCCCTTCACTTTGTCCAAGTAAAACCGAAGTGTAGGCTCCCTTGCCTCAAATTCCTCGTTAATCTGGGAAGCCACCACCATGGAGTTAGTGAGGACCTCCACGTCCAACACCCCCAGCTCCATGGCCAGGCGCAGCCCTGCTATCGCGACATGGTACACAGCCTGTTTGTTGGTGATGGGAAAGTTCACCACCACTGTTTGCTCAATTCTAATTCCCTGAGGGCTATCCAAGTTCACCCCCACCCCCAGGGAGTGTCTCCCCGAAGCGCCATTTGCTTTCACCTTCCATGGAGTCGGACGAGTGAGCTCTTCCTCCGCCACCTCGATCACATAATCGACAAAAACGTCAGCCATCGCTTGAGCCTTGATTGAGAGGCGGGGGACGAAGGAGATGTCAAACTCGCTCAACTCCACCGACCACTTGGCCAGCCTGCCTGAATGCTCCACCCCCTCAAAGATGTGGTGGAGGGGGTCGTCAGTCATCACTCGGATGGAGTGTGCCTGGAAATAGGGCCGCAGCCTCCGGGCCGAGATGATCAGGGCGAAGGCCAGCTTCTCCAAAATTGGATACCGGAGCTCAGCCTTCCTCAAGACCCGACTCACGTAGTATATGGGGAGTGTTGGGTACATTGGTTTAAATGTACTTGATTTGAAGAAGCCTCACCCAACTCAATGATATACATCAAAATGTATTTGATGTATTTTGAGTTACTTGTGCAGGTTAAGTATTTGCAGGAATAAAGCAAAAAGTTTCTAAGTCCATGTGTCGACACCCAGAGGGAAAGTGTCGACACTTAAGAAGTCTTGTGTCGACACCCAGACAAGCAGTGTCGACACTTGGAGTTATTGTGTCGACACCAGGGATGCTGAGTCGACACCAGACAGAAAGTGTCGACACAATGAGCTGTGTCGACACTCAATGAAAAAAGTGCAGTAAAGCAGTGTCGACACTTAACAGTTGTGTCGACACCCAGTGAAGCTGTGTCTACATCAGAAAGTGTCGACACTTGGAGCTGTGTCGACACTCAGCAAAAGTCAACAGAGACCAAGTACAAGTGTCGACACTCAGAATAATGTGTCGACACTTAGCAGAAGACTCAACACTTGAAGAAAGTGTCGACACAAGGAGCTGTATTGACACTTAGCAAAGAACAGCAAAGTTCAACAAAATATTCTAAGTACAAGTGTCGACACTATGGAAATGTGTCAACACTCAGCTGAAGTCTCGACAGAAGAAGAAAGTGTCGACACCCAGAGCAATGTGTCGACACTCAACAAGTATCAACACTGAAGACTTGTGTCGACACCAAGAAGCAGTGTCGACACTTAACAGATTCAACACATGAAGATGTGTCGGCACAAAGGAGATGTGTCGACACTTAGAAGAATTCAGCAAAATTCTGAAGAACAAGTACTTATGTCGACACTCAATTTCAGTGTCGACACATGAAGAAGAAGTAGTGTCGAGATAAAGAATCAACAACACAAGGAGTTGTGTCGACACCTTGTAGACTAGTATCGACACTTAGACAACATGTGTCGACACTTGGTCTATAAGTGTCGACACTTAAAGACAGAAAGTCTCGACACTTAAAGACAGTTACAGCATTTTCAAGAACTGACTGGATGACTTGACAGCTGCCATTCCAGCCGGTCTACAGCACCTGTCAGAGTTGTCAGAATTCAGTTATGGACCGGACCAGCCAGTTACCATGAAGAAGGTCTATAAATAGGCCTATACTGTCTACAGAAGAGATTGATCAAAGGGTTGTTGAAGTTGTCAAAGTTCAAATTATTAATCAAGTATTCAACAAAGAAGATCTAGCTATTCCTTGAAAAATCAAGTGCAGATCTAAGAAGTTGGAGAGAGAGAGCTCCATCCAAGAAATCAGCCATTGGAACTTGGCTGAGAAGAAGGGTTCAGATTTATTCTGGATCTTAAGAAGCAGAGATCAAGGATCAACTGCAGAAGGAGTCAGTCTTATTGAGTTCTACTTTCAAGAAGCTTTGAAGAAAGCTAAGTCAGATTGATTCCAGCTGAGTTCTTCCAAGAACTCATCAAGAAACTCACAACTCCCCTCTTTTGTCTTTGGGTTGTTGAGTTAACAATTGTTATATACATTTTATCTTGTATGATCCTTTGGATCTGAGTTTTTGTAAGCCTATAATTATAAAGGATGAGTGTAGGGCTTGAGATCCTGAGTGTAGGAGATAGAAATCTCTGAGTGTAGGCCTTGGTGGCTAAGTGTAGGCCTGGGTGGCTGAGTGTAGGCCTTTGTGGCTGAGTGTAGGCTTTGTGGAAAAGCTGAGTTGTAGGGCCTTGAGCCTGAGGTGTAGGAACCAGTTTGGGTTCTGAGATAGTGGAGGAGTTTGGCCGAATCTAGTACACTACTAGATAGGCGAAGGGGGAAAGTGGATGTACCCAAAGCTTGGGGAACTACTATAAAACTCTGTGTCTACTGTGTGATTGTTGTTGGCTGTGATTGTTGCATATGTGCTGTGTTATAGTAGATAGAATTCTGTGAAATTAACTGATTGCTGCCATAAAAAGAATTAGGTCACCTATTCACCCCCCCCCCTCTAGGTGTTTAGATACTATATCTTTCAAGTGGTATCAAAGCGAGGTTCCTCAAAAAGGACTAACAGTCTGAGGAGATCCTGATTGGCAGATTCAGTCTAAGTCAAATTACAGATTCAAGAAAATCAAGAACCATGGGTTCCTCTGAGAATCACAAGGAATTGGGATCCATGAAATTACCTCTATGTAGGAAAGAGATATTTGGGATCTGGAAGGAAAGGGTAAGGCTGTTTATGGAAGCCTCAGACCCTAGGATTTACATCACAGTCAAAGAGGGGCCATATGTGCCCATGAAGATATCAGTTCTAGATGCAAATCAGAGAACACCAAAGGATTTCTCTGAAATGACAAAGGATGAGATTGTCCTAGCCACCATGGACAAAAGGGCTCAAAACATTATAGTGAGTGCCATAGATGATGCAACTTTTCAGAATCTAATACACTGTAAGACAGCCAAAGAGATGTGGGATACCCTTATTGTGTATATGGAAGGATCTGAAGAAGTTAGGCAAGACAGAAAATCCTTGCTAAATCAAGAGTATGAAAGTTTTAGACAAGGAAAGGGTGATAGCATAACTGAGTGCTATAAGAAGTTTTACAGGATAGTGAATGAACTCATGTCTTATGGAAGAGAGTTCAGTAATTATGAACTAAATGACAAGTTCCTAAGGTCCCTAACTAAAGATTGGGACACCAAGATCTGTGCCATTAGAGAAATGGCTAAGTTGGGAGAAATTCCTCCACCTACACTGTTTGGCAAATTGTTGTCATATGAAATGCAGTTGACAGTGAGGAAAGAGGAGGAGAAATCAACAAGAAATGAACATAAGGAAAGAACTGTAGCTTTCAAGACAGAAGCCCCCAGAAAGTACAGGAATAAGTCACCAACTCCACCTCCAAAGGTAGCTGAATCAGAGTCAGATGAGTCAGTCAGCACAAAATCTGAAAGCAGTGAAAGTGATGAAGACTTTGCTGCCTTCACTAGACATTTTCAGAAGTTGTTGAAGAAGAAACAGTGGAGGTCAAGGCCTTCTACTTCACAGGGAAAAGAAGACCTATATCAGAATAAAAAGGCTTCAAAGAAGGACAGGAAGAGGACTAAGTCTAGCAAGGCAACTGTTTCAAAAATAGTGTGCTATTGCTGCAATAGACAAGGTCATGTTGTTGCAGATTGTCCTGAAAAGAGAAAGGAGTCTAGTGACAGGAAGAAGACTCATTTCAAAGGCAAGAAAGAGAAGTCTTTTGTTGCCAAAAAGGAGAAGACTCTGTCAGAAATCTCTTCTTCAGAAACTGAGTCTGATGTTGAGGCATACATAGGGCTGTTTGCTGAAGAAGAAGAAGAAGAAGAGTTCATGTAGATTATGGAGTCTACATATGAAATAGAAGACAGTCAATGCCAAGGGCTAATGGCTTTGACAGAGAATGACAAAATCCTGGAGCAGCCAGGACCCAGTAAGGTACAAAGTTCAACTTTAAGTTCAGTTTCTTGTGCCAGTACAGAATCAGATTCATCATCATCTAGTGATGAGAGTGTATCTGAGTCTGAGGAAGATATTCATTAGCTGATAGATGAATATAAAGTACTGTTGCAAGCTTATAAGAAGAGCAAATCCCTAGCCAAAAGTCAGGCAAAAGAAATTGCTGATCTCAAAGCTGCTGCAACAGATTCTGAGAAGTTATTTGATCAAAAGCTTAATGAGATATCCAGGCTGAAGCACATAATAGTGATTCAGATGGGTACTATATCATTTAAAAATGATCAAATCAAGAGTCTGGAGATTAATCTTCAGAAGGAGAGAGAGCTTGTTGCTAGGTTTTCTAAACCTAAGTCAGTGCTACCTTTAATTGATGAATTTGTTCATCACAAAAGCAAGGCTGGACTGGGTTTTATTAAACCTGCAAGGACTGAGCAGTCCAAGTCCAAGGGCAAAGCCCCAACATTCAACAATTCAGCTGTAGATAAGACAGCAAAGACAGTACCTAAGCAAAGGTACAATAAGTTTGAATGTTGGTGATGTGGCAAGGTTGGCCACTTTGCAATGGACTGTTAGCACAATGCTAGTGCCAAAGTGTGTAGCAAACTGCCTATTGGAAAACCAGTAGGTAGCTTTGTCAAGTTGCAAACTAACAAGTACCAAGGACCCAAGAATACTTTGGGTTCTAAGGTTCATTAATCTGTTTTGCAGGTGAGTCCAAGTGGCCATACCCCAACATGGTACTTGGACAGTGGATGTTCCAAACATATGACTGGAACTAGGGGACTACTAAGGGACTACATTCCAATCAAAGATGGTCCAAAAGTAACCTTTGGTGGTTCTGAAAAAGGAATCATCAAAGGATTTGGTAACATTTCTAGTAACTTGGTTACCATTACTCAAGTGGCTTATGTTAAAGGGTTGAAACACAACCTAATAAGTATAAGTCAATTAAGTGATGTAGGGTATGACATCTCATTTGTTAAAAATGGTTGTCATATCAAGAGGTCAACTGATCAAGAGATCATTTTGATAGGTTATAGAAAGAGGAATGTCTACTGCCTAGACATTATGTGTGAGACCAATGGTTCTCAAGAGTGTCTTGTAGCTGATGAGACAGTCTCTTATTGTGTCAAATGGCACAAGAGGCTTGCCCATCTTAACTACAAGACAATTCCCAAACTCTTTAGCAAAGAGTTAGTGAGGAATGGTCCTCAAGTTAAGTGTGTTAAAGATGGTATTTGCTCAGCTTGTCAAAAGGGCAAGCAGACTAGATCCATCTTTAGAAGCATAGAAAACAAAGATGCTGTGAAGTGTTTATACCTCTTGCATATGGATCTCTTTGGTCCAATGCCAGTTCACAGCCTAGGTAGGAAGGGCTATACCTTTGTAGTTGTAGATGACTACTCAAGGTTTTCCTGGGTGTTCTTCTTAAGACAGAAATCTGAAACACACAATGTCTTCTATAGGTTTGTTAGACAAATTCAGAATGAACTAAATAGTACAGTGGTCAAAATAAGAAGTGACCATGGTACTGAGTTTCAGTCTGATAGCATGACAAAACTATGTGAAGACTTTGGGATATTTCAAGAGTTTTCTTCACCTAGAACACCTCAGCAAAATGACATTGCTGAAAGGAAGAATAGGACCTTGATTGAGGCAGGTAGAACCCTATTACGTGATACATCACTGCCAGAATATTTATGGGCTGAAGCAGTTAACACTGCATGCCATGTTATAAATAGGGCTACCATCACTAAAAGCCTAAACAAGACCCCCTATGAAGGTATGAAAGGTAGGAAACCAAACCTATCCTACTTCAGGATCTTTGGTTGCAAATGTTTCATACTTAACAATAGAAAGTCTTACTTAACTAAGTTTGCTGCCAAGTCCCAAGAGGGAATTTTTGTTGGGTACAGCAATAACAGTAAGGCTTATAGAGTCTACAACTTGTCTACACAAGTTGTAGAAGAAACTGTACATGTAGTATTTGATGAGACTAAACTTATTAATAATGAGTTGTCTAGTAGTGTATGCAGCCCCACAGGTTTAACAAAGAAGATGGACAAGCTCACTTTAGAAGAAGAATCTACTGCAAGACAGTAAGTAGAAGACAGTGGCTGTTGTCCAGGGGGAGAACTACATGTACCAAATACAGAAGAAGTACAAGGAGTACAACAAGATGATGAAACTGAAGAGGTTCAACCAGAAGTCAGGATGCCTCCAGCCAATAGGCATCTTAGAGATCATCCAGTTGAGCAGATTATTGGAGATCCAAGACAAGGGGTACAAACAAGGAGCAGAAACCTGAATGCAGCAGTCTACTCCAGCTTTCTATCCCAAGTTGAACCTAAGAAGTTTGAAGAAGCCATACTAGATCCACAATGGACTGAAGCAATGCAAGAAGAGCTTAATCAGTTCAAAAGGTGCAAGGTCTGGGAACTTGTTCCTAAACCTAAAGACCACAATATAATAGGAACCAAGTGGATCTACAGGAATAAGATGGATGAACAAGGGGTCATCATTAAGAATAATGCAAGACTGGTTGCTAAAGGATATAGGCAAGAAGAAGGTATTGACTTTGATCAAACCTTTTCTCCAGTAGCCAGACTGGAAGCCATAAGGATGTTTCTTGCCTATGCAACCTATCAAGGATTCAAAGTTTACCAAATGGATGTCAAGTCAGCATTTCAGAATGGTAATCTTAAAAAAGAAGTCTATGTAGAACAGCCTTCAAGTTTTGTTGATTCAAATCTACCTCATCATGTCTATAGACTTAGGAAAGCTTTATATGGGTTAAAGCAAGCGCCTAGGGCTTGGTATGAAACCATATCTAGTTTCCTCATTGAGAACAAGTTCTCAAGGGGGAAAATAGATAAGACTCTATTCCTTAGGGAATCTAGAGGCAAAGTTATACTAGTCTAAATATATGTAGATGACATCATATTTGGGTCTACTGAAAGCAGCCTTTGCAAAAAGTTTGCAAAACTTATGCAAGGAAAATTTGAGATGAGTAGTATGGGAGAGCTGAAGTTTTTCTTGGGTCTCCAAGTTAAACAGACTGAGAGTGGTTTATCCATTTGTCAGTCTAAGTTCACCCTAGAACTCATACGGAAGTATGGTATGGATTCATCCAATACCATGAAGACTCCTATGGGGTCAAGTATGTCTCTTAGCAAGGATGATGCAGGGAAGCCTGTAGATGAAACCTTGTATAGAGGGATAGTTGGCTCCCTATTATACTTGACTGCAAGTAGACCAGATATCATGTATGCTACATGTGTCTGTGCAAGGTATCAAGCCTGCCCTAAAGAGTCTCATTTGACAGCAGTCAAAAGAATATTGAGATATCTAAAGGGCACTCCCTATCTAGGCCTCTAGTACCATAGGAATATGGATTTTGAACTAACAGGTTATTCAGATGCAGACTTTGCAGGATGCAAAGAAGATAGAAAAAGCACTACTGGAACCTGTCAATTCCTAGGTGGGAGACTAATTTCATGGAGTAGCAAAAAGCAAACCAGTGTGGCTATCTCCACTGCAGAGTCAGAGTATGTGGCTGCAGGAAGTTGCTGTGCTCAACTTCAATGGATACAACATCAGCTTGAGGACTATGGATTTCAGGTAAGTAGAACTCCACTCTTCTGTGATTCTACTAGTGCTATTTCAATAGCCAATAATCCTGTATCCCATAGTAGAACAAAACATATTGAAATTAAATATCATTTTCTTAGGGAGCATGTAGAAAGAGAAGATATTTTACTTGAATATGTTAAGACAGATGAACAACTAGCTGATATGTATACTAAGCCCCTAGAAGAAGCTAAGTTCAATAGGTTTAAATTGAACTAGGAATGATAAACTTAGAGTAAGTTTACAGAATTGAAATTGGCTAAGTAAAAAGGTGTCGACACATAGAGATATCTGTGTCGACACAGAAAGTATGTGTCGACACTTCAGGAAAAAGGTGTCGACACATCTAGAAAGTTTGTGTCGACACTTCAGAATATTAGTGTCGACACATGATAAGTTGGTGTCGACACAACTAAAGCAGTGTCGACACTTAAGTTTTACTCATAATTTTCTAAGTAAAGTCTCGACTATGTGTCGAGTTATGTGGTGTCGACACATAAACAAGTGTCGACACATAAAAAACTGTTGACTAAACTTGTGTCGACACATATGTGTCGAGACATTATAAGTCAGTGTCGACACTTATTTCCAGTGTCGACACAATTTAAGTTAGCTGTCCCGCCTGTTCATCTTCAAAATTAGAAAGGTATAAATAGGGTTTTGCCTTAGTTTGTCGACACGCTTTCAAAGTTTTGAGACCAAACTTCTGTGTCGACGCCTCTCTTCTCTCAAGATAAATTCTACAAACCCTAATGGCGCCAAAGCTTGAGGAGAATGTCAACAAAGGATACGAGCTGGTGCGCGGTGCTTTCGATAATGTTGATCAAGAAATCCAGTCTGTCGTAACCCTAGTTGCCGATTCAGGATTGGAATATCTTGTTTCAGAACCTACTAAGATATGGAAGAAAGAGGTACTAGAATTCCTAAATGGAACCAAGGTGGACGAATCTGGATACAAAATCAAATCCAGAGTTCATGGAGCAAAGATTAAGGTATCCCCTAAGAGCTTAAGGAAGATTCTTCAGCTACCAAGAATTCAAGAGGAAGATGAGGTTACTGCTTCAAAAACCAGGGAAGCTCTAACCTGGTGTGGACTTGATTCTAAAATGAATATTGGTTCAGTTTTCAACAGAAAGGGCATGAACAGCCAAGGCAAATTCATGTCTGAGATAGTTGACAACGTAATTTTAAGCAAGCCAGGAGGGCATGACAGAGTGTCTGCCTCTATGTTCAATATTATGACCAGGATTATCTTCACTCTAAGAACTGATTGGTCTGTTATAGTATTTGAGAAAATCAAGGAAAGCTTGAAGAAGCCCAACCTGGGCAGAATCTTAAGTCTATACCTAGCTGGTACCATACCAGAGGTCATGAGTACTGCTGCTGGAACTAAAATAAATCACATGAGGAAAATGAATCTGAGAATTTTCTCTAGATGGGACAGGGTGTTGTCAAAGGAGATGCCAACCCCTGAGAAGATAGTTTCTGAGAAGGAGATTCCACCAAAGAAGAAGAGGAAGACAGCTCCAATGGCTCAAGTTCCAACTAGCAGCTCTGAAAGTGAAGAGCAAGTCGTCTTCTCATCTGATGAGAATGAGGAAGGACCTGCTGTAAAATCTCCTGCTCCTCAAGATGATGCTGAGATCCAGGTGGAGATACCTCAAGCTAGCCCCATACACAAGGATCAAAGCCAGGGGGAGCTTCCATTTGTAAATGAACCCACTACACTGGAAAGTGAACAAGCAACAAACATTATCCTAGAGGTAATCACTGAACTCAATACTTTAGAATTTCCTATGGAAGATACTGATTTGTCTGATGTTCATCAGCAAACTCAGCTGGATAACTAAGTCCCAGATGCTGTCTTGGAAGACACATCTGTTGCAGGTCCAACAGTTCCTGATTCAGTGGTTGAAGAGCCAAGACTTTCTCCTGCTCATTCTCAACAAGAATACACCATGGAAGATTTATTTCTAAATATAGATCAAGAAGATTTTGATAAGGAAACTGCTGCTGAAGAGGAGAATGCTCCAGTTGAGGGGGAGCAGATGCAAATTCTAGAAGAGCCTGTGAGACAAGAAACTGTGAAGGCACCAGATGTGCAAACTGAGAGGCCTCCAAGCCCTAAGAAGAGGGTGGATATAGCCAGCTCCTCAGCTTCTGAAGATGAGGAGACTACCAGGGCTAGGAAAACGAAAATTTATGTCTTCAAAAGAAGGAGCCAGAGTTATAAGAAGGCTCTCCAAACTATTGCTCCACAGCCTATAGCACAGCCAACTCCAACTGTGGATTATAGTGCTTTAATGGTTGCAATGCAAGTCAAGTTGGATGAACAAAGGCAGGCAATTGAGAAGTATGTAGATGAAGGGCACAAATCTTTGTAATTTGATCTGGCCCAGGACATAAATTCAATAAGATTTGAAATGAATCTTAACAAAAAGGAGATGACAGACTGCTTCCACAAAGGGGGGAATGCAGTGGTGTACTTAGCTACACACCTAGAAAAGATTAAGGCTCAAGTTGATGACATAGCCCTGAAGCAAGGATATGTACTTGAAAATCAACTTAGAATGAATGACAATTTGACAGAATCTCATAATGCAATTGTCACAGAACTAAAGAACATAGCTGCTGGACCTTCTACCTCTACTGCTACTATTAAAGCTGAATTTGACAAGGTATTTCAAGAAGAAATCAATGCTGTTAAGACTGTTATTCAAGACTCCCAGAAGGCCATATCTGAACAACTTAAAAAGCTCAAACCTTTCTTTAAAGATGGAGTCATATACTTGGATAATCAAATCAGATTCCAGAAGGATGATGTCAGAGATCACATGGCTAGAGAAGTCATAAAGGTGGAGAGAGTTTTAGTCAAAGCTAGCTCTGATCATGCCAAATGGATATCTAATTCCATCAGAGCTACACTGGGCTATCCTCCACTTTGTGATGATGATAATGTTGCTGAATATGGAATTCAGCCTGCATATTTAGGAGGGGAGCAACCAGAAGTGGCTCAAGTTATCTATCCTGCTCCAGATTTTGAAATGGTGCAAGCTGATATTCATCACATGTATAGCCCAACTGAAGGGAAGTCTAATGTCATTTTGGAAAAAGTGGTTCAGCCTATATCTGAAGCTATGCAAGCAGCTCTTCAGAAAGAAGAAGAAGCTCTACAGAAAGAAGAAGAGACTAGACTTTCTAAGAAGAGGTTTAGGGAACAAGCTGAACAAAGGCCAGACTTTGAGCAGTGGAGCCCTACCTCTAGAAACATTATATTAACTGCCTGGAAAGCTGCCAAGGATAACATTCAAGACAGGAACAAATGGTTCTCTGAAACTGAATGGAGGAAACATGAATCAAGGCAGGAGGCCATAGTTCAACATAGAAGGAAGGCCAAGATGGGAAAGCTTCCTCCTACAGCTCTGGAGCCTAGCAAGTACTTTCCAAAGCCATACCATTACTTTGAAAGGCAGAAGATTAAAGCAGAAGAGCTTAAGAAGAAAGACTTGAAAGGCAAGAAGCCTGCTGATGCTGAAGTTGCTGATGCTCCTGTCCAAGCTAAAGTTCATGCTGGCAAAGGAATAGTGATTAAGGAGCCAGAACTAAAATATAATTAGAATTTTCTTAAAGTTTACTTTGTAATCTTTTTGATGAAAAACAATTTGTGAACTTCTGAAAATGTATAAGACAGATATTAGAACAGTATGTAATGTGTTAAATCTATTTCATATTTGTTTTGTGATGATGTCTATGTCTATTTCATATTTGTTCTGTGATGATATATTTGTATACATGTGTGATTAATACATGTTTATGTTTACCTGCTGTATATAATCCTGCTTTATATCATTGTGCAATTTTATTTATGAATGGTGTATATCATTGACTAAGGGTTATGACTTCTCCAAATAGGGGGAGATTGTTCGGTACATTGATTTAAATGTACCTGATTTGAAGAAGCCTCACCCAACTCAATGATATACATCAAAATGTATTTGATGTATTTTGAGTTACTTATGCAGGTTAAGTATTTGCAGGAATAAAGCAAAAAGTTTCTAAGTCCATGTGTCGACACCCAGAGGGAAAGTGTCAACACTTAAGAAGTCTTGTATCGACACCCAGACAAGCAGTGTCGACACTTGGAGTTATTGTGTCGACACCAGGGATGTTGAGTCGAAACCAGACAGAAAGTGTCGACACAAGGAGCTGTGTCGACACTCAATGAAAAAAGTGCAGTAAAGCAGTGTCGACACTTAACAGTTGTGTCGACACCCAGTGAAGCTGTGTCTACATCAGAAAGTGTCGACACTTGGAGCTGTGTCGACACTCAGCAAAAGTCAGCAGAGACCAAGTACAAGTGTCGACACTCAGAACAATGTGTCGACACTTAGCAGAAGACTCAACACTTGAAGAAAGTGTCGACACAAGGAGCTGTGTCGACACTTAGCAAAGAACAGCAAAGTTCAACAAAATATTCTAAGTACAAGTGTCGACACTATGGAAATGTGTCGACACTCAGCTGAAGTCTCGACAGAAGAAGACAGTGTCGACACCCAGGGCAATGTGTCGACACTCAACAAGTATCAACACTGAAGACTTGTGTCGACACCAAGAAGCAGTGTCGACACTTAACAGATTAACACATGAAGATGTGTCGACACAAAGGAGATGTGTCGACACTTAGAAGAATTCAGCAAAATTCTGAAGAACAAGTACTTGTGTCGACACTCAATTTCAGTGTCGACACATGAAGAAGAAGTAGTGTCGAGATAAAGAATCAACAACACAAGGAGTTGTGTCGACACCTTGTAGACTAGTGTCGACACTTAGACAACATGTGTCGACACTTGGTCTATAAGTGTCGACACTTAAAGACAGAAAGTCTCGACACTTAAAGACAGTTACAGCATTTTCAAGAACTGACTGGATGACTTGACAGCTGCCATTCCAGCTGGTCTACAGCACCTGTCAGAGTTGTCAGAATTCAGTTATGGACCGGACCAGCCGGTTACCATGAAGAAGGTCTATAAATAGGCCTATACTGTCTACTGAAGAGATTGATTAAAGGGTTGTTGAAGTTGTCAAAGTTCAAATTATTAATCAAGTATTCAACAAAGACGATCTAGCTATTCCTTGAAGAATCAAGTGCAGATCTAAGAAGTTGGAGAGAGAGAGCTCCATCCAAGAAATCAGCCATTGGAACTTGGCTGAGAAGAAGGGTTCAGATTTATTCTGGATCTTAAGAATCAGAGATCAAGGATCAACTGCAGAAGGAGTCAGTCTTATTGAGTTCTACTTTCAAGAAGCTTTGAAGAAAGCTAAGTCAGATTGATTCCAGCTGAGTTCTTCCAAGAACTCATCAAGAAACTCACAACTCCCCTCTCTTTTCTTTGGGTTGTTGAGTTAACAATTGTTATATACATTTTATCTTGTAGGATCCTTTGGATCTGAGTTTTTGTAAGCCTGTAATTATAAAGGCTGAGTGTAGGGCTTGAGAGCCTGAGTGTAGGAGATAGAAATCTCTGAGTGTAGGCCTTGGTGGCTGAGTGTAGGCCTGGGTGGTTGAGTGTAGGTCTTTGTGGCTGAGTGTAGGCTTTGTGGAAAAGCTGAGTTGTAGGGCCTTGGGCCTGAGGTGTAGGAACCAGTTTGGGTTCTGAGATAGTGGAGGAGTTTGGCCGAATCTAGTACACTACTAGATAGGCGAAGGGGGAAAGTGGATGTACCCAAAGCTTGGGGAACCACTATAAAACTCTGTGTCTACTGTGTGATTGTTGTTGGCTGTGATTGTTGCATATGTGCTGTGTTATAGTAGATAGAATTCTGTGAAATTAACTGATTGCTGCCATAAAAAGTTAAAAAGAATTAGGTCACCTATTCACCCCCCCCCCCCTCTAGGTGTTTAGGTACTATATCTTTCAGGGAGCTGCTTCTTCCCCTCTTCACGAACTAGGACGGAGCTCAAGGCTTCCGCCCCGACCCCAAGATACAAAAATAGGTCCCCCCTCCTTTGGCCCTTGGAACAAAGGAGCCCGCGTCAATTGCATTTTAAGAGCTTGGAATGCCTCCTCGCACTCCTTGGTCCACTCAAATTTTTGCCCCCCCCCCAAGTGTTTTGAAGAAGGGGGAGCACTTCTCCCCAGCCCGGGAGAGGAACCTGCTTAACCCTGCTAGCTTCCCTGTCAATCTTTGCACCTCCTTAGTATTTCTCGGCAATCCTAGTTCCATGATAGCTTTGACCTTATCAGGATTTGCCTCGACCCCTGCGGTGATCGAGAGTAGTCTTAATTGGATACTCATTTCTCTCTTAAGCACTCTCTTTCAAGGAGTTGGAGAGAGGAGGAATAAGGAGGAGGATTCCGACCGCCGACGGAGCATCAGAGCACCGTTTAGAGAACCGAGAGCGGATCTGTGGAGGAAATCCCGTGTGCAAAGACTTATATCCGTGTAATTTTCCATGGCGCAAAAGCGTACTACAAGGGTAACGATTCTCTACTTGAGCATGTGAAGCTCTCTTACTTTTTGCATAGGGAAACCCGCTCCCGCGAGTGTGCGGCGAGTGTGCGGTGTTCCTTGGGGTTGACGGGAATAGTCCCCCTTGTGTTGCATATAGACTCCGGAATCGAAGTACGGACATAGGCATTGTGTGTGAAGCCTACCTCGGACATGTTAGTCTAGATCGGTGATGTTGCATTTGTTATGGTTTGCCGGAGAAGAATCTGTGCTTTGGGTTTTCGGGTGTCCACGCGGTAGATTACAGTAGGGATCCATGGGGATTAACTCCAAGGCGCACCCGGAAAATTGAGCGGAATTGTTGTTCTGCTAACTTGGTAGTCTGGGAACCGGTCCTTGAACATAACTGGGTTATGTGATTGTTTGGAAATGTCAGGATCCGAGAGTAGCTTGGCTCGTCTGTACGTCTTAAGGTGTACTATGCGTTGTGAGCAACGGACAAGTGGAATCGGACCTGGGCTATGTGGTTCAGTGCGAGAGACCCGAAAAGTGGACTGGCCATTGGCATAGTCGGGAGCCTTAGACAGTGGTCAGAAAGGACTAAAATGCTCACGAGGTTTTTATCCTGGGGGTGGTGGTGAAGACGCTAAAGTGTCAGGATTCACCGTTAATGTGCCCTGAGTGCACGGGGTGTTTGGCCAATGCGAGTCTACACCTGTGGCGAAGCATGTTTGTACTATATTATTTAGCTGGGCTAATGAATTGCAGGGAAGGAGCACCGTCGTCCCGAGTTAGGGGAGGGGTCGTTATAATTTGGTCGGCTTTGGTTGACCGTTGCTTTGTTTGCCACCGTGTGGTGGAATGTTGCTTGCAGGTGCTGCGGAGCCGAGTACCAAATAGCAGGCTGGAGCCCATGTTGTTGTGCTGGCCCTAGAAGGCTAAAGCGAATATTTGTTCCTTATTTTGTCATGTGTGGCCGGCCTGCGAGCCGATGTATGGAAAACATTACTTTATTAAGTGAACCTCTATAAGGTCATAAGGTCGTGTACCTTTCAGTGTATTTGTTTTCATTACAATTGTAGTGGTGGTGGACATTCATGTTTATTGGATACAATTATGGGTTCTTTCAACTGTTTAAAAACTTCCGCTAGAATGCTTTGTGTTAGGACGAGTAGTCTTAATTGAATAGTTTGGTTATTCACACGTAACCCTTCCGACTGTCCGTGGTATATGGGGTCGGGTTCCAGCTGGACCTTCTATTATATGTCATACGACGGATGAGGGCGTTACAATTTGGTATCAGACTTCTGGTTACAATCATGCTTAAATGAATTCGTGGGCGAATTCGTTTAAGGGGTGGTGAGCACAAGTGTGCGTCATCGTTATAACATCAAAAAGAACCCATGAATGTCCACTTAGGAATGAAAAAATACACTTGTTTTGTGGAACCTGAGTGTTCTAATGATTGCTTTTAGCAATTTGTGTGTCGTCTAATCTAGGTTCTTTGCTATTATATGCAGTTAGGAGTGGTGCTGGTCCATCGGACCGTCCGCAATCGGCGGAAAGTAGTGCACCGAGGGAGGTGCCTACAACACATCCTTCAGCGGAAACCATCAGGTTGGTGGCTGAAGCAGTTTTTGCCATGTTAAATGCCCAACCTGCAGGGCAGATGCATCACGCACCTCTTGTGAATGAGCAAGAACCGGTTAGGGCAGCAGAGTCGAGAGTGGTGGAGCGCTTGGCAGTGGATCAGGTAGAGCCGAGGAGGGCTATAGAGAGACAGCTCAAGCATGTAATGAGTTTTAATCCTCCTGAGATTCGATGGGGTTGGAACGCCAGCTCAAGCTGAGGATTGGATCTCTATGATAAAGAGGGTCTTGATGGCCACGTTAACTGAGGAGTGGCAGAAGACCACCATAGCGACATTCCTTTTGGCCGGTGAGGCGAGGCTGTGGTGGGATGAGTTGGAGTTTCATCTCTTAGTGGGAAGGCAGCTTGCTGATGTGCCTATGAAGGAATTCTCAAGATTGTTCTTTGCCTAGATATCTACCCTCTGCTCAGAAGCTTGAGATGGAAAATCAGTATCTTGGGTTGACTCAGGGAGCCAAAAGCGTGGACGAGTATCTCCACAAGTTTACATGGTTGGATCGGTATGCTGGTGCTATGTTTACGGAAGAAGAGAGGAAGACCAACCGATTTTATGAGGGTCTACGCGGCAACCTACAATTACTCCTTGTTGGGCCTAAGGCGCAGGGCTTCCCAGCCTTGGTCAATTCGGCCTGGTCATTGGAAAAGGTTGTGAAGAAAGTCCAAGAGAAGAAGGACCTAGGGGAAAAGAAGGCAGAGTTCAAAGTGCCAAATGCAAAGTCAGGATTCTGCAGATGGAACAAGAAGCAGAAGACTTCGAACTCAGCCCCTTCATCTGGTGCGTCGGGGGCAACCAGAAATCGAGTTCCAGGAGCTTGCTACAACTGTGGGAAGACGGGGCACTTTGCTCGTGAGTGTTGGAGCGGACGTGCAAAGTCCAAGAGGAAGCCTGGAGTGACCTATGAATGAGAAAGGGAAGGCGGTGGAGTCAACCGCGTCCCATCATGCTCCAGCCCAGCCTAGAGTTTATAATCTTGGTCTGCAAGAGGCCATGAAACATGTTGACGCGGTGACAGGTATGAGTTAAATTATAGCATTTTAATTTTATGTAGTTGTTACCTTTTTATATGTTAGCTTATATTTGTTAGTGCTAGGCTTCGTGTTGATTTTCGATCGTCCGGAGAGATCCCTATTTGATACGGGAGCATCGCATTCCTTCTTGTCCGAAAGGTTCATATCACGCATCGGGGTCCCTTCCTCGATGGCAAAAGACAAGTTGGATGTGTTGTTGCCCAATGGGTGCTCAATGCGCATGGATAAGTTCTGTATGGTAAAGATTCGGATTGGGGACCAGGAGTTTGATTTGCGAGCGTTAGTTCTACCGTTAGTGGAGTTCGACGTAATCTTTGGTATGGACTGGCTCTCGGAGTAGCGAGCTTACATCGATTGCAACCGAAAGGAGGTTAAGTTGGAGACGTTGAGGAGGAATCAGTTGTATGCTAAGTTCTCCAAGTGTGAGTTCTGGTTATCTTCAGTAGCATTCCTTGGTTCATGTTGTTAGTGGAGAAGGGATAGCGGTGGATCCGACGAAGATAGCAGTGATATGGGAGTGGCCTGTATTGTCTATAGTGGCGGAAGTTCGGAGCTTTCTGGGGCTTGCCGGCTACTACAGGCACTTCGTAGAGAAATTATCGCAGATAACATTACCACTCATGACGTTGACAAGGAAAGACCAGAAGTTTGTGTCGTCGCTGGAGTGTGAGTAGGCTTTTGAAGAGTTGAAGAGGCGATTGACCACTGCGCCTATTTTATGTTCGCCAAGTGGAACCGAAGGATTTGAAATTTATAGCAATGCTTCAGGACAGTGGTTTGGGTTGTGTTCTGCTACAGCATGGGAGCGTGATAGCCTATGGTTCACGACAATTGAAGGTTCATGAGAGGAATTATCCGGTCTATGACTTAGAGTTAGCGGCCGTGATATTTGCCCTAAATCTGTGGAGGCACAATCGATGCGGGGGTAAAGTTCGATATATACACTGACCATAAGAGCCTGAAGTACCTGCTAGATCAGAAGGATTTGAACATGAGGCAGCGAAGGTGGATGGAGTTCTTGGGGGACTACACCTTCGAGATGCATTATGTACCAGGGAAAGGAAATGCAGTGGCGGATGCATTGAGCTGCAGGGCTTCTGCGCAGGCCAGTTGGTTGTCGGTACATGATGAGAGCTTGGTCCGTGATTTAGAGGCATTAGAGATCTCCTGCGTTGATAAATGGTCTAGTGTCGAGGCGATATTTTGTTGGACAGAGGTGCAGTATGATTCTGACTGATAGAGTTCGACGGGATTTGGTTCAGGATAGCAGCATGAAGCGGATCTTAGATGAATCTTTGGATGGGTCAAATTCCCAGTTTGTGGTTGAGGATGGACTGCTGAGGAAGGACGGTCGTCTATGTGTCACTAGTGCGGATAATCTTCAGGAGGAGTTGATGTAGGAGGCACATTATACTAAGTACTCAATCCACCCAGGAAGCACGAAGATGTATAGAGACATGAAGAAGTTATTCTGGTCGCCAGGATTAAAGAAGGATGTAGCACTTTATGTGGCCAAGTGCCAAACTTGTGCCTTGGTGAAAGCGGAGTGCCAGAAGCCCGGAGGCTTCCTAAAGTCCTTGCCTATCCCGGAATGGAAATTCGACGACATTTCTATGGATTTTGTGCATGGTTTGCCAAAGTCGCAGAGGGGAAACAACGCCATCTGGGTGGTCGTAGATAGGTTGACAAAAGTGTCGCACTTCATCCCGAATAGGAAGGAAGATCCGGTGGGAAAGTTAGCCAAACTCTATGTGGATAATATCATATGGTTGCATGGTGTGCCGAGCAGTATTGTTAGTGACCGAGATGGACGCTTCACGTCGAAGGACTGGAGGCTGGTGCATAGTTTGTTGGGAACTAAGCTGAGTTTCAGCAAAGCCTTCCACCCACAGACGGACAGTAAGACCGAGAGGGTCAACAGGACGATGGAGGACATGCTTCGATTGTGTGTCCTAGATTTCGGAAAGCATTAGGAGGATCACCTGTACATGGTGGAGTTTGCGTATAACAATAGCTTTCAAGCGAGTATTGGAATGGACACCTTTCGAGGCCTTGTATGGGAGGAAGTGTCGTACGTCGTTGTCTTGGTTCGAGACAGGAGAGTCAAAGTTGTATAAACGTCAAGCAGTGGAAGACGCCACTCCAATGGTACGTACAATTCATGAAAGGTTGAAGATCGCTCAGGACAGGCAAGCAAAGTACTATAACGCCAAGCATAGGAATGTGGAGTTCGGTGTTGGCGACTGGGTGTATTTAAAAATCAAGCCGTTCAAGGGTGTTTCGCAGGTTCAACGCTTGAAGAAGCTGAGTCAGAGATACCTTGGACCATTTGAAATCCTAGAGCGTGTTGGCAAAGCAGCGTATAGATTGAAGCTGTCGGTGGAGTTGAGTTTGCTGCACGATGTGTTCCACGTATCTGTGTTGCGTAAGGCAGTGCAAGAGCCTTCACAGATAGTTGCGGTTGATCAAGTTCCGGTTGATTACGAGTTGATGACAAAGGTCAAGCCTATACGTATAGAAGACGTTGAAGTCAAACGACTCCGCAACAAGGAAATCCGAATGGTTAAGGTCCGTTGGGATAATTGCGGACGTGAGGAGCTTTCTTGGGAGCGAGAGCAAACTATGTTGGAGGAATACCCCGAGTTATTCCACTCAGGTAACATTTACTTTTGTGTACCTTTACTTAATTTCAGGACGAAATTCTTTAAGTGGGGGAGATTTGTAACGCCCCGAAAATCGGTATCAAGCTGGTCGCGTCCCAGGAAATATTTTTGGAGACTGCATAGGGGTACACGGCCTAGGACACGGGCGTGTCCAAGGCCGTATGGAGCCCTCTGTTGCCCAGCTGTGTCCAGAGAATGACACGGCAGGAAACACGGCAGAGTGACACGGGGTGTCATCTGACACGGGCGTGTGCCTACCTGTGTCAGTACCCGTGTTCCCAAGAGTTGTATCGGTTGGCGTGGCGGTTTTCTGTGACACGGTCCCAGGACACGGGCGTGTAAGAATCCCGACACGGGCGTGTTGATTGCGACACGGGCGTGTCTGAGCCCGTGTGAGTCTCTGTGTTCGACGATCGTGCCTGGATCAAGGCACACGGCCTGGGACACGCCCGTGTGCCTAGCCGTGTTCGGCCCAGTTTTGGGGATTTTTGTGCTGATCTGAGCCATCCATTTTCTTTAATTAACATTTGACGACCCAGATGAGTTCTGCTCTGTTAAGGTCGGAAATAGAGGATCAATTCCTCATTTCTCTCTTAAGCACTCTCTTTCAAGGAGTTAGAGAGAGGAGGAAGAAGGAGGAGGATTCCGGCCGCCGGCGGAGCATTGAAGCACCGTTTAGAGAACCGAGAGTGGATTCGTGGACGAAATATCATTGCGAAGACTTCTATCTGTGTAATTTTCCATGGCGCAAAAGCGTACTACAAGGGTAACAATTCTCTACTTGAGCATGTGAAGCTCTCTTCCTTTTTGCATAGGGAAACCCTCTCCCACAAGTGTGCGGCGAGTGTGCGGTGTTCCTTAGGGTTGACGGGAATAGTCCCCCTTGTGTTGCATATAGAGTCCGGAATCGAAGTATGGACATAGACATTGTGTGTGAAGCCTACCCGGACATGTTGGTCTGGATCGCTGATGTTGCATTTGTTATGGTTTTCCAGAGAAAACTCCGTGCTTTGGGTTTTCGGGTGTCTACGCGGTAGATTGCAGCATGGATCCTTGGGGATTAACTCCAAGGCGCACCCGGAAAACTGAGCGGAATCATTGTTCTGCTAACTTGGCGGTCTGGGAACCGGCCTTGAACATAACTGGGTTATGTGATTGTTTGGAAATGTCAGGATCCAAGAGAAGCTTGGCTCGTGCGTACGTCTTAAGGTGTACTACGCGTTGTGAGTAACGGGCAAGTGGAATCGGACCTGGGCTATGTGGTTCGGTGCGAGAGACCCAAAAAGGGGACTGGCCGTTGGCATAGTCGGGAGCCTTAGATAGTGGTCAGAAAGGATAAAATGATCACGCGTTTTCCATCCTAGGGGTGGTGGTGAAGACGCTGAAGTGTCAGGATTCACCGTTAATGTTCCCTGAGTGCACGGGGTGTTTGGTCGTGCGAGCCTACACCTGTGGCGAAGCATGTTTGTACTATATTGTTTAGCTAGGCTAATGAATTGCAGGGAAGGAGCACCGCCGTCCCGAGTTAGGGGAGGGGTCGTTATAATTTGGTCGGCTTTGGCTGACCGTTGCTTTGTTTGCCACCGCGCGGTGGAATGTTGCTTGCAGGTGCTGCGGAGCCGAGTACCAAATAGCGGGCTGGAGCCCATGTTGCTGTGCTGGCCCTAGAAGGCCAAAGCGAATAGTTTTTCCATATTTTGTCATGTGTGGCCGGACCTGCAAGCCGATGTATGGAAAACATTACTTTATTAAGTGAACCTCTGTAAGACCATAAGGCCGTGTACCTTTCAGTGTATTTGTTTTCATTCCAGTTGTAGTGGTGGTGGACATTCATGTTTATTGGATGCAATTATGGGTTCTTTCAACTGTTTAAAAGTTTCCACAAGAATGCTCTGTGTTAGGACGAGTAGTCTTAATTGGATAGTTTCGTTATTCATACGAAACCCTTCCGACTGTCCGTGGTATATGGCGTCGGGTTCCAGCTGGACCTTCTGTTATATGCCATACAACGGATGGGGGTGTTACATAGGTCCTGGAGGTGAGAGTCCACATCCCGACTCTTGATCATGGGGTCATCCATGTACACTTCTAGGTTCCTCCCCTTTTGTTCTCAGAAGACCCTGTCCATCATCTTTTGGTAGGTCGCCCCTGCATTTTTCAGCCCAAAGGGCATCATTTTATAGTAGTAGCACCCATCTCCCGTGATGAACGAGACGTCCTTGATGTCTGGGGGTGCATCCTGATTTGGTGGTAACCTGAAAACGCATCCAAAAATCTCATTACAGAAAAACCGACGGCTGAGTGAACCAGCGCGTCTATCAGAGTCAAGGGATAACAGTCCTTAGGACAAGATTTATTTAGCAAAGAAAAGTCGATACACATATGCCACCGGCCGTCTCCTTTTTTAACCATGACTACATTAGATACCCAGTCGGGGTATTGGATCTCGGATATGAAGCCGGCCCTGAGAAGTTTTGCCACCTCCTCCTGGATGGGCACGACCAGCTTGTCTGCGGTGGACCTCTTCTTTTGCTGGACGGGGCGTGCTCCCGGGTCTAGGTTGAGACGGTGGCAAGCCACATCCGTGTCAACCCACGGCATCTCCACGACGCTCCATGCGAAGATGTCCATGTACTTCTGGATGCATGCCAGCATCCTGCCTTGAGCCTCCGAGGTTAGCCCTCCACTGACGCGGACCTTCTCCACCCTGCCTCCAAGGGTGAGAACCTCCAGCCCCACCACCTCTTCCGCAGCCTCCAGCCTGGGCTGCTCCCCACATTCTCCAACATCTCTCTCCTCTGGGATGAGGACCTCCGCCTCCACCTCTTCCTCCACGGCCATCGCCTCGGCCGACTCCTCCTGATCTCCTCCTGCCACCTAAATCTCGGTGCAGTTCTCCACCATCTCATCCCTGCCAGCTTCCTGCTCCGCCTCCTCCATCCTTCGCTCCATCTCCTCGGCTCCCTCATGCCAAAAGATGGAGTTTACGGTAGTTACGTAGCACTCCCTTGATACTTTGGTGTCACCCCGGACACGGACATGGATCCCCTTGGCGTTGAACTTTAAGCATTGATGGAATGACGAGGGGACGCAACGGAAGGCACTGATAAAGGGCCTCCCGAAGATGGCGCTGTAGCTGCTGGGGGCATCCACAATGACAAACCTGCAGTTCCGGGACTTCCCCCCAGGGTGACATGGAGCCCAACTCCTCCTTCTACTTCCTTCCTCTCCCCCGAAAATCCAAACAAGGTCCCATCCGAGGCCAACACCCTCTTCGCCTCCACCTTCATCGCATCAAACTCCTTCTTAAAGATGACGTTGACGGAGCTTCCATTGTCCACGAGGATCTGGGAGACGGTGAAATTTTTGATGGCCGTCTGGATGACCAGCGCATCACAAAATGGATCCTCATGATTCGGCATATCGCACCTCAAGAAGGTAATTCTCTCTTCTGGGGGTGGGGTTTGGGATGTGGAGCCAACGCTCCGGCGATACATGGTGTGGATGCTCTCCCTCCAGGAAGTCTCTATCCCCACTCCCCCATGGATCACCCCGATCCCCCCTCGTGTCCCGACGTCCACCGGGTCTTCACAGCGATCCTCCTCCGCTCGAGGCAGGACCTCTTCGATCCTCACCTCCTGGCGCCCCTACTGCTGTTGCTGCTACTCCCTGTTTTCCCTCATTTCGAGAAACTTCGGGCACATGGCAGTGTCATGCCCTTCCTCTTGATGGAAGTCGCAGTAGGACAACTCCACCCTAACTTCGCTCCTCCTCCTCCTTGCTACTCGCCTCCTCTCCCTTATGGCTATGACCATAGCCTGTTCTTGATCAGGGAGTGGAGGCCCCTGCACCTGCCTCTAACCCGAGGGGTGGAATTGATCCTGTCCCCCTTGATGGCGGTCCCTTCCTTGGTACCCTCTCTGTGGTCCCCTACTCTTGCCACTCGGGCCCCCAGCCCAACTGACGGTCCGGCTCCTAACGCCCCCACCTGGGCTGCTGCTTCCCCTGGAGCTGCCTCTGCTCCCTCTACCGGGGCTCGGCTCTTCTCTCCTCCTACCCTCTTCTACCTCTCGGCTCCTTCTCTTCCTCCGTGGCCCACGCGGTCAGCTTCCGGGCAAATTACGGATTTGATGCCTCCCCGTCAACTTCTCTCTCCGCCCTCTCCATCAGCTCCTCGTAGGAGAGGGGGGCACTCTCTTCAACTCCATCCTGAAGAATCCCTGCTGCAGCCCCAAGGTGAAGGCCATCATCAGGCTATGGCCCGACATCTCCTGGACCTGGGTGACCTCCTCTTAGAACCGATGAACATAACTCCACAACGTCTCATTCACTCACTGCTTGATGTGGAACAGGGACTCTGACTTCTTCTTCCTCCTCTTCGAGGTAGTGAACCTTAACATGAACCCCCGACGTAGGTCCTCGAAGCAGTAGATGGAGCTGGACAGTAGCTGGTGAAACCACTACCTCGCCTTCTCCTTGAGGGTGATAGCGAAGAGCCGACATTTGTGTAACGTCCTGAATCGCTCTAGGCCCCTCGTGTGTGTTTTTGAGTCAGGAGGGTTGACTCGAGTCCTGATAAGTGTAGGGAATTGGACTGCCTTGTGGAGGAGTGGAGAAATCAGTGCCGAGAAGGACACAGGTAGTGACACGGGCGTGTCACTACCCGTGTGAATGTGACACGGGTAGAGACACGGGCGTGTCCCTACCCGTGTGGCAATATGTCAAGTTGAACTCGATGAGATGTGTCGAGATCGACGAACTGCGCGTCGACATCGATGACACGGGTAGAGACACGACCGTGTCTCTACCCGTGTGGCAATGTGTCAAGCAGAACTCGATGAGATGTCTCGAGATCGACAAAATGAGCGTCGATACGGGTAGAGACATGCCCGTGTCTCTACCCGTGTGGCATTGTGTCGATTTGAACTCGACGAGATGTGTCGAGACCGACGAATTATATGACACGGGTAGAGACACGGGCGTGTCCCTACCCGTGTGCTCCAGTCGATGATTTTGATCCAGATCGACGAAGTCTTGAGATCGTCGAAATGTATCCAGAGAAGGGCACGTCCAGGGAACACGGCCATGTCATGTGGACACGGGTCGGTACACGGGTCGGGACACGGGCGTGTCCCTACCCGTGTCAAGTATTGAACCGACATGGAAACTGTCATTGCCGTTTCGCCCAAGCAGGACACGGGTAAGGACACGGCCGTGTCCCTACCCGTGTCACTTTTCATATATAAGGGGAAGATAAAACCCTAGCCGTCTTCACTCTCACTTAGTCCCTGTTTTCTGAGAGAACTTCTGTAGAAGGGGAACTGCAGGAGCAAGTTCTAGGGAGGGAAAATCTGCCATCACCGTGAAGGAGAAGATGCCGCCAAGGAGAATTACGAGATCCATGGCCGGAAATGGAGGAACCACTGGAATCGAAGTGAGTTTCCTACCCTCTCCCTTGGTGCTAGATCTATACTTATTTTCCCTATGTGAGATATCGACTCAAGAGATTCTTGATAGAGAGGAGGAGTTTTCTAGGAAAGGTCATGCTAGGACTTGTGACCTAGGTTTTAGATCTCTTCAAACACTCTCTTCTTCTATATGAAGATAGGGTATGGTTTCGTGAAGGGTATTGGTCTCTTGAGGTTGAATAAGGGTGGAGGAAAATTCTGGAGGTGATTGGAGAGGATCGACTTGAGGTGGATGATGAACCGATGCCGTTCATTCCGCCTCAAGATGCGTGCTGAATCTGTATTCTGCGTGCAGCGATCTTCTAGGCCATTTTCACGAGGGATAAGGCCAGATCTGGGCTTTCGGCTAAACAAGAAAGTTGAAGCCGTTTAAAATTCATTTCCAACGAGTGGCTGCATGACTTCAGGCGACGTCTATAGCCACTGGAAAGTCTGAACGAAAATGGTGTTCGATAAATCCTGCATGCAGAAATTGTGTTCTGTACGCATCGGACTTCAAGTCTGATTTCAATTAGGATAATATCAAATCTGGGCTGATGTCTGAATATGATAGTTGTAGCCCATGTAAATACCTTTCCATTGAGGGATTACACGTCTACACCGAATTCCTGTAGCTTCGGAAATCTCTGGTTAAATTTGCAATACAGATTTACTCCGCATTTAAATTCTGGGCTTTATATAATATGGATTTGGAATCGGTGGAATTAATATTGCTAGTAACTTGGCTTGGGTGAACTCTTTATGGCTAAACATTTTAGTTGCATGATTGATGAAGCTTATTAATCAGATTTCATATAATCAAATTGTGAAGCAAGCTTATTTAAGTAAATTGACATTGATAGAAATTGATATAGTGTTACTTATGCGCATCATGTTTATAATATGTCGTTACCATTTGGAAGGAGTGATAGATCTTTATATGCGCATCATGTTATATTATGTTGTTACCATTTGGAAGGTCATGTAGAGGCATAAATTATGGCCATGAGTATGTTTGACTAATGGAATGGGTATAGTAGTCCAATACTTAGAGTGTCGTCTCCCTACGGGTAGTGTTGTAAAAGGATATAAGTGCAGTGCTGACCGTCACTTGTTTGGTTTGTGTTGGGGTAACGTATGGATGGATGGTTGGGCTGTGTCCTCGTGCCTTCTTCCGAGGCCCCTTCCATGCCACAGTGGTGTGAAATTTCATGAGGTGTGAGTCGACATGCGGTGTCGTAATCCTGGGTTAAGGATAGTGTGGCAGGTCTACGGGCTCGCCGATCGTCACACCGACGGGAGTTGACAGTTAGACTTTTGGCGGTTGGGCTTGGTCCTCGGTGTTCATGTCCCGGGGCTCCTTCCGTGCCAAGTGAATGGTTGGGCTGTGTCCTCGTGCTTACTTCTGAGGCCCCTTCCGGGTCACACAAGGCCAGTTCGGGCTGTGTTCTTGGTGCACAACTACCCAAGACCCCGCTGGGCCATAGTACGCATGGGCTCCACTGTTGTGTTCTTAGCTTTGAGGTGTATGGAGGCCTAGGTGAAGTAGTGTGAATACCCGCCTAGTAGTAGAAGTGCCCATTCTACTCTCACCTCCTGGCCACGGCGGCTGATGCCTGAGAGGTTAGCTACCTACTCGAAAAGTGGGAACTATACTCTGTGTCGACATAGCAATTGCATGGATGTGATCATGAGTGAGTCATTTCATAGCATTCATAGCATTTCATTACATTGCACAACAAGATCCTCATTGTATAAGTTTGTATGGGCACTCTTATACGAAGAGTTACCTTTATGTAACCCGATCCTTAACTTATAAGTTTGTATGGGAATTCTTATAAGTTAAGTTACTTTCCTGCTATTACTTATACATGTTAGTTTGTTGTAGCTCTTAAATATTAGCTAGATCATGTTATTGTTACTCTTACACTACTGTCACTTGCTTGTACTTCTTTTATTTGCATACTTATTATATATTATACTCCTATTCCTTTTCCCCGCCCGGTGCCGAGGAGTCTCCGGGGGATCAGGTGTGAAACCACTTAGTCGTTTCGACTAACGGTTGCTACGTCTTCCTTTTTAGGAGGTCACGCTGCAGGTAGAGCAGCCGCAGACTACGCAGCAGGATAGCCAGGCCAGGACGATATGGCCTGAAGTGACGGTGTCGTCGATACCGTCGGTTACGGATGTTAGTATTTTGATACTCTGATGTAGCCCGTTTGGGCAATGATTAATTGTACTCTGATATATTGTAGAAGCATGTTTTAGCTTCTCCTTTATTGATGTATTTGGACATTATTACTTAGTGTGGATTTGACTTCTCTTACTTATTATATTTGGTTGGGTTGGCATGTTCTATTGATATTATTGTAGCCGACGGAATAAGCGTCTTGTGGTGCAGGTTAGCCCGTATGCTAATGCTACCGCAAGGCGGCTGTTCCGGGCATAAGATTCTCCCTTCGTGTCGTGTTTTGAGATCCGGGGGGGGTCTTACAATTGGTATCAGAGGGCCACGATCCTCAACTACAAAAGTCATTCAACAATGGTGCCACCCCCGTTTGATTAGTCAGTTTGGGGACAAACTGACTTAGCGGAAGCAGTGGTGTGCCCATATGTAATTCACGCTAAGTATGTTCAACTTTGACCTTAAGATTAGCCAACCTGACCATGCATTTACGTTTTATGTGTAGATTCCAGTGCTCGTTGAGCAGGTGGGAGGCACTCCTGCGCCCTCTTTACCCACTCCCACTCAGTTCCAACAATCTGAGTTGGGGCTGACGCTCACTTCCATCCTCGATGCTTTTAGGGCGTAGTAGCCCCCGGTGCAACAACAGGACCCGAGCTCCAACTGGCTGAGCACCTTCCAGGCCGAGTCTACACGGAGTTGTTGGCTGGTATCCGTTGCCCGGCCAATATGGCAGTGACATTGGCGGTGTCCGTCTTGGACTTACATGCTAAGAGGTGGTGGAAGTCCCTTATGGGCTCTACCTTCCATAGCCGAGTCTATACGGAGATAAGTTGGGGTGAATTCTCGGGTGCTTTCTTGGAGCACTTTATCCCTACATCGGCCCGAGATGAGCTTGAGCAGAGGTTTCTTCTACTAAAGCAGGGATCAAAGTCGGTTACGGAATACCAGCGGGAATTCCAGCATCTCCCAAGGTTTGCGGATTATTACGAGTTGGATGACAGAGGTTATGCCAAGTGCTTCTACAAAGGGCTGCGAGATCCCCTAAGGTAGTCCCTTTTGTTTATAGCGGATGGTAGCTTGGCGGAGATCATTGATATGGCGAAAAGAATGGAGGCGGACCAGTTGGGATGCAGTAAGAGGCCTGCGGAGGACTTGATGGAAGTCGGCCCATGGAATAGAAGGAGGCGAGACTTCAGAGGAGGAAGAGGATAATAAAGAGGTGGAGGGAGTGTCCACCGGAACTATAGAGTGGAGCATCTGGTTCCGCAGCCGCCTGCATTGCCTCCACCACCACAGTCTCAGCAATTTCAACAACCTGAAGGGCGTCGTGGATAAGGATTACCGCGAGGAGGTAATCCCGACCCTGCTAGGGATCAAGTGTACGCGCTTGACATGGCGCAGGAACGGAACCCCCAAGATGTGATTGCAGGTATGATTTAATTAATTAACATATTTTCATGGTCTAACTTGAATTGATTAAGACTTACTAAACACCTAGCAATAAGTTTTGGTTGTTGGTACTTAGGCACCGTGATTATTGGCGGGAAGACGGCCTATGCGCTGTTCGATACCGGTGCCTCACACTCCTTTGTGTCCGAGGATTTCATAAAAGACGTGGAGGGTGTATAGTACTTTACTGGCATAGCCCGACGAGTACGTCTTCCGGACGGCTCATAGATGATCGCAACCGCCAAGTGTGAGTTGGAGCTATTTATTGATGGGAAGGCCTTTGATAGGCCAGCCACGGTTCTGAGAATGCCGGAGTTCGACATCATTTTGGGCATGGCATGGCTGGACTGGCACTTCGCGAGGATCGACTGCGCAGAGAAGCGGATCTATTTGAGACATGGAGACTCCGACGTCATCTTCCAAGGTATTGGCTTCGCGCCGCGTATGATATTATCTTCTGTTCAGGCTGTAAAAGCCCATATGAAGGGGGACGAGGTCTTCATGGTCTGGTTCGAGTTGAAGGAAGAAGCATTGGAAGTGAAGGATGTACGGGTAGTGCGGGATTTTCCCGAGGTATTTCCTGAGAAGCTGACAGGATTGCCCCCACATAGAGAGGTTGACTTCCAGATTAATCTAGTACCAGGTGCCAAGCCTGTATCCAAGGCTCCGTACAGAATGGCCCCGAAAGAACTTGCGAAGTTTATAGTTCAATTGCAAGAGCTGGTGGAGTCGGGGTTCGTTCACACCAGTTCATCGCCCTGGGGAGCTCCTGTACTATTCGTGAAGAAGAAAGATGGAACCCTGCGGTTGTGCATAGATTATCGGGAACTCAATCGGTTGACGGTGCGGAACACTTATCCACTACCTCGGATCGACGAGTTGTTCGATCAACTAGTGGGAGCACATTGGTTTTCCAAACTGGATTTGCGCCCTGGATTCTATCAGTTGAGGATTCGAGAAGGAGACATCCAGAAAATGGCCTTCAGTTCAATATATAGTTTGTATGAGTTCACGGTAATGCCATTTGGGCTCACAAATACCCCTTCGTCCTTCATGAGCCTGATGAACAAGGTGTTTGAACTGTATTTGGACATCTTCGTCATTGTTTTTATCGACGACATCTTGGTCTACTCAAAGACGGAGGAGGAGCATGTCGAGCATCTAACCTTGGTGTTGAAGAAATTGAAGGAGCACGCCTTGTACGCCAAGTTTAGCAAGTGTGAATTCTGGCTTAAGTAGGTTGCTTTCTTGGGGCATGTGATCAATGGGGCAGGATTAGCAGTGGATCCAGCAAAGGTGCGAGCCGTGAAGGAGTGGTCGCCCTTGAAGTCGGCGGCTGATGTACGAAGCTTTCTTGGACTTGCTGGGTACTACCGCAAGTTCGTGAAAGGATTCTCCAAGATTGCCCTTCCTCTTACTTCGTTGACTAAGAAAGGTGTGTCATTTGAGTGGACTCCCCAATGTGAAGCGGCATTCCAAGAGCTAAAGGATAGGCTTACCTCCGCCCCCATCCTTGCTCTTCCGTCTGGGATGGAAGGATTTCAGGTTTACACAGACGCGTCATATCAAGGGATGGGAGCGGTATTGATGCAGTACGGGCACGTAATCGCATATGCTTCAAGGCAGTTAAAGAAACATGAAATCAACGACCCGGTTCATGATTTGGAGTTGGGAGCAGTGGTGTTCGCTTTGAAGGTCTAGAGGCATTATCTATATGGCGTCCACTACGAGATTTTTTCCGATCATAAAAACTTGAAGTATGTCCACACTCAGAAGGAGTTGAACCTGAGACAACGGCGGTGGTTGGAATTTCTATGCGACTATGAGTTCACCATGAACTACCACCCCGGGAAAGCAAACTCGGTAGCCGATGCATTGAGTAGAAAAGTGTCAGGATCTAGCCCAGAGTCTCGGTTGATGAGTATGGAGTTGGCTCGGATGATCGAGGAGATGGAAATTACTCTAGTATTCAAGGCTCCTTCAGCAGAGTATGCGGAGTATTTGGCCAGCATGAGCATAGTTTGTGATATCCGGGACCGGATTCGGGTGGAGCAAGGCATGGATGCGGCCTTGGCCCCAGCAATCAAGGCCATTGAAGATGGGACCACCGATGAGTACACACTAAAAGACGGCCTCGTTTATTTTCGTGGCCGACTCTATATTCCCAAGGGCGGCAAAATTCGGGAGGATATCTTGAGAGAGGCACATTCCTCTCAATATTCTGTACACCCGGGTATTGCCAAGATGTACGCCGGCTTACGGAAGACCATGTGCTGGCCAAGAATGAAGAAGGATGTTCGTTACTATGTTACACATTGCAAAGCTTGTCAAAGAGTGAAGGCTGAATGCAGGAGTCCCGGTGGTTTGTTGCAGTCGTTGCCCATCCCCGAATGTAAGTTCGAGGATATCTCCATGGACTTTGTCCATAGGCTACCTCGCTCCCGCTCCGGGAATGATTCAGTGTGGGTTATTGTTGATCGACTGACAAAGGTGGTCCGGTTCATTCCAATGAAGAAGGAAGCACACGTGGCTGTTTTGGTACGCCTTTTTGTGGAGCAATTCGTACGGTATCACGGCATGCCCAAGACAATTGTTTCGGATCGGGATGGTCGGTTTACATCTAAGGAGTGGAATGCGGTACAGGAGTATTTGGGCTCGCGCCTAACCTTTAGTACAGCATTTCACCCTCAGACGGACGGGCAGTCTGAGCGGACCATCAGAACACTGGATGATTTATTGAGTTTGTGTGTGCTGGACAGAGGAGAACCGTGGGAAAGACTTATACCACTGGTGGAATTCTCCTACAATAATAGCCATCAGGCGAGCATCGGTATGGCGCCCCATGAAGCCCTTTACGGAAGAAGGTGCAGGACTCCCTTGTCTTGCGTGCAGGATGAAGATCTGAAGGCATTGGGAAATGAATATATAGATGAGACTGATGCGGCGGTCAGATTGGTACGGGATCGCATGTTGGAGGCTCAAAGTAGGCAGACGAATTATTATAATGCAAAGCACCGAATGGTGGAGTTCCAAGTGGGTGATAAAGTGTTCCTCAAGATTCGGCCGATGCATGGAGTGTCGCGGGTGCGTGGGGTGAAAAAGCTCAGCCCAAGGTATGTTGGTCCTTATACTATACTAGAAAGGATTGGCCCGTTGGCCTATCGGTTGGAGTTACCACCAGAACTAGAGAATCTCCACGACGTGTTCCATGTGTCGTCGCTTCGAAAAGCACTGTTGTGGCCCGACCAATATATTCCCACTACTGATGGTGCGGTGGCGTCAGATAGGTCTGTGCGACTAGAGCCGGTGCGGATTGTTGACAGCGAGACAAGAACATTGAGCCGCAAAAGTGTTCCCTTGGTGAAGGTACTATGGTCCAACCATGGGAAGGAGGAGTACACATAGGAGCTATTGGATTTGATGTAGCAACACTACTCGGAGTTATTTGCTCAAGGTAATTCTATTTAAAAGCATATGTTAAATTTCATGTTATGCTTTTCTCCCCACAGCCTAAGCCTGATTTCGGGACAAAATCTTTTATTTTGTTTATAGGATTTGTAACGTCCTGAATCGCTCTAGGCCCCTCGTGTGTGTTTTTGAGTCAGGAGGGTTGACTCGAGTCCTGAGAAGTGTGGGGAATTGGACTGCACTTGTGGAGGAGTGGAGAAATCAGTGCAGAGAAGGACACGGGTAGTGACACGGGTGTGTCACTACCGTGTGAATGTGACACGGGTAGAGACACGGGTGTTTCCCTACCCGTGTGGCAATGTGTCGAGTTGAACTCGACGAGATGTGTTGAGATCGACGAACTGCGCGTCGACATCGATGACACGGGTAGAGACACGACCGTGTCTCTACCCGTGTGGCAATGTATCGAGCTGAACTCGACAAGATGTGTCGAGATCGACGAAATGCGCATTGATACGGGTAGAGACACGCCCGTGTCTCTACCCGTGTGGCATTGTGTCGAGTTGAACTCGACAAGATGTGTCGAGACCGACGAATTATATGATACGGGTAGAGAAACGGGCGTGTCCCTACCGTGTGCTCCAGTCGACGATTTTGATCCAGATCGACAAAGTCTTGAGATCGTCGAAATGTATCCAGAGAAGGACACGACCAGGGAACACAGCTGTGTCATGTGGATACGGGTCGGGACACGGGCGTGTCCCTACCCGTGTCAAGTATTGAACCGACACGGAAACTGTCGTTGCCGTTTCGCCCAAGCAGGACACGGGTAAGGACACAGCCGTGTCCCTACCCGTGTCACTTTTCATATATAAGGGGAAGAGAAAACCCTAGCCGTCTTCACTCTCACTTAGTCCCTGTTTTCTGGGAGAATGTTTGTAGAAGGAGAACTGCCGGAGCAAGTTCTAGGGAGGGAAAATCCGCCATCACCGTGAAGGAGAAGATGCCGCCAAGGAGAATTACGAGATCCATGGCTGGAAATGGAGGAACCTCTGGAATCGAAGTGAGTTTCCTACCCTCTCTCTTGGTGCTAGATCTATACTTATTTTCCCTAGGTGATATATCGACTCAAGAGAGTCTTGATGGAGAGGACGAGTTTTCTAGGAAAGGCTATGCTAGGACTTGTGTCCTAGGTTTTAGATCTCTTTAACCACACTCTTCTTCTATGTGAAGATAGGGAATGGTTTCGTGAAGGGTATTGGTCTCTTGAGGTTGAATAAGGGTGGAGGAAAATTCTGGAGGTGATCGTAGAGGATCGACTTGAGGTGGAAGATGAACCGATGCCATTCATTCCGCCTCAAGATGCGTGCTGAATCTGTATTCTGCGCGCAGCGATCTTCTAGTCCATTTTCACGAGGGATAAGTCCAGATTTGGGCTTTCGGCTAAACAAGAAAGTTTAAGCCCTTTAAAATACCTTTCCAACGAGTGACTGCAAGACTTCAGGCGATGTCTGTAGCCACGGGAAAGTCTGAACGCAAATGGTGTTCGATAAATCCTGCATGCAGAAATTGTGTTCTGTACGCAGCGGACTTCAAGTCTGATTTCAATTAGGATAATGTCAAATCTGGGCTGAGGTCTGAATACGATAGGTGTAGCCCATGGAAAGACCTTTCCATTGAGGAGTTACACGTCTTCACCGGATTCCTATAGCTTCAGAAATCTTCGGTTAAAGTTGCAATCCAGATTTACTCTGCCTCTAAATTCTGGGCTTTATATAATATGGATTTGGACTCGGTGGAATTAATATTGCTAGTAACTTGGCTTGGGTGAACTCTTTATGGCTAAACATTTTAGTTGCATGATTGATGAAGCTTATTAATCAGATTTCATATAATCAAATTGTGAAGCAAGCTTATTTAAGTAAATTGACATTGATAGAAATTGATAGAGTGTTACTTATGCGCATCATGTTTATAATAGGTCGTTACCATTTGGAAGGAGTGATAGATCTTTATATGCGCATCATGTTATATTATGTTGTTACCATTTGGAAGGTCATGTAGAGGCATAAATTATGGCCATGAGTATGTTTGACTAATGGAATGGGTATAGTAGTCAAATACTTAGAGTGTCGTCTCCCTACGGGTAGTGTTGTAAAAGGATGTAAGTGCGGTGTTGACCGTCACTTGTTTGGTTTATGTTGGGATAGCGTATGGATGGATGGTTGGGTTGTGTCCTCGTGCCTTCTTCCGAGGCCCCTTCCATGTCACGGTGGTGTGAAATTGTATGAGGTGTGAGTCGACACGCGGTGTCGTAATCCTGTGTTGGAACACCCTATTACTGATTTGGGTCAGGATCACTATGTCTCTTAGGAAACCTATTTTGACCTCATTGTATAGATCTAAAGGTCAAGTAGAATTGAGTCTAAGGGTTAGTAGTTAGGTTTGGAAGCTGCCCTCAAGACCAGGATTTTCAGTTTCAGAAGACTAAGTCATTTCGTCGAGCTCAGTACGACGAATCGTCGAACTCCATTCGACGATCGGTGAGATAACTTCGACGAATCGTCGAACTCCATTCGACGATCTCTGAGCTCAACTTCAACAAGTCGTCGAACTCCATTCGACGATCTTCGAGCTCAGATCGACGATCTTGACTTCAGTTTGGTTCTCAATCTCTGAGCTCAGTTCGACGATAGTTGAGCTCAGATCGACGATCTCTGTTTCTGTCTAAGTCCAAATCTCTGAGCTCAGTTCAACGATAGTGGAGCTCAGTTCAACGATAGTGGAGCTCAGTTCGACGTTTTTCTGAAGAGTTCAACGATTTTCAAGATTCAAATTCAGAACAGTTAAGGAATTGTTCTCAGCATTTAATTCAGAGATCCTGTAGCCGTTTTTAATTAATCTGGAGCAAGTTTCAAGGATTTATCAAGGAATGTTTTATTTTACTTTCCTCCAGAAGACAAAAGCAATTAAGGAAGTCATTTATGACAGGCCAACGGCTATCTTGACAGTGGATCATTTCTATTCAGACAAAAGGAATAAAAGATAAGATTTTTCATTATTCCTAAAGCAGAAGAACAAGAAGTTAGAAAAATATTCTCTGCAATAACAGCTCACACAACAACAATTACACAAGAGAAAGAGAAAGAGTTGCAGACATTCTCAGTCTCAAAGATTCATACAAGAACACCATCACCAAAGGAGATCAACAAACTGAAATCATCATTTGCTGGAGATCAATTTTCTGAAGGCCTATCACCCTACTGCAAAGCTTCACTTCCTGAACAACTACAGATCTCAGGGGGAGCTTTGACAACATCCACTATCTTCTCTCTGACTGTTGACAGAGAAGATCATCTCTTTCCCTCTCTCTCTCTGCTGTAAAGGGTTTTTCAAACTCCCTTCAAAAGTTTGTATTTGGTTTTTGAGCACCTTATCAAAAGCTCATTGGTGGCAAGACACCTGATCAAAAAAATCTGGTTTGGTTTTTGAGCACCTTATCAAAAGCTCATTGGTGCCCAGGACACCTGATCAAGTCATCCTGCAGTGGATTCCTACCTAGGGTGGTAGAAGAGTGGATGTACCCAGGTTGATTGGGGAACCACTATAGTTCCTTGTGTCATCTGGTTGCCTGTCATTCTTTTGTTTTTTGGCTGTTGTTTATGATTGCTTTGTGTTTAATTTGTGATTAGATTCCTTTATATATTGTGATTATTCTGTGTTTAGATTACTTTATATTATTTGCTTCCCTGTTCACTTAGGATTACAACAACTGTTGTAAAACGTTTTTAGCAAGCACCATACTCTATTCACCCCCCTCTAGAGTATATCAGATCTAACTTGCACTTTCAATTGGTATCAGAGGGAGGTTTAGATATGGGGATTGTGGAAATTGAAGATAATGGAATGGAAACAGAGGGTGTGAAGGAGGGTTGTGCAATGATATCTTCAAGCAACTGTTGGTAAGATGTGGATAAAGAGGGTAGATCAGGAGGGGATGAAGGGGAATCATCCATAAAGGAATCATCTATCAGATTGAAGATGGAAGATGAGGTGTGAGTCGACACACGGTGTCGTAATCCTGGGTTAAGGATAGTGTGGCAGGTCTACGGGCTCGCCGATCGTCACACCGATGGGAGTTGATAGTTAGACTTTAGGCGGTTGGGCATGGTCCTCGGTGTTCATGTCCCGGGGCTCCTTCCGTGCCAAGTGAACGGTTGGGCTGTGTCCTTGTGCTTACTTCTGAGGCCCCTTCCGGGTCACACAAGGCCAGTTCGGGCTGTGTTCTTGGTGCACAACTACCCAAGACCCCGCAGGGCCATAGTACGCATGGGCTCCGCTGTTGTGTTCTTAGTGTTGAGGTGTACGGAGGCCTAGGTGAAGTAGTGTGGATACCCGCCTAGTAGTAGAAGTGCCCGTTCTACTGTCACCGCCTGGCCACGACGGCTGATGCCTGAGAGGTTAGCTACCTGCTCGAAAAGTGGGAACTATACTCTGTGTCGACATAGCAATTGCATGGGTGTGATCATGGGTGAGTCATTGCAGAGCATTCATAGCATTTCATAACATTGCACAACAAGATCCTCATCGTATAAGTTTGTATGGGCACTCTTATACGAAGAGTTACCTTTATGTAACCCGATCCTTAACTTATAAGTTTATATGGGCATTCTTATCAGTTAAGTTACTTTCCTGCTGTTACTTATACATGTTAGTTTGTTGTAGCTCTTAAATATTTGCTAGATCATGTTATTGTTACTCTTACACTACTGCCACCTGCTTGTACTTCTTTAATTTGCATACTTATTATATATTGTACTCTTGTTCCTTTTCCCCGCCTGGTGTCGAGGAGTCGCCGGGGGAGCGGATGCGAAACCACTTAGTCGTTTCGACTAACGGTTGCTATGTCTTCCTTTTTAGGAGGTCACGCCGCAGGTAGAGCAGCCGCAGACTACGCAGCAGGACACCTAGGCCAGGACGATAGAGCCTGAAGTGACGGTGTCGTCGATAACGTCGGTTACGGATGTTAGTATTTTGATACTCTGATGTAGCCCGTTTGGGCAATGATTAACTATACTCTGATATATTGTAGAAGCATGTATTTGCTTATCCTTTATTGATGCATTTAGACATTATTACTTAGTGTGGATTTGACTTCTCTTGCTTATTATATTTGGTTGGGTTGGCATGTTCTATTGATATTGTTGTAGCCGGCGGAATAGGCGTCTTGTGCTATAGGTTAGCCCGTGTGCTAATGCTACCGCAAGGCGGCTGTTCCGGGCATAAGATTCTCCCTTCGTGCCGTGTTTTGAGATCCGGGAGGGGGGTCTTACAATTTGAAGCTGTCTAACATCTGTCGGATCGAGACCGCATCCTCGAACCATTGGACGTGCTGGACCGGTCCCCCTTTCTGGTGTAGTAAGACATTTTGGTTCCCTGAACCCCTCCGGAACTGGGGCGGAAGAGACCAGCTCGCTGAAGGGGCTGCCTCCCCCTGCCGGGCGAGCCGGAGCATCCCGCGTGCCCATGTCGCCGAACCGGACTCCACCTGCCGAGCCGGGAAAAGCGCGCTCTCGGGGAGCTCGCATCCCCTTCCATCTTCTACAACCTCCTTCCCAGCTCGCCTGATGGGAGCCCCCTCACCCAGAGACGGGGCGACAACAATTGGAATGGCTAGAGTAAAGCACTCAGCCCACGCGCCGAGTGCGAACTTCACGAGGCTGAGTACCTTGTTCCTGAAATCCTCAAACATCCCCACCGTGGCCAGAGGTGGGGGGGCGGCGAGTCCGACATGTCAGATCCTTGTCCTCCTGTCATCGAGCCCGCTGAAGGTTTTCTGTGCTGACCACTTTCCATACTCACCGCACCAAAATGTTGAAACCAAAAACTCGGTCTCTCGTGGAGTCCACCCTTGGGTAAAGGGATGATCGCGCACCTACTTCTATCCTACAAGCAAAACAACAAAGAGAACAAAGTGAACTGGACCCAATGGCTCGGCGAGAAGGACCCACCACTCACCCGGAAGATCTTAGAGCGCTTCCCCTCCTTAGCCAAATTCCGAGCTAATGCTACCTCAAAAAGCGCTAAAAGACTAAGGAGCAAGTGAGAATGAAAGCCTGCTTTCTGAGGTTCCCCTTGGGTCTTATTTATAGAATTCTGAAAACGGCCTGCAAATAGCCAACCTCCATTGTTTTGAATAGCTATGTGCAGCCCAAATTGGTCTGCCAACAGCGTAACTCCGATGTTCTAACAAGCTATTCGCACCCATGGGAAGGGCATCCAGGTAATTTCACCTCTGGGCCTCACTGTGCCTGTCCCAGCGATATGGAGGTTAGCTCGCCACTACTCTCTTCTCGTATGGGGCGGGTGCGACCTGGCTACCACAGCTCACCTTTGCCCATGTCGAGGCGGGCTGGCGCCAGGTCGCCTGTAGGAGAGCGGGCTGGTGGCCAGGCTTGGAACTGTAACCATGGGAGCCCGGGAGGGAGGCTTGCCGGTCTGGGCTCGTCAATCTCAACTTCGAACTCTGCTCGAGGATTGGCGAGCGAGCTAGGGGGAAGGGGTCAGCTCGCACAGCTCGCCTGCCTGACTTGGGCGGGAGCGAGCTAGCCACATGCTGTCTACCCGCATATTGTTCTATTACAGGCCGGGCACCTTGGTCTGCTCGCCTGGCTTGGCGGACACACTCGGCGAACACGGGGTTGTACAATACCGACGATGATCTATGCTTGGATCCTACTGGGAGTGAGACTGGGACCACTCCCCCTATTTTTTGATTATTTTAGTTCTTCATCTCCTTTATTTCTTGATCCCCTTTCTATATCTGAGCCCGTCCGGGTTGAGTCTTCGCAGGTGCTTCAGAAGTAATTGGAGCTTTCAGCTCGAGCCATCGATGATAGCATCCTCTTTTGCAAGGAGGTTGATTCCTCATCTATTGAGGAAGCTCCATTGATTGCTTTCTCCTCCTTTCGTCTCCCTATAGTAGATGATACCTTGCTGGGCAGGGATATATTTTATGGTGAGATGAGTGAGGACCAGTGATCCTCATCTTCTTACTTCCTATTTTCTCTGCCTGCGAGGAGCAGGTATGATTATTTAGGCAGATGAGTAACTGTTTTATCACTGTATCGGTACCTGTTACCGCAACGGATAATGGAACAGTTATCTATATATTTTTCTTTTCATATGCCAATTAGCTAGAAACTTATCCTTAGCTGAATAAGTCGTACTGGGATGACAATAACCCCAGTATTTATCTTATATTTTCTGCATTTTTATTTCATGTCTATCTTAATTTTAGTATTTCTTTGTATTTTGTCTATTTTCTTTTGTTTTTGTGGAGCTCACCCCTACAGGTATTCATGACAAATCGTATTAGCGGGGTTGTGATTCTTTGTATGGCGGACCTGCTTCTGAGCTTTCTCGCATCTTCTGGTATGCTCATTTGCTGAGCATGCGGTAACCTCTCCCCTGACTTTTATTTCATTGTTTTTATTGCGAATCTTGTGATATGTTGCATGTATTAAGTCTGGTGGGGGAGAGATTCGAGTTATTATCCGCTCACTTGCACATTGCACTCGCATACTGGAAGCTTTTATTGTTATATCATTTGCTTTGCACTCACAACACCCACTTAAGAGCGTTTTCTTAAGCACTTGCACACACCGAGCTTGTTTATCACTTGTGCATAGAATAAAGAATGCTGTGTTGATTTAGAATTCCGTCATGGAGTAAAATGTTGACTCCAAGAGTGTTCCTAGGCGTGCACTCATGCACACTTAGAGTTTGTGTAGATTAAAATTCTTTATATGCTTATAGTTTCTATTTTTCTATTAGCATAGATTTTGTTTACGGTACTCTAGTTGTGAATCCGGTTGTAAATCAAATGGTGGTGTGGGATTGTGTGTGGGAGTTCAATATCCTTGTATTATGAAAGTGAGGGATAGATACAGTTTACTCTAGAGAGGGGGTGAATAGAGTATAAAAAAATGTTTAGATTTATTGCGGAATTAAAATATTGATACTTATAATAAAGAGGTAAAAGCAAGAAACTATCACAGCACAATACACAAAGAAAACACAAGGCAATCCAGACGATACAAGAAATTTTATAGTGGTTCCCCAAATCTGGGTACATCCACTCTTCTACCACCCTGGTAGGAATCCACTTAGGTTTTTGATCAGGTGCCCTATCACCACAAGATCTGCTTCAGGTAGATCTTGAAACCCTTCAGGCATTTGATCAGGTGCCTAAAAACCAATAGGTTTTTGATCAGGTGCCCTATCACCAAGGAGTTTACTTTTGAAGGGAGTAAGAACCCTGTACACGAGAGGTTAAAGAAAAATATATGACAGTCTTCTCTTTCTCAAACACAATGAGAAGACTATGTGGATTTGATGATGTCAAAGCTCCCCCTGAGATATTGAGTAGTTTCAGGAAGAAGGAAGCTTTGTCCAGGGTGTAGGTCTTCAGATTGATGTTGATTCGAGCTCTCTGTAGATTATTAAAGCCTGATGAAGGAAGAATACTAGAAAGATTTGTGTGTTCAACAAGTTCTTCTTCTTCCTTGTATTTCGCAAAAACAGGAGGCCTTCAGAGCAAAAAAGATTGATTTTCTGACTCGTGATTCTTATTGTCTCTGTCTTTTTTAGTTTTCTGTATATTTTTGGAATGACTAACGGCCTGAATTTGAATTCCCAGATAGTACTTAATTCTCTGCAAGAATTTGGAGCCCAAACGGGTAGAATGGCTGGCAATCATAAATGCACTTCCATAACTATCTTGACAAAATATTCTGTGAATACCATAATCAATGCTTCATGAGATACAACTATCAGCCTTGAGAATGTCAGCATTAATTATCAGAATATATTTGCCATAAAATGATTTATCATAACCAAAATAATTACTTCTGACCGGACAGAGAGAACTGATAACTGAAGGCAGTAAAAAAATCGTAGAGCTTGGCTCAGAGATCGTCGAACTGGGTTAAGAGATCGTCGACCTGTGAGCAACTATCGTAGATCTGAGAAAACTGCTGAGAAGCACAAGATCGTCGACCTGAGCTCGTAGATCATCGAGCTCAGTTCAGAGTAGAAGACTCTGAGATCGTCGATGGGAGATCGACGATCGTCGAGCTGAGAATTGTTTCTGGACTTAGAATATTTTCTGGAATGACATACTGAATAAGCCAGAAATTGTCGACCTGAGAACTTGGTTCGTCGACCTGAGAATTTGACTTATCCTTCTGAAACAGCTTCTATGAACTGTGTCGACAGATGGTTCTGGGTGTCGACACAAGTCCTTCTAGTGCCGACTGATACTGTCGACTAATAATTTGTGAACTGTGTCGACACAAATCCTTCTTTTGTCGACTGAGCTAGTGTCGACTAATATTATCTGTGTCGACTGATAGTCTGTGTGTCGACACAAATCTTCTGGGTGTCGACACAGCCTTTCTGTGTGTCGATGCAATTCTTCTGGGTTTTGACGCAACCTTTCTGTGTGTCGCCTGATATTGTCTGTGTCGACACAACTGCTTGAGTCTCTAACAAGCTGTTGTAGGGTGATCCATGTGATGTTGACACTTGTCCTAGACTAAAGAAATAAACTTATGACCCTGACTATACATTTTGGGTCAGTCTAAGCAAACCTAATAGTGATCCTTACCCAAATCAGAACTAGGGTTACAACAATCTCCCCCTATTTGGGTGAGGACACTATTTACATTACACAAAGAAAATACAAAGCAATAAACTGGAGCATTTGCTTCTGCTGTTGCTATTGCTGATGTTGTTGTTGATGTTGAACCTTGCCCAAACCTGTGTCATTACAATCTGTATCATCATAATCTGCTTCTGCTATTTCTGGAATTGTTACTGCTGCTTGAACTGATGCAGCTTCATTGGTCATCTATATCTGCACAAAATTTCTGAAACACTTCTTCTTCCTGTACTGCTAGAGGAGACTGAGCTTGAAGGTCTGCTGAAGCTGAACCTGCTGCATCTTCATTGAACACCTCCCCCTGCCTGGTTTCAGTGAAAACTGGAAGCAGACCCCTAGATGAAGAAGGGATAGAGGAAGCAGAAAGGGAAGCAGAAAGGGAGTAGTCATTGGTTGAGGAAGAGTAAACTCATTCTTTAATCTCAGTAAAAGATAGTTTGATCCATGTAGACATGAACTTCTTCAGACCCTGATCATCATATAGCTGTAACATTTCGTGAAAAATAAGATCACAGTGACTGATACCAATTGAAAGATAGGATCACAGTGACTGATTGATTCGAAGTCGACGTGGAAACCAGTGTCGAGCGTCATCTTTGAAAGAGCCGCCGTAGAAATCGCCATGGAAGATCTGTAGACTCAAGAGAGAAGAGATTAAGGGCAAAGGGAAAATAGAATATGAAAATGCGGGATAGAGATCGAAGAGAAACCTACATATAGGTTTTTGGAATAGAAAAGACGATCTCTATTCGACGATAAAAACAAAAACGTCGATCTTAGGTCAAAGATTAATTTATAGACAAATAATATCTTTGGTATCTGATCTCAGTCGGAAATTGATAGTCGAGCATAGCTTGACGATCAATTAACTGAAGCAAAGTCGTCGATCTCTGGTCGACGATTTTTGTCTTCACACAGAGCTGTCGTCAAACGTAGTTCGACGATTTAGCTCAAAAGTTGTTCGAAGATCGTCGATATTCGTTCGACGATTTAGGAACAGATCCAAAAACAGAAGACAAAAATTAAATTAATCCTTCCCATTGATCATTCCAAGCTGATTCGGGAAGAACAGGTGCTTCTTTTCATAAAGGGGTTTGGTGAAAATATCTGCTCTTTGAAAATCAGTGGAGATAAAGTCTAGATTAATTTTCTTTTTGTCTACATTATCTCTAATGAAATGATGTCCTATATCTATATGCTTTGTTTTAGAATGATGCACTAGATTATGTGTTATAGATATAGCACTAGTATTATCACAGAAGATGGTTGAATTATTTAGATTGAAACCATAATCTAAGAGTTGGTTTTGTATCCACAAAATCTGTGAACAGCAACTGCCAGCAGCCATATATTCAGCTTCAGTAGTAGATGTTGATACAGAGGTTTGCTTCTTGCAAAACCAGGACACAAGTCTATCACCTAAGAACTGGCAAGTTCCTGAAGTGCTCTTTCTGTCCACTCTGCATCCAGCATAGTCAGCATCTGAAAATCCAGTCAACTCAAATGCTGACTCTGTTGGATACCAGAGTCCTAGATTAGGACAACCTTTTATATATCTAAAAATCCTTTTTATGAAAATAAGATGAGATTCTTTAGGGTTCACCTGGAACCTAGCATATAAACATATAGCAAACATGATATCTGGTCTGCATGCTGTTAGATATAGTAGGGATCCAACAATGGCCCTGTACCTGGTCTGATCAACAGGTTTTCTATGTTCATCAGTATCTAATACAGCATTGGCAGCCATGGGAGTTTTCATAGAAGATGCATCATCCATCCCAAACTTCTTAATAAGCTCATTAGTATATTTACATTGGGAAATGAAGATACCATCAGGAGATTATTTCACTTGGATACCAAGGAAATAAGATAACTCTTCCATGCTGCTTATCTCAAATTTAGAATGCATTAGATTAGAAAATCTCTTGCACAATTTGGGATCAGTAGAACCAAATATAATAGCATCTACATATATTTGTACTAATAAGACTTTATCATGATGCAATTTTGTAAAAAGGGTTTTATCTACCATGCCTCTAGAAAAACCATGCCCTAAAAGAAAGTTGGCTAAGGTCTCATACCAAGTTCTTGGAGCTTGCTTTAAACCATAGAGAGCCTTATGCAGTTTAAAAACATGAGAGGGGGAAGTTAGAGAAACAAAACCTGGAGGTTGTTCTACATAAACCTCTTCTTGTAGTACTCCATTTAGGAAAGCACTCTTGACATCCATCGGATAAACTGTGAACTTTTTGAAAGCAGCATAGGCCAGAAAAATCCTTATAACTTCTAGCCTGGCAACTGGAGCAAAGGTCTGATCATAGTCAATTCCTTCCTCTTGCCTATATCCTTGAGCAACAAGCCTAGCCTTGTTCCTCACAATCACACCTTGGGCATCAAGCTTATTTCTGAAAACCCATTTAGTTACAATTACTGGATAGCCTTTAAGCCTTGGAACCAAGTCCCAAACTCTACATCTTTCAAATTGATTTAGTTCCTCTTGTATTGCAATGATCCAATGGGGATCTTGCTCAGCATCAATTATGGATTGAGGTTCAATTTGAGAGATAAAATAGGCATGCATCACATCATGGTTGAGTTGATGCCTTGTCTGTACACCTGCTGATATGTCTTCAATTACTTGGGATCTAGGGTGATCCCTAAGTGTGACAAAATCAGATGGTGGAGTTGGTTCAGCAACAACAATTAGATTGAATTCCTCTTGTGGAATTACTTCTGCTGTTGGAGGAAGTTCAGTTTCTTCCATAGAGTCTTCTTCACTGTCTTCATTTGCTTGTGGTGAGGGATGAGATATCACCTTTTGGGTGAGATTTAAGTCATCCAGCTTTTTACATAGACTTGGTACATGTAGATGATCACTGGTAGAAGTTTCCTTCTCCTTGTAAAACATATTAGCTTCATCAAATGTAACATGTATTGACTCTTCATTTTTCAAGGATGATTTATTGAGAACCCTATATGCCATGCTAACTTGGGAATATCCTAGAAAGATTCCCATTGTAGCTTTGGCTTCAAACTTTCTAAGATAATCTTTGTTGTTATTATGTATATAACTGATACAATCAAAAATTCTAAAGTAGTCTATTTTAGGTTTCTTCCCTTTGAGTAATTCATAGGTAGTCTTGTCTTTAAGTTTGTGTGTTAAACTTCTATTCAAGACATAATTTACTGTGCTTACAGCTTCTGTCCAGTAGGATAGAGGCATGTAAGCATCAGTAAGCAATGTGCCTGCAGTTTCAATGAGTGTTCTGTTTTTCCTTTCAACTACCCCATTTTGTTGAGGAGTTCTGGGAGCAGAGAATCAGTGCCTGATAACATCCTTCTCACAGAATTCTTGCATAGGAAAAGATTCAAACTCAGTGTCATGATCACTTCTGATCAATGCAACTGGAGTAGAGTACTCAATCTTTATGCATTTTAGAAAGTCTGTAAGAACTTTGAAATTATCAGACTTGTTTCTCAAGAAGAAAACCCAAAAAACCTAGAGAAGTCATCTACAATAACTAAAGTATAGGACTTCCCTCCCAGGCTTTGTACAACAATTGGTCCAAAAAGGTCCAAATGAAGCAGATACAAAATTCTAGGTGAATCGCTCTTATTAACTGATTTAAAACTATTTTTAGTTTGCTTGCCTTCTTGACAAGTCTTGCAAAGGCTTTCCTTCTTGTAGGGTCAAGAGGGCAATCCTCTAACAAGGTTGTCCCTAGATAACCTAGCAATGTTTCTTAGATTTACATGTCCTAGCCTTTTATGCCACAAAGTATTATTATTGCTAACCTGATTAAATAAACAGATTTCTGAACAGGCAGAAGTAAAATCAACTAAATAGATATTGCCTAACCTAATACTTGATAACACAATAATGCCGTTTAGAGAAATATTGCATTTAGATTCAGTAAAACATACCTCATAACCTGCATCACATAGCTGTCCTATGGATATCAAGTTATGTTTCAGCCCACTTACATATGCCACTTTCCTGAAGGTGATAGATCCAAGTGTAAATTCTCCATAGCCTTCTGTCTGACCAAAGCTTGAGTATCCAAATATAACCTTTGGACCTAGCTTTGCCTTATAGTTACTTAGATTGGCCTTGTTTCCTATCATGTACTTGGAACACCCACTATCCAAATACCACTTATCTTGTATGGTAGGATAGGTCTTTATCTGCAAAGAAAACTTATATATTTTGGACCCAGGTAACCTTGGGTTCTGGCTTTTTTTCATACTTAAAACTTGAAATATAAGAGTATACAGGTTGACTTTTATAACCTAAGGGATGAAATCTCCTAGGTGGGCTTATCCAGTTAGTTAAGGGATTGAAAGGTTTAGGGTTAGAATTCTTATTGAAATTTCTGTTGAAATTATAATTTTGATAGAACTGTTTTGGGTTCGACAATTTTAGTTCAGATCGTCGATCTGCGTTCGACGACCAGCATTGATATCGTCGATCTTGGTTCTCAGAATAATAGTGGCTATTATTTGGGTTCCACGATCGTCGATCCTTGTTCGACGATATATAATGATATCGTCGATCCCCGTTTGCAGAGTGTTTAGGCTCAAGCTCTAGGTTCTGAGATCGTCGATCGTCGTTCGACGCATAATGCTGAGATCGTCGATCTTGGTTCGACGATTTTTGTTCAGACTTAGCTTTTTGTTTTTTTTATTTATCTCAACTTGTTTTAAAACTTTGTTAATTGTTTTAATTTGTTCTATATTCTTCTTACCTTTATCTAAAATAAACTTTATAGGATGTGAAAGGTGGTTTTTCTTAATAATTGGTGGTTCACTGGATGATGCATCTAATCCTAACTTACTTCTATTAAATCTAGCATTAAGTGTGCTGGTAATTTCTACTAGTTGTTTGCTTCTTCCATTAAGTGATTCCTCTAGCTGTTTTGCTTTACTTAATTCAACTTTTAGAAAAGTGATTTGTTCAATATACATGTCTATTTCATTTTTCAATTTAATGTTTTCTGATACTAAGCTATCATAATTAAATTGTTTATCTCTGAGAAATTTGATCTCCTTCTCAGATATAATCAGATCACTACACATAGATTTAAAGTCATTTTTAAAATCTTTAGAGGTAAAGTCGAATTCTTCCAATACCTGATCACAATCTGAACATTCTTCAGATTCTTCTTCTTCTGAGACATGCCCTGAAGCATTGATGGCAATTAAGCAAATTTCTTTGGCCTTTGCTTCCTCTTCATCTTCATTAGAGCTGGAGGAAGATGATTCTTCAGTGTCACTCCATGTTTCTACAACAAACCCTCTCTCCTTCTTCTTGTGCTTGTAGGAAGATGGTTTGCTTGAGTGCTTCTTGGAGTCTTTCTCCTTTCTCCTTTCCTTATACTTGTTTTCTGGACATTCTGGAAGAATATGTCCAGGTTTCCTGCAACCAAATCAGATAATCTCTTTAAAAGGGGTTTTATCATACCTTGATTTATCATCACTCCTTGATGATTTCCTTCTGAATTCTTTTCTCCCCATCTTGAAGAATCTCTTTGCAAAGAGACTCATCAACTCTTCATTTGATGGAGAAGTTTCTGATTCTTCTGAAGCTTTGAAGGCTATATTCTGCTCCTTCCTAGTTGGTGTAGGAGTCTTTTGTTGCTCACCTTCTCTTGTCTTCAGCAGCTGTTCATAGGATTTCATCTTTCCTAGGACTGATTCTGTAGTCATCTCATATGTGTTTTTGGTCTCTCTGATAGGCCACATTCTAGAGTCCCATGAGCTGGGGAAGCACATGAGAATCTTGTCATTTATTTCTGTGACTGAGATGTCTTTGTCAAGAGTTTTTAGCTCATTAACAATGAGACTGGGTCTATTGTACATCTCAGAAACTTACTCAGTTTCTTCCTTTTTAAAATTCTCATACTGGGAGATGAGATGAGCTTTCCTGTCCTTCCTTTCATCTGCTGATCCTGCAACCATTTAGTTTAAGGAATCCCAGATGGCCTTGGCTGATTCACATTCAGCTACTTTCTGAAATATGTCATCAGACATTGTTTGTGTCAGTATGTTCATGGCTCTTGCATCAGCAATCTTTGCTTTCTTGTATGCATCATTATAGTCTGGAGGAGTACTGTGTAACATCCCATTTCCAACTAGACCCCTAAGAGTGGTTTTGACCATGACTAGGTCATGACAAAACCCTAGGAAGCTCAAGAAGACCAAGTGAGCTTAGATATAAAGTTGGAAACCATCATGGTCTGCAAATAGTAGGATTCTGAACAATAGTTTAGATGACCATGGGGCTACACCTTGACCTCAAGACCCTACCATAACACCCCTAATACTTTTGGAGGCCCATTAGAGCCATAAGGACCCATTGGGGTCAATCAAAGAGACTCAGTTGACCTAAGTCAACCCTAACCCTAAATGGGTCAAACTAGCCTATTTAGGGTCAATTGACCTCCCCCTAGCCAAGTGGGCCCCACCCATGCACTCCTAACCCTAAAATGAGGTCAATGGGCCACCAAGGGCACATTGGGTTCAGCCCTAGGGACCAAGTTGACCCAAGTCAACTTAGGCCCCTCATCTGGTCAAAGTACCCTTACAAAGGGTAGGTGACCTCCAAAGTGCAAGGTAACCCTACATACCCCTTCCAAGACCTCAGGGGAAGCCATGGGGTCACCAAGGACCCCTTGGGGCCAACCCAAATGGTCATGTTGACCCAAGTCAACTCTAACCCGTAATTTGGTCAAAATGCCCTAACTAAGGGTCAAGTGACCACCAAGGTGCCCAACCAACCTTACTCAGGGCTTATTAAACCCAAAGTGAGGTTAATGGGTCACTAGGGACCCATTGGAGTCAGACCTAGTGGCTAAGTTAACCAAGTCAACTCAAGCCCCAAAGTGGTCAAAGTGCCCTTACCAAGGGTCAAGTGACTTCCAAGGTGCCAAGTTAACCCTACCCAACCTTACATAGACCTTAGGTGAGGCCAATGGGTCACCAAGGACCCAATGGGGTCAACCCAAATGATCAAATTGATCCAAGTCAACCCTAGCCTAAGCCAAGTCAAACCTAGCCCAAATGGGCTAACCCAAGCTCAAGCCATTCTTCCCTTAGGATAACCTCACCTTTCATAATTATTATGATTAAGTGGGCTGCACATAGCCTATGATGTTGACCAGTCAATATGGGTGACTAGGAGAGAGAAAGGGAGCTTCCTTTCATGATAATAGTGGAGAGAGAAAGTTGGGGGAGAGGAAGGGAAGGGTGGGAACCGGCCAAAGGAGGTCAACAGCCACCCTTTATGGCTGCAATCAACTCCTCTAGGGAAGAGGAGTTGATTCCAGCCATTTCCTGGCAATCAAGAGGCAGGTTCAGCCCCCCACTCAACCCAAGCCACACCATTAATGGTGTTTGATGGCATTGAAGAACCAGCCGCCCCCCTCTCCAATGGTCCATTTAAACATCATAAGTGGGCAGAGGGGAACATTTTCGAGCTCTTACCTGGAGGGAACAGGCCGTCCCACTGTGTGGTTGCAGAAGCCGAGCGCCGCCGCCATCGACAATGGCATCCCGCTGTTCCTCCCGCATTCAGGCCACCAGGAAGGTCCTCCTCCACTCCTTCTCTCATGTATAGATCATAGCAATCACTAGGTCCAAGGTTCGGGCTCAATTGAGCCCGATCCAATTCGGGATTTCCATGGATATTGGCCGAAAATCCTCTTGCTAGAACCGCTGGAATAGTACTTTCTGACGGCCAAGCCGCCGTCTGGCGACGGACACCACCTCAACGGAGGTGGTGGTGGCGGTGGCCGGCCGGGGAAGTGGTCGGATCGCCGGCTGCAGCGCTTGGAAGTGGCTCCAGGCGGGATGAATCCCGGCCGTCGGCTCAAGGTGGAAGATGAATGGATCCCGTCCAGTGGTGCTTCAAGATTCGTGCTATTATGATATTAAAACTATAGGATATATATTTATAATAATTCGATTTATGTCACAAATTTTGGTATTATTGGTGTTAAATTTTAAAAATACTTAGGTTCACCTGGTGGGACAACTTTCAATATGAAATGGTAGCCCTATGGGTCTACTTTAATCCAAAATTGATTTTGACCAATTTGGCCCTCTGGTTGAACCAGGGCACCAATTTTGGTGGGACCTACACCTAGGGATAGGCAGACATTAAACTGAGTGCCCACACTTCATCCTTGGTCCAAATTGATTGAAATTGTGGAAGGGAGTCCACCCTAGCTATACCTAGGGCCTTCCCAAAATTCAGAATTTTTAGAGACACTTTGCCTAAAGTTTTTACTTTTATTTAATAATGCCAGGGTATTTTAATTAAGTAGTCTAATGACATCTAAACCCTCCCAAATTTTGGTGAGTGGTCCCTGACATCAATACCTAGCTCTGTACAAAATTTCAACTCATTTGGATAGGTTTTGGTTAGGGAATCACCAAACCCTAGTTTGGCCTTAAGGAGGTATTTTGACTAAAAGTGCACCATGTGCTTAGGGTGGCCACCTCCCCTCAACAGAGGCTGAGGTTTTGGACACTGACTTAGTATGCCCAATGTCACCCTCTAAAAGAAAATGGGATGATTTAGGCTTGATTTACCCTATGGTTCTACCTCAAACCCTAAGGAAGGACTTTTGGGGTTGTGAAGGACATGGGGGCTAATGCCCTTGTATGGCCTTGAAAACTCAGTAGAATTGAAGGTAAAGTAACCTAAGTTGTCTGGAAGGAATCTTAGAAGATTTGGAGGAAGGTAGGCACCTCAAAATCCTAACCCTAGTTTTAGGGTAGAAGAACAATATTGTAAATTCAGCCACTAAACCTTATCCAAAGCTTGTGAAACTTGGGTAGAGTAAGTTTTAGACCATCTAGATCCCCTAGTAATTTTATTAGAATTTTATGGATTATATCTCTGGTTCTTTATTTGTTAACTGTGGAAACCACCTGTCACCACACATATTCCGAAAACCCCGAGGTGATGGTAAGGGGGGACGGGGGTACATGAACATAAAGGACCGCCTACTGCAGGTGATGTGGGACTAACCTCAACCACAGGACCGCGGGGATATTCCGTCATACAAGGGGGCCCACTGGGGTCAACACCCAGACCTGGAACGCGATGGGGAAAGTCCAAACATGCGGTCCCACACACACATGTCCTGCTGGCTAATATAATCTCAACACACCCCCGCAGCAGGACAACCTCGCTTTGATATCATGTTAAAAGTAGCGAACATGCAACAACAAACGGATAGAATTTTGAATAATTGAAATTTTATTATCCAAAAAATATATCATTTACAAAGGTATGACCTCCCTTTTATAGAATGGAGGAGCTATGAGAGAGTATAAACAAATAATTTTGGACTAAACATGTACAGGGCTGAGCGGCTAGAAATAAAGGAGACCGCACAGGCCTCGCGGTTAGACAGATGGGTTAACCGCCGGCAACTCCATCAGGATAAGAACAAGCCGCAATGGGAGACAAATAGACCGCCCGGTCTCTAAGCTCCTGAGTGAGACCGCCAGATCGCTCGGTCAACAAACCGCCAGACAAGACCGCAAGGCCGCCCGGTCTAATACTTCAACATTAATTATCAAAAGGCACAAAATAGTTTTCTAATTAATTTGATTATTCTGTTCATTTGAATTTGAAGAGACTTGGTCAGAAGATAATCTAGGTCTAAGTGAATATCCCTGAATTTTGTTACAATTTTTAATTGAATATATTTGGTACTTCCTTCACTAATTTCAAATAGGGGCTTTTGTGGTATAAAATTATTTATAGATGATATAACTGTTGAAAACTAATGAGACTTAGGAGCTGATGATTTCAGGCCAAAATATATTTGTAGGAATTTATTCATAATTTTTAGAGGGTTGTTTACAGTACTTCCTTTACAAGTCCATAATATTGAGATTTTGATAATTAATTTATTCAGAGAATAATTCTTGCTGAAACATTATGAAACTTGGCCAATGCTACTTTTACGGTTTTATCTGCCTAGTATAATTAATTTATAATTTTTGGATGGATATTTCCTATACTTGATTCATAAACAACGGAAGATAGTAAATATTTCAAAAATAATTTTAGTGCCCTTTTAATGATGGAAAAATTGTGATACTATGGATTTACTATATTGATGTAACCTAATATTTATCATAATTTTGTTAGGCATCTTGCATGTGTACTTAGGGTAATTCATGTTCAAACTGGTAGCCTTTGGAAGCTTTAAGGAAAATAATTAAATACTAGATAAGTTAGGAAAATTATAATTTCCTGGATTTAGTCTATTCGTGTCATGATAAGTCTCCAGTAAATAAGGTAGGCCATTTGGATGAGTATTTGGGTTATCTCCTGTCCGGGCCGACATATAGCCTAGGATGATCTGCATGGGTAAATTGCAATAAGTCACGATGGGACATGGTGTAGGAGTTAGTCCTTTTGGATAGAGGTGGGTGAGTTCACCATAGAAGGATGGGAAGAGTGGTGAGGAATTGGTTTGGCTAGAGTTTAGAGGCGCTCGGGTTTGACGAAAGATCGTCCTTCCTGAGGTAAGGTAGAGTCAAATAACCCTAGGACTAGCCTATCGTAACATGAGAAGGTAATGGGTAAGGGAATCAACCAATAATAATAATAAGTATCTTATGAAAGGGAACGCTGGGCGTAATCCCAACATTGTTCCTAGTGCCCCTTGAGAGCCCTTCACAGGGAATACCGGGGGCAGTCCTGGGTTAACGTAAACTATATTAACAAGCTGAAAAGAGTAACTTAGTAATTAGGGTTGCACATTTCACGAACACTGATATCACTGGAAGATAGTTGGAAGCTTCGGCTTGGATGGTTAAGAGACGAACGTTTGGGTCCGGGGAGCTTTGGCTCGATTGTTTGAGACGAACATTTTTAGTCCGGGGAGCTTCGGCACGGTTTCTGGATACGTTAAATTTGCATGTGCATAAAAGGAAAGAAATTTAAGGTGGTGGGTCTTCGGTATTGGAGGGTCGATGCACCGACTCCAATACGCTGACTCGGCAAGTGTGGCTAGCACTTCGCCAACAGAAGTCCGGTGCGCCAGCCGACAAGAATACGCAGGAGTCCGCTTAGTGCACCAAGCGTTGAGGCGTATGATAGGTCTGAACGGTAGTGCTTTAATGGTTTAGAGGTGGGCGAGGCCCAACCCACCGCTTCTGTCTGCCACTACGGAGGTATCCTGGGAGGTTACGACTCCAGAAAGGGGGAACTAAAGGTCTGTGTGCACAGAGTCAGGTGTGTGTGTTGCACTTGCATGATCCATCATACCCACTTGCATGTCATAGCATAATCGATTCATTTAACCCTGACACCTAAAGTATAAGTGGATTGGGACGCTTATACTTTAGGCCCTGCAAAATGACCCCTTGGTCTATAAGCTTGTGTATGTAAGTTTATAAATTAAGGTCAATTTTGATATATATTTACTGCTGTTTGATAACCGACACCCCCAACGTATAAATCGGTATGGACTTTTTATATGATGGGAGCCTTGCAGAAGACCCCTTGGCTTATGTGTTCTCATATAAGTGAAGGTTACTTTTCATGTTTCAGCTTATTATCCATACCTATTATAGTATTGCTAGTATAGCTCTGCTGTCATCTGTTTTTGATTCTTCTCCACCTTCAAGTCCTCCCCTTTCTTCCTCTCCGCTCGGTGTCTAGGAGCATGGGGGAAGGGGTGGGGGATGATAGGACTTAGTCTTTTAGACTAACGGTTTTCGAACCGCATCATTTTAGGGAATCGTGGAGCCCAGCATGGAGGAGCAGCCCCAAAGACCGGTGCGCATGGAGATGGGGCAGTCTAGCTCTGGAGTTCATACAGCCGGGACCGTGAGTCTCGACCTTGAGTAGATTTTTAGCATTTGCTTCCGCATGAGTGATTTGTAGTGAGGACATGATGTACCGGGCATAAGCCCGTATTTTTAGTACTCTGATATATTTTTCTGTGGACACTCCCTTCGTGGAGATATATTTACTATGATATGTGATTTTCTGTGGACTGCTAGTTTGCATTTACTTTGTTGAGCTACTTTTCTGTGATCGAATTGGCCGGCAGAATCGGCGCCTTGTGGTGATGACCCTTCAGGGCGTGAAGGAGTCACCGCAAAACGGCGGTTCTGGGCCTAAGACCCCGGTGTTTTACAAGAAAAAAAGGGGGTCTTACATACTGCAGTCATGTTTGGGGAAGTACTTGCAGGGGCAGCTGGTGGTGGAGGTACTCCTGTTAAGATAGAAGCAAAAATGTCTTCATCAATAGAATTCATATGAGGCCAGATTCTTGCCTTCCATATTCCAAACTTTTGAAAGTTGCAAACTGGAGGTCTGGTGCTTGCAATTTCCTTGTACTGTGTCATGGTATAACAAAGAATAGAGTAAACAGATATCTATCAGAGATCTTAGGTTCAGGTGTTAGCCTGTACAACCTTAAAAACACACCCTCTGATACCAATTGAAAGTGAGGGATAAATACAGTTTACTCTAGAGGGGGGTGAATAGTGTATAAAAAAATGTTTAGATTTATTGCGGAATTAAAATATTGATACTTATAATAAAGAGGTAAAAGCAAGAAACTATCACAGAACAATACACAAAGAAAACATAAGGCAATCCAGATGACAGAAGAAATTTTATAGAGGTTCCCCAAATCTGGGTACATCCACTCTTCTACCACCCTAGTAGGAATCCACTTAGGTTTTTGATCGGGTGCCTAAAAACCAATAAGTTTTTGATCAGGTGCCCTATCACCAAGGAGTTTACTTCTGAAGGGAGTAAGAACCCTGTACACGAGAGGTTAAAGAAAAATAGATGACAGTCTTCTCTTTCTCAAACACAATGAGAAGACTATGTGGATTTGATGATGTCAAAGCTCCCCCTAAGATATTGAGTAGTTTCAGGAAGAAGGAAGCTTTGTCCAGGGTGTAGGTCTTCAGATTGATGTTGATTCGAGCTCTCTGTAGATTGTTGAAGCTTGATGAAGGAAGAAGACTAGAGAGATTTGTGTGTTCAGCAAGTTCTTCTTCTTCCTTATATTTCGCAAAATAGGAGGCCTTAGAGCAAAAAAGATTGATTTTCTGACTCGTGATTCTTGTTGTCTCTGTCTTTTTAAGTTCTCTATATATTTTTGGAATGACTAACAGACTGAATTTGAATTCCCAGACAGTACATAATTCTCTGCAAGAATTTAGGAGCCCAAATGGGTAGAATGGCTAGCAATCATACATGCACTTCCATAACTGTCTTGACAAAATATTCTGTGAATACCATAATCAATGCTTCATGAGATACGGCTATCAGCCTTGAGAATGTCAGCATTAATTATCAGAATATATTTGTCTTAAAATGATTTATCATAACCAAAATAAATACTTCTGACCGGACTGAGAGACATGATAACTGAAGGCAGTAAAAAAATCGTAGAGCTTGGCTCAGAGATCGTCGAACTGGGTTAAGAGATCGTCGACCTGTGAGCAACTATCGTAGATTTGAGATAACTGCTGAAAAGCACAAGATCGTCGACCTGATCTCGTAGATCGTCGAGCTCAGTTCAGAGTAGAAGACTTTGAGATCGTTGATGGGAGATCGACGATCATCGAGCTGAGAATTATTTCTGGACTTAGAATATTTTCTAGAATGACATACTAAAGAAGCCAGAAATCGTCGACCTGAGAACTTGGTTCGTCGACCTGAGAATTTGACTTATCCTTTTGAAACAGCTTCTGTGAACTATGTCGACAGATGGTTCAGGGTGTCGACACAAGTCCTTCTAGTGTCGACTAATACTGTCGACTAATAATCTGTGAACTGTGTCAACACAAATCCTTCTTGTGTCGACTGAGCTAGTGTCGAATAATATTATCTGTGTCGACTGATAGTCTGTGTGTTGACACAAATCTTCTGGGTGTCGACACAGCCTTTCTATGTGTCGACACAATTCTTCTGGGTGTCGACACAACCTTTCTGTGTGTCTCCTGATATTGTCTGTGTCGACACAACTGCTTGAGTCTCTGACAAGCTGTTGTAGGCTGATCCATGTTATGTTGACTCTTGGCCTAGACTAAAGAAATAAACCTATGACCCTGACTATACATTTTGGGTCAGTCTAAGCAAACCTAATAGTGATCCTTACCCAAATCAGAACTAGGGTTCCAACATATTGCTCGAGTCGGGAGGAAGGGTTGTCTTTCTCATTGGCTTAGAACTTGCCCCTAGCTACTCTCGAAGCATAGGTACATGGTTAGTCAAGTGTGCGCGTGATGTAAGCCGTCACTTTGTCTAGTTTGAGCCTTGTACCATTCCCGACATCTATCTATTGCTATACCCGTTGAGCATGTCCCTACCTTTGACATCCCTACGCTTCGCTACCAAAGCCATATATCCTTTCCTACTCGCACATCTGAATGTGGTCGCTCGGTTAGCTTATTTTGTTGTAGTTTGTATCTGTTATGTGTGGGCAGTTATGTTGGTGTTTGTGCAGCTTGTGGTGTTGCCATTTTTTGGCTTGTTTTGGTTTTTTGGATAAAAAAGGGAAAATAAAAAATATATAATAGTAAATGAAAGGAAAATTCCCAATGTGGAATAAAAGAGAAAAAAAATATTATTGTTGAGTTGGAAATTTTGTTGGTTTGTCTTCGTTATGGGCGTGCAAGCACCGTCAAAAGTCCAAGTCTGGTGGTGCGCTGCACGTGTTTGTTCGTTGAGTTTAGCTGTGAGTGTTTTTGGACGATCTCATTTTGGGTGTGCGTGCCCGTCTTGTTTATCTTTGTATACCCCGCCTTTGCCTAAGCCTATATTATACTCCAAGTCCTACGGATTCGTGCTTGAGTCAAACTAGTGATGCTGAGAGAGTGTGAACGGGCGAGCATATGGTTACCGACATTGGTGGATTCCTTTGGAGATTTTCCTAAGACCTGATCTTTGGCAATGCTCACCTCATTGTCCACTTGCTTTCGTTCTAAGAACAGCGGAATGATTCACCGTGATTCACTTTAGGAGTATTTGTAATATCTTCTTTGCGTTTATAGGAATTAGAAATTATTATGCATGCATAGAAGAGTTTTCTACTATTTCTTTTTGTACATGAGGTTATGACATCGCATGATACTCTATTTATACAATTGCTTAGTGTAACACCCCTATCCGTCACATAGAATATAGCAGTAGGTCCGGCCGGGGCCCGACGCCATATACCATAGACAGACCGAAGGGTTACTAAATGAAACCATCCTTCCAATAACACGCGTCCTACACAGAGTACATTCTAGCAGAAGCATTTTAAGATTTGCAAAGAAAAGAACCCAAGCCAACAACATGAATGTCCACTAAATACCCAAAATAGGAATGAGCGTACAAAATACACAAAGTACTTGGTCTTATGGCCTTACAAGATTTTACTTAAATAAACAGTGTCTTCCAAACATCGGCACGCAGGCCGGTCACACATGAGTATAACAAGTAAACATTCACATAGGCCTTCGAGGGCCGGCTTAGCAACAAGGGCTTTTGCCCGCTATTTGCCACTAGGCTCTGCAGCACCTGCAATCAACAATCCACCGCAGCGGTGGCAAACAAATGCAACAGTCAGCTAAAGCTGACCAAATTATAACGACCCCGCCCCCTTTACACGGGGTGGCGATGCTCCTTCCCTGCATTGTATTAGTATATCCAAACAGTATAATGAAATTACACTTCACCACAGGCATAGGCACACACGGCCACACACCCCGTACTCTCAGGGCACAATGTCGGTGAACCTGATTAAATCCGCGGTCTCACCACCGCCCCTTGGACGACAAATCTCGTGAGCATTTTAGTCTTTCCGGCCTAAGCCTAAGACCTTCCCTCTATGCCATCGGTAAGTGCCATATACTCTAGGTCTCTTTAACCAAACCACATAGAGCGGGTACGGTTCCACTCAACCCATTGCTCACACCGCCACAACAATTCAAATCATCGGCGCGAGTTAAGCTTCCCCGCAGCCCGAATATCGATCACACAATTTACATAACCCAATTATGTGCAAGTTCGCCCCCAGGCCACCAAGATGGTAGAATCACAATTTTGCCCAGTTTTCTAGGTGCACCTTGGAGTTAATCCCCAAGGTTCCCTATTGCAATCTACCACGTAGAAAACCCGAAAACAACCATCGACACGGAGTTTTCTCTGGCTATTCATGCATAATGAAACATCACTGATCCAAACCAACTTGTTCGGGTAGGATTCACACACCATGCCTATGTCTGCACTTCGATTTCACACTCTACATGCAAAACAAGGGGGACTATTCATATCCACCCGAAGTATCATCTCACACTCACCGCATACTCGCGAGAGCGGGTTTCCTATGCAGAAAGAAAGAGGACTTCACATGTCCAATAAGAGAATCATTACCCTTGGGTTTATCTTTGGCGCCATGCAGATCTAGATGGATGAAAAGCACTGTAAAGGCCTCGCCTTCGTAGATCTGGACTCGGCTTGCGATTTGGAGCTCCGAAGCTCCACTGACGGCCGGATCTCTCCTCCTCCTTCTTCCTTGATCTCCCCTCTCTCTAAAGCTTTAGAAAGAGAAAGTTCAAAGTGGAATGAGGGTTTCAAACCCTATTCCCGGCTTTAACTCAGCAAGGATAGCCCTGGGCCCTTAGATCCCAAAAGAAGGAAACAGACTGACACAATTAGCACTTAAAATAACATTACTGGGCCGAACACAGCTTGTGACATGCCCATGTCCAAGGCCGTGTGCCTTAATCGACGCCGAAACTATCGCATCCCGAACAGGACACGGCCACTGGACACACTCGTGTCACATGCTGTGTGCCAGACATGGCCATGTACACTGCCGTGTTCCAGGTCGTGCTCAACAGCCGACACAGCAGGCTAAACACACAGAGAAGGACACAGGTTCTTGACACGCCTGTGTCAATTTTCACACATCTGTGTCAACCAGAACATGCTTTGATCCAGACCGTGTTCCTCACCCGACACAGCTCGGCTAATAACCCGAGCAGGTCACGGCCCTGGACATGCCCATGTCTCAGGCCGTGTTCATTATCTCGATGCCTCATCGAGTGCATTTCGTCGACCACTCGGCAAGTTCGTAGAACCCGAGCACGACACAGCCCTGGACACGCCCGTGTCCCAGGTCATGTGACCCTTACCAGGCACCAAACTTAGCCCTAAACGCTGTTTTTCCCTCTTTTGAGTTTCGGGGCGTTACAATTCTCTCCCTCTAAAAAGAATTTCGTCCTGAAATTACAGAAAGAAAGAGATACACAAAACTTAAACGGTACCTGAGTGGAATAAGTCTAGGTACTCCTTAAGCATGGTCTGCTCTCACTCCCACGAGAGCTCCTCCCGACCGCAGTTCTCCCTACAGACCTCGACCATCCTGATGTCTTTGTTACGCGGTCGCTTGACTTCCGAGTCCTCAATGCGAATGGGCTTGACCTTCGTCGTCAACCCATTATCAACCGGTACTTGATCGACCGCAAACACTTGCGAAGGCTCTTGCACTGCCCTCCGCAACACCGATATGTGGAATGCATCATGTAGACCACTCAGTTCCACTGATAGGTTTAATTGATAAGCTGCTTTGCCAATTCTCTGCAGAACCTCAAACGGTCAAAGGTACCTCTGGCTTAGCTTCTTCAAGCGCCGTACCCGTGAGACGCCCTTGAATGTCTTAAACTTCAAATATACTCAGTTGCCAACAACGTACTCAATATTCTTATGCTTGACATTATAGTATTTAGCTTGCCAGTCCTGAGCGATTAGCAATCGTTCTCGTATAGTTCGTACCAACAAAGTTGCATCTTCCACTTCTTATCGCTTGTACAGCTTCGACTCACCCTTTTCCAACCATGATAACGGCATGCGACATTTCCTACCATAAAGGGCCTCGAAGGACGCCACTTGAATGCTTGCTTGGTAGCTATTGTTATAAGAAAATTCCACCAAGTCCAGGTGATCTTACCACTGCTTCCCGAAATCCAAGACACACATGTGAAGCATGTATTCCATCGTCCTATTGACTATCTTGGTCTGACCATCCGTCTGCAGATGAAAAGTTGTGCTGAAACTCAGCTTGGTTCCCAACATTTGTTGCGCTAACCTCTAGTCATTAGACGTGAACCGCCCATCTCGGTCACTCACGATGCTGAGGGGCACACCGTGAAGTCGAACAATGTTATCCACATAGAGTTTTGCCAATTTCTCCACTGAATCATCCTTCCTATTCGGAATGAAGTGCGACACTTTCATCAATCGATCTACGATCACCCAGATGGCTTCATTTCCCTTCTGCGACCTTGGTAACCCATGCACAAAGTCCATTGAAATATTGTCAAACTTCCACTCCGGGATAGGCAAGGACTTCAAGAAACCTCCAGGCTTCTGGCACTCCGCCTTCACTAAGGCGCACGTTTGACACTTAACCACATAAAGTGCCACGTCCTTCTTAAGTTCTGGCCACCAGAACAACTTCTTCATATCACGGTACATCTTCGTGCTCCTTGGGTGAATCAAGTACTTGGTATGATGAGCATTATACATCAATTCCACCCGCAGTTTACCCACATTTGGGATGCACGGACGACTGTCCTTCCATAACAATCCATCAACAACATCCAATTGGGAATTTGACCCATCTAAAGCCTCATCCATGATTTTATTCATGTTGCTATCCAAATCCAGAGCCTGCCGAATTAGATCAGCCAGTTCATACTGAACTTCTGTCCATTTCAATTGCGCTTCAGCACTAGTCTGCTTGTCAACACAAGATATCTCTAATGCCTCCAACTCCCGAATCAAATGCTCGTCATGAATCGACAGCCAGTTGGCTTGCGCAGGGGCCCTGCGACTCAACGCATCTACAACCGCATTGCCTTTCCCAGGCACATAATGAATATTGAATGTGTAGACCCCCAGAAACTCCATCCATCTCCACTGCCGCATGTTTAAATCCTTTGGATCAAACAAGTACTTCAGGCTCTTGTGGTCGGTATAGATATCGACCTTCACACTGTACAGGTAATGCCTCCACAGCTTCAGGGCAAATATCACGGCCGCTCACTCCAAGTCATGGACCAGATAATTCCTCTCATGTACCTTCAGCTGACGCGAGCCATAATCTATCACTCTCCTATAATATAGTGGGACACAACCCAACCCACTGCCTGAAGCGTCACTGTAGATCTCAAAACCTTCGGTCCCAACTGGCGAACAAAGAATAGGCACTGTGGTCAGCCAACTTTTTAGTTCTTCAAAAGTTTGCGCGCACTCCGGTGACCACACAAACTTTTGACCGTTCCTTGTCAAAGTCGTGAGGGGTAACGCTATCCGCGTGAAGTTCTCTACGAAGCGCCTGTAGTAGCCGGCAAGTCCTAAGAAACTTCGGACTTCCGCCACTGAAGACAACACAGGCCACTCTTGTATAGCAACTATCTTAGTCGGATCCACTTCAATTCCCTCTCCACTAACTATATGACCAAAGAACGCTATCGAGGACAACCAAAACTCGCATTTAGAGAACTTGGCATAAAGCTAATTCCTCCTCAATGTCTCCAACACCATATACAGATGCTTGAAATGATCATCCTCGTTCTGCGAGTACACCAATATGTCGTTAATAAAGACTATCATGAACTTGTCCAAGTACTCCCTGAACGTCATATTCATCAGATCCATAAACACGGATGGCGCATTCGTCAGCCCAAACAGCATGATGGTAAACTCATATTTCCCATACCGTGTACTGAAAGTTGTCTTGGGGATATCACTTTCTCTTATCCTCCGCTGATAATATCCGGATTTAAGATCTAATTTCGAGTACACCGATGACCCGACTAACTAATCGAACATATCATCAATCCTTGGGATCGGGTACTTGTTCTTCTTTGTTAACTTGTTCAGCTCTCGATAATCGATACAGAGTCGCAAGCTTCTGTCCTTCTTCTTAACAAAAAGGACTGGTGCACTCCAAGGCATCGAACTTGGCCGCACATAACCCTGTTCCAACAACTCTTGAAGTTGAACCTTCAGTTCTGCCATCTCCTTAGGCGCTAACCGATACGGAGAGCGTGATACAGGTTTAGCACCTGGCACCAGCTCAATAGTGAAGTCAATCTCCCGCTGAGGTGGGGCTCCAGGGAGATCGTCAGGGAATAAATAAGGGTACTCGGATACCACTGGGATGCTGTCCAAAGTATGCTTAGGCTTCGAAGTCTCCACTAGCGTGAAGAATAAATCTGCACTAGTACGAACTGCTTTAACCACCTGAAGAGCAGACATCAAAGTCTTGCTCGACCCTTTTAAGCCCGCAAATGTCGTCTCATGACCAGTTCCCAATTCGACCTCCTTGCGGTTGCAATCAATGTATGCCTACTCCTCCGAGATCCAGTCCATACCAAATATCACATCGAACTCCACTATCGGCAGTAACGATGCTTGCAAGTCAAACTCTTGAATCCCAATCCATATCTAAATGCAACAAACCCTATCCGCGCGCATTGAGCATCCATTAGGCAACAACACATCCAATTTGTCCTTTGCCATCGAAGAAGGTACTCCGATGCGCGATACAAATCCTTCGGACAAAAAGGAATGCGAATCTCCCGAATCGAATGGTGCTCTCGCCGGATAATCGAAAATCAAAACAAAGCCTAGCACAAGCAGTCCTAAGCTAACATGCGCAGGGCCACAAGTATTTAAAGCTAAACTGCTATAAATTTAAATCGTACATGTCACCACGTCAGCATGCTTCCTGGCCACCTGCTGGCCCAGGCTGTACTCTTTAGGCTTCCTCTCATACTTTGGGCGTCTGCTCCAACAATCACGGGCAAAATGCCCCGGCTTCCCACAATTATAGCATGCGCCCGAGATTCGGCCTGTAGTTGCCCCCGAAGCACCAGAAGAAGGGGATGGACCCAAAGTCCTAGCCTTCTTATAGAACCTACGATACCCGGACTTTGAGGTAGTCGGCACTTTGAACTCTGTCTTCTTAGCACTAGAGTCCTTCATCTCTTGGACTCTCTTTTTCCGCGTTCTGTAGTATGCAGCTCTTATAGGACTTGTAGAGTTCGATACCCTACTCAATGGCATCTGGTGAGTTTTTCCCAAATATACTTCCAAATATCTAGCCAACTCCACCAAGGCTCGGAATCCCAATAATTTTGGTCCTAGCAGTAGAATTCGCAACTCGCCACGCAAACCATTATAAAATTTGTCGACTATAGACTGCTCGTTCTCCAACTCAAAGCCTGGGTAGCGCCTTATCATAAGAAACGCCTGCAAATATTTTTCAACTAAGTGCGCTCCCAGCACTAAAAGCATGTTCAACTGCTGACCCGATGGTATTCTAAATGCCATTTGCTCCATCACACCGCCCAGCGTTGAAGCCACCTCATGGACAAAGGGTTGCACATTCCTTCCATGTTGTGCATTAGGCACAGCGAATGCCGCTTCAACTACCCTTCTTATGGTTTCAAGCGAAGAAGGGGTCTCAAACACGTCGTTGGGTGCACTATATTCCTCATTAAGCGATCGTTCTGACAGTATTACACCACTCCTGGTCACCTATAGTCATACAAAACACCATAAAGTGACGGACCAAAATCACAAAAAACAATTATATAAACACGCAGGTTCCCCAAACATGTGTATTTTCATTCCTAAGTGGGCATTCATGGGTTCTTTTTATGTTATAACGATGATGCACACACATGTGCACACCACCCCTTAAAAGAATTCGCCCATGAATTCATTTAAGCTTGACCGAAACTAGTAGTCAGATACCAAATTGTAACACCCATATCCGTCATATAGCATATAGCAGTAGGTCCGGCCGAAGCCCGACGCCATATACCACAGACAGACCGAAGGGTTACGAAATGAAACCATCGTTCCAATAACACACGTCCTACACAGTGTACATTCTAGCAGAAGCATTTTAAGAGTTGAAAAGAAAAGAACCCAAGCCAACAGCATGAATGTCCACTAAATACCCAAAATAGGAATGAGCGTACAAAATACACAAAGTTCTTGGCCTTATGGCCTTACAAGAGTTTACTTAAATAAACAGTGTCTTACAAACATCGGCACGCAGGCCGGTCACACATGAGTATAACAAGTAAACATTCACATGGGCCTTCGAGGGCTGGCTCAGCAATAAGGGCTTTTGCCTGCTATTTGCCACTAGGCTCCGCAGCAGCTACAATCAACAATCCACAACAGAGGTAACAAACAAAAGTGTTGAAATATTAGACCGGGCGGCCTTGCGGTCTAGTCTGGCGGGTTGTTGACCGCGCGGTCTAGCGGTTCCTTTCCAGCAGGTTCATATCCAGACTGTTGTTGTTTGTAGTCCGAGCAGTCTGGCGGTCTCTCTCAAAAGCTTGGAGACCGGGCAGTCTAGTGGTCTCCTATTGTGGCGTGTTCTCTTCCTGCTAGAGTTGCCGAGCGGTTAGCCCATTTGTCTAACCGCGCGGCCTGTGCGGTCTCTTTATTTTCTAGCCGCTCAGCCATGTACATTTTTAGTCCCATATTGTTTGTTTGTACTCTCTCCTATCTCCTCCATTCTATAAAAGGGAGGTCATACTTTGTAAATGATATCTTTTTGGATAATAAAACTTTCAATTATTCAAATTTATGCATGTTTGTTAGCTGCTTGTTAGCTACGTGTTTTCTACTTTCACATGGTATCAGAGCCAACGATCGATTCGTCCTGATTCCGTCTTTGGCTCTTCTGTCCGCGCGGCTTGTCCAAGCGGCTTCTTTGCCTTGTCGCTGCCCTGTTCACGCGACTTCCTTCGGTCTTTTCTCGACCTGTTCTCACGGGTCCCTTGCTTCCTCTTCTCTCTGTTCGCTCGGCCTCTTTCAGTTCGCGCGACCTCTTTCCTTGTGTCTTGGTCTGCTTCCTGGCCGCTGGTGTTCTGCCACCGTGTCGCTGCAGGTTCTTCTCTTTAGCCCGCTGCGATTTCATCCTTGTTCGCTGCAGGTTCCTTCTCGTGTCCCGGCCTCCTTCTTAGGTCGTGCGGCTTTCTCTCCTTTTTCTCTCCCCGCGACTTCTCTTCTATTCACGCGGTTTCCTGCCTTCTCTATGGACAATTCCGGTCTCTCCACCCCCGTTATCTCTACCTCCACCACCCCTGTAGCTCCTCCTACTCCTACTCCTTATGGAAACGTTGGCACGCTTTTTAAACTTGTTGGCTCCAACTATCCGGATTGGAGCGTTTCTTTCACCTTTCTTCTTCGCTCTCAGCGCAAGCGTCATCACCTCACCGATGACCCTCCTCCTCTTAACTCTGCTCAATTTGATGACTGGGATGCGAGTGATGCGCTTGTCCGCACTTGGATGGCCAACAGCCTTTCTGATGAGTGCCTTCCCATCATTCGTCATGATGAGACGGTCAAGGCTGCTTGGCTTCACCTAGCTGCTCTCTATTCGAAGGGGGGCCAGACGTCCCGCATTTATACTCTTTATGCGGACCTCTTCACCTGCCCTTTCATGTTTCCTACTGCGGCTTATCAGTACGTTCAGGCTCTTGGCGCAGAGATCCTCCAGAATCGCCCCTTCTCCAAGGACTTGGCCGAACAGCACAAACACTTCCAGGAACTCCTGGTTGTTTATTATCTTCTCCCCCTTCCTGAATCATTTGATATGATCCGCCAGCAGATCTTGCGTGAGGCGGAGTCTCCCACTTTGGATTCCAACGCGGCTCGCATTGCCGCTGTTACTTCGCTGCTCCAGCATCCTCTGTTGTCTTCCCCTCCTTCCCATGACTCCTATGCTCACTAGGCTCAGCGGGGGGGGGGGGGGGGGGGGGGTCATAGTGGCCACAGCCACTCAGGCGGGCACGGTTCTTCCAGGTTCCTCTGCTCTCACTGTGGCGTACCGGCCATTCTGTTGACTATTGCTGGCAGAAACATCCTCATCTTCGCCCTTCCGGTGATGCATCTTCCTCGACCTCCACCTCCTCTCGGCCGTCTTCCTCTGTGGACACGACTTCAGGTAGTGCCCACGTCGTTACCCAAGGTAAATGGCTGATTGACTCGAGTGCTACAAATCACATGACTGGCAACCCTCATTGCTTCTCTCTACTTGAAACGCATGACCGCTTGCCCCCGGTTCGTGTGGCAGATGGTTCACCCTCCCCGGTTCATGGGACGGGCATGGTCCAAGTCATCATGTCGCTTCTCTTGGAGGACACTCTCTATGTCCCGAAGTTCCCGTGCAATTTATTATCTGTTACTACTTTATGCAGGCAACTTCAGTGCTCCGTCTTATTCACTCCCACTTCTTGTTCTTTCTAGGACCCGAGGACCCAGCGGACGGTTGCTACTGGGACTGAGAGTGGCGGCCTCTACTTCCTCGATAACATTTCCGCTCTATCCGCCTACTCCTCCTCCTCTATGGATCTGCTTCAATGGCATCTTCGCCTTGGATATCCTCCTCCTCGGATTCTTCGACAGCTTCTGCCCCACTTACCTCCGACCAGTTCTCCGCTCAACTGTGATGCGTGTCAGCTTGGAAAACATCATCGCTCCTCCTTCCCACCGAAGCAAGGTTGTGGCTCCTCTCGCCTATTTGATCTCATTCATTCTGATGTCTGCGGTCCTGCTCCTACCCTCACCGTCGGTCGGGGTAGTTCCTACTTTGTAACGTTTATTGAACATTTTTCTAGATGTACTTGGTTGTATCCTTTAAAAGATCGTTCTGAACTCTTTTCTATATGGCAATCCTTTTATTCTATGATTAAAACTCAATTTGGCATTTCTATTAAATTCTATTGCTCTGATAATGCTAAGGAATATCTTAGTCATGAGTTCTCCTCATTCTTTCTGCAACATGGTCTTGTTCATCAGACCACCTGTGTTTACACCTCCCAGAAAAATGGGGTGGTGGAGCGTAAAACCCGTCACCTCCTTGATGTCGCTCGCACTCTCATGACGCAGATGCAAGTACCCCGCTCCTACTAGGGCTACATTGTGCTACTCGCCTGCTATCTCATCTATCGCCTTCCCTCCCCGGTTCTCCACGGCCAGACCCCCTTCTCCATTCTATACCCCAGCAAGGAACCTTTTCCTCTCCCTCTCCGTGTCTTTAGGTGTACGACTTTTGTACATGCTCCGTCCGCTACCCGCGACAAGCTTTCCCCCCGTTCCACCAAGTGTGTCTTTTTGGGGTACTCTACCACTCAAAAAGGCTATTGTTGTTTTGACCCCGTTCTGCGCAAACAATTTGTGTCCGCAGACGTGACCTTCTTCGAGAATGCATCCTACTTCTCTCTTGAATCCCCTCTTCCTCCTGATGTCTCCGCTTCTCCACCACCTCTCTACGTTCCTTCCATGCCTATCGATGTCTCCCCTCTTACCTCATCTCCTCCTCCATCTCCTCCATTATCCGTCTTACCCCCTACACCTTCTCCCTCTTCTCCGCAGCCGTCTCTCTAGTCCCGGGCCAGCCTTCTCCGCCACGGATGCTCCGGTCGCTGAGGCACGCATCGACCTGGATCTTCCTATTGCTCTTCGCAAAGGGGTGCGGTTGTGTACTCAACACCCACTTGCGGCAGTTGTTTCCTATGATCGTCTTTCTCCTTCTCGCAGGTGTTTTGCCTTGGCTATCTCCGTTACTGCCACTCCCCGCACCTACCAGGAGGCTCTTGCTATTCCTCATTGGAAATATGCCATGGATGAAGAGATGGCTACTCTTACTGAAAGGGGTACCTGGACCCTTGTTCCTCCCCCGGTGGGTACTGATGTGGTTGGCTGTCGCTGGGTGTTTGTTGTGAAATTTCGCCCCAACGGTACTGTGGATCGCTACAAGACCCGACTGGTGGCCAAATGCTTCACTCATACTTATGGGGTTGATTACTTTGATACTTTCTCTTCGGTTGCTCGCCTTAGCACCATACGGGTTCTTCTCTCTGGGCTGTCATCAGGGATTGGGCTATTTCCCAGCTTGATGTCAAGAATGCCTTTCTCTATGGGGATCTTCAGGATGACGTCTACATTGAGCAACCTCCTGGGTATGTTGCTCAGGGGGAGACACGAGTATGTCGTTTGAATAAGGCCATTTATGGCCTAAAGTAGAGCCCTCGTGTGTGGTTCAACAAGTTCAGTGGTATTGCGGCTACCATCGGCTTTGCAAGGAGTTCGGCCGATCACTCCTTATTTATTCGCAAAACCGCCTCGGGACTGGTGGTTTTGGCAGTGTATGTGGATGATATTCTTCTTACTAGCGATGACCTAGCTGGGGTGGACATGACGAAGAAATACCTCCGTCAACACCTGGTCATGAAGGATATGGGCTCCCCGAAATACTTTTTGGGGATAGAAATCTCTCGGAAGCTTGACTCGTTGGTTCTCTCCCAACGGAAGTATGCCCTTGATCTTCTACAAGAGGCAGGATTGATAGGTGCCAAACCGGCCCGGTTTCCCATGGCAATTGGAGAAGAAAAAACATGGATGGATGACTCGCCTCTTCTATCTGATGTCACGAGGTACAAACGTTTGGTCGGCAAAGTCATCTATCTCACGGTGACTAGACCCGACATCTCCTATGTTGTAGGCAAGGTTAGTCAGTTTATGCAAGCTCCCAGGGAGTGCCATCTTCAGTCTGCCTTGAAGATTTTAGAGTATGTCAAAGCAGCACCGGGCAAAGGGCAAATCTTTCAGAGGAATGGTCATCAGAGGGTTGAAGCCTACTCAGATTCAAGCTATGCGGATGATAAAGGCGATCGTAAATCCACATCAGGTTTTTGTACTTTTGTTGGAGGAAATCTTGTGAGTTGGAAGAGCAAGAAACATTCTATTGTCTCCAGATCCAGTGCAGAAGCCGAATACCGGAGTATGGCGTCAACCACGTGTGAGTTAAAGTGGTTGCGGGCTGTCATGCTTGACCTAGGAGAGGTCTATGACTATCCTCTTCCATGTTCTGTGACGATAAGGCCGCTATATACATTCCAAAAATTCGGTCTTCCATGAGAGAACAAAGCATATAGAAGTCGACTGCCACTTCATTCGGGAAAAGGTTTTGAAGAAACAGATTTGTACTCTGTTTGTCACCTCCGACAAAGAATTGGCGGATATCTTCACAAAACCGGTCTCTACTTCCTTCTTCCACATTTGTGACAAGTTGGGCATGATTGATATCTATGCTCCAGCTTGAGGGGGAGTGTTGAAGTATTAGACCGGGCGGCCTTGCGATCTAGTCTGGCGGGTTGTTGACCGCGCGGTCTAGCGGTTCCTTTCTAGCAGGTTCGTATCCAGACTGTTGCTGTTTGTAGTTTGAGCGGTCTGGCGGTCTCTCTCAGATGCTTGGAGACCGGGCGGTCTAGCAGTCTCCTATTGCAGCGTGTTCTCTTCCTGCTGGAGTTGCCAAGCAGTTAGCCCATTTGTCTAACCGCGCGGCCTGTGCAGTCTCTTTATTTTCTAGCCGCTCAGCCCTGTATATTTTTAGTCCCACATTGTTTGTTTGTACTCTCTCCTATCTCCTCCATTCTATAAAAGGGAGGTCAAACTTTTATAAATGATATCTTTTTGGATAATAAAACTTTCAATTATTCAAATTTCTGTATGTTTGTTAGCTGCATGTTAGCTGCGTGTTTGCTACTTTCACAAAAAGCAACGGTCAGCTAAAGCTGACCAAATTATAACGACCTCGCCCCCTTTACACGGGGAGGCGATGCTCCTTCCCTGCACTTTATTTGTATATACAAATAGTATAGTAGGCCAAACACCGTGCTCTCAGGGCACATTCTCGATGGACCCCGTGCTCTCAGGGCACATTCTCGATGAACCCCGTGCTCTCAGGGCACATTCTCGATGAACCCGGTTAAATTCGCGGTCTCACCACCTCCCCTTGGACGGCAAATCTCATGAGCATTTTACTCTTTCCGGCCTAAGCCTAAGACCTTCCCTCTATTCCATCAGTAAGTGTCATGTACTCTAGGTCTCTTTAACCGAACCACATAGAGCGGGTACGAATCCACTCAATCTGTTGCTCACACCGCCACGACAATTCAAATCATCGGTGCGAGTTAAGCTTGCCCGCAGCTCGAATATCGATCACACAATTTACATAACTCAGTTATGTGCAAGTTGGCCCCCAGGCCACCAAGATGGCAGAATCATGCTTTTGCCCAGTTTTTCGGGTGCACCTTGGAGTTAAACCACAAGGTTCCCTATTGCAATCTACCACATAGAAAATCAGAAAACAATCATCGGCATGGAGTCTTCTCCGACTATTCATGCATAATGAAACATCATCGATCCTGACCAACTTGTCTGGGTAGACTTTACACACCATGCTTATGTTCGTACTTCGATTCCGGACTCTACATGCAAAACAAGGGGGACTATTCATATCCAGCCGAAGGAACGTCTCACACTCACCGCATACTCGCGAGGGCGGGTTTCCTATGCAGAAAGAAAGATGACTTCACATATCCAAGAAGAGAATCGTTACCCTTGGGTTTCTCTTTGGCATCATGCAGATCTAGACGGATGAAAAGCACCGTAAAGGCCTCGCCTCCATAGATCTGGACTCGGCTTGCGATTTGGGGATTCGAAGCTCCACCGGTGGCCGGATCTCTCCTCCTCCTTCTTCCTTGCTCTCCCCTCTCTCTAAAGCTTTAGAAAGAGAAAGTTCAAAGCGGAATGAGGGTTTCAAACCCTATTCTCGGCTTTAACTCGGTAAGGACAACCTTGGGCCCTTGGATCCCAAAAGAAGGAAACGGATGGCCACGATTCACACTTAAAATAACATTACTGGGCCAAACACGGCTTGTGACACGCCCGTGTCCAAGGCCGTGTGTAACAGCCCAAAGTTCTGAAACAGGCAAATTTGGGTGACACGGCCTGGGACACGGGCGTGTCCCAGGGCGTGTCAGGTGACACGGCCTGCGACACGGGCGTGTCGCAGGGCGTGTCGAGTTGTGTCGACGATTGGGCTTTGTCTCGACGATTTTTTTTTGGTCTCGACGATTCGTCGAGGCACACGGCCCAGGACACGGGCGTGTCCAAGGCCGTGTCGCATGCTCGACGATTTTTACTCGACGATTGTCGAGTGTCGAGAAGTGCGTGTCGAGTGTTGAACACGGCCTGTGACACGGGCGTGTCACAGGGCGTGTCAAATCAGGCGACGAACTCAGCCCGCCGAAAGAATTCGACAGGGCGTGTCTTTGTGCCGTGTCTGGGCACACGGCCTGGGACACGGGCGTGTCACAGGCCGTGTGAAGTCTCGGGATGATTTGGGATTTTTTTCACCCAGGTACACGGCCACAGACACGGGCGTGTCTGAAGGCGTGTTGGTGACACGGCCCATGACACGAGCGTGTCCCGTGGGCGTGTCACTGGTTTGGATAAGTCGGTTGACCACCGCTTGAGGCACACGGCCAGGCACACGGCCGTGTTCGAAGCCGTGTCGGGTCAAAATGTGTGTTTTTGGCAGAATCGTGGCCGTCCATTTCTTCAGTCTGGATCCAAGGGCTGAAAGCTCTTCTTCTTTTTCCTTAAGGGCCGAATTCAGAAAAGAATCCTCACTTTGAATTGGCCTTCATCTTTCTTCAAGAGAGAGAGAAAGGAGGAGGAAGAAGGGAAGGGGGCTGCTGTTGGTGGTGCTGCGGTTTACCGGCGAGAGATCCGAAGCCAGCGTTGCGGAGGAAACGCTCTTGCGAGTCTTGCAAGCAAGCTTTCAAGCCATGGCACCGAAGCGATCGTCAAGGGTAACGACTTTTCTTCCTAGCCATGTGAAGGCTTCTGTTTTGGCATATCTTTTGATTCCCCCACCAAGAGGTGGCTGCTTTTGGGAGTCATTTGGGTGGATGCTTGAAATCCCCTTGGTATTGCATATAGATCCGGAAATGAGTACGGAATAGGCATGCTGTGTGAAACCCATCTGGACAGGTTGGTCTGGATTGGTGATGTTGCATACGAACCGGAGAAGACTCCGTGATAAACGTGTAGTGTAAGGAGTCTATGGGTTATGCCTGCGAAAAGGAGTAGCAGGAAGTACTGGGGTGGTAGTCCAGGAAAATAGCCTTGTGGTGGTTTTGGGTCCAACCTGTGGTTGAGGCACAGGAAGTACTGGTGGGACCAGGAAAGGCCCTTTTTGTGATGCTTGATGTCATAGGGTGTCCACCTGTGAAGCGAGTCACAGGAAGTACTGGTGTGCCCAGGAAAGACCCCTGACATTTGTGCTTATGCGGTGTCCACCTCTGGAGAGAATCACAGGAAGTACTGGTGCGCCCAGGAAAGACCCGTTGTTGCTGTGAGGAAATGGGTATAGTGACATACCCAGGCTTGAATGCCAGGAACAGGATTGGTGAGACCGACCCGCGCCTTTGATATAGCCGTGAGTACGCTGTACTCGGAGAAGGCAAGGCGATTTGAGCAACGGGGGGTGGAGGATCCGACCTGCGCTATGTCCGTCTGACGTGAGACCAAAAAGTGCGGTCTGTTGGAGCACATAGCAAGAGTCTTCGGCCTGCGCGCCATGACACAAAGGGGGGCTACGGGCCATCCCGGTGTCCGAGGACTAACTCCGGCTGCACGCCATGGAGTAAATGCTCAAGAGTGTTACCGTTGGGTGATAACCCTGATACGGTGGTGGGCAAGAGGTTGCCAGAACACCAAGAATGTGCCCTGAGTGCACGGACCGTTGGGCCGGGCGGCGAACGGTTGTGATGGCTTGTGTGCGTGAAAGCACCTTTGATGATATAGCTTGCCATACTTGTGATATGATATGCCTGCAGGGAAATACCGCTGCCCCGAGAGGAGGGGTAGGGTCATTATAATTTGTTCAGCTGAACGCTGACCGTTGCTTTTGTTTGCCACCGTTGGGTGGATTGTCCTTGCACAGGTGCTGGAGAGCCGAGCGGGTCGCATAGAGGTTGATGCTCCTGCTGGTGTTGCTGCTGCTGCTAGCCCTCGAAGGCTAATGTTCTTTTGAGTGTTTTCTTTTTGTGGCCGGCCTGCGCGCCAATTTGTTTAGGCCACTGCATGAAAGCCCTGTAAGGCCATAAGGCCAATACTTTATACATGTTGTAAGACATTCCTATCTATATATAAAATGTGGAGTTTATATTTGGACATTCATGAGGAGTTCAAGTAGCTTAGGCTTCCGCTAGAATGCTTGTGATAGGTGCGATGCGCTACTCTGGTATCATCCTGTACCTTCACCGACTGTTTTGTGGTATATCCTGTGGGGCCCCGGCCGGACCTTCTAGAATATATCATATGAACGGATGGGGTTGTTACATTTTGGTATCGGTTGTCTTGGTCTTTCCCTCTCGAAGTCGTGGCCGACTTCTTTTGTGGGGTGGCGAGCACGTGGTTGTGCACACCAAAATCTACGATTGAACTCCTGAATGTCCATGATAGGAATGCATTTTGTATGTTTGAGGAACCTGCGTGTTCCTATTTCGTGTTGTTTGCTTGGGTATGACCGCTAATGTGTGTGTCTTGTCCACCTTTAGGTGACTCGGAGTGGAGCTGGGCAGTCTGAGCCCCAGCGTTCTGATGAAAGTACGGCACCAGCCGCGGTGCCTACACCTCCACCGTCTGCGGAACATGTCCGTTTAGTTGCGGAGGCCTTGTTTACCATGATCCAAGGCCAGCCACTTAGGCAGGAGCAAGCGGCTGTGGGGCCAGAACAGGTGGCGGCAAGGCCTGAACCTGTCGTGGATGTGGTACCTCGAGCGGCCGAGAAGCAGCTAACGCGGTTTATGAGTTTCCATCCGCCTACGTTCTCGGAGCGGGAACCCCGACGCAGGCTGAGGATTGGTTATCGCGCGTCAAGCGAGTGATGACGGCGATAGGCACGGCGGAGCATCAGAAAGTTACCTTAGCCACCTTCTTGCTTGAAGGAGAAGCTCGGTTATGGTGGGATGAGATGGAGTTGCATCATTTGGCGGGTCGTCCGTTACCCCAAGTGTCGATGGAAGAATTCTCCCGGCTCTTCCTTGCGAAGCACCTTCCTGTGGCTCAACGGATAGCCATGGAAAATGAATTCCAACGGTTGACTCAAGGTGATGGCAGTGTTGACGCGTACCTGCATGAGTTTACTCGCTTGGGGCGGTATGCGGGTTCGATTTTTGCTGATGAGCAGAGGAAGACTAATCGGTTCTATGAAGGACTGAGGGACGAGTTGAGGTTCCTTGTGTCTAGTTCGGTGAACCAGGGTTTCCAAGCGTTGGTTGACACTGCGACCGCGTTGGAAAAAGATATGAAGAGGGTGCAAGGGAAGAGAGCGTTGGTGATGACGCAACCGGAGTGGAAGGCGCCCCGATCTGGAAAATCGTTTTATAAGAAGAGATGGGGTAAGAGGTCCAAGCCGTGTGGACAAGCGCCTTCATCAATTGCGTCGGGAGCAACTTCAGGGGCAACCTCCAAGCCAGAAACTCGTACCTGCTTCAATTGTGGTAGGATGGGGCACATTGCGCGAGATTGCCGGATGCCGCCAAAGAGTGAAAAGAAGGCGGGAGCATCCTATGCGGAGAAAGGAAAAGCGGTGGTGGATTCCTCTGCCTCGCAAGCGCAACCCTGGGTCTACAATCTTGGCCTGCAGGAGGCCATCAAGCAGAGTGACGTGGTCACAGGTATGAGTTTAGTTTTGCTTATGCTAATGTTTGTATGCTTAGCTTAGTACCCCTACGTTTGTGGTTTGTGTGTGTGACATGTTTGTCATAGGCTTTGTGATGATTCGGGACACGCTGGCGCGAGCACTGTTTGATACAGGTGCATCGCATTCTTTTCTGTCTAGTGAATTTCTTACGCGGCTTGGGATACCCAGTCGTGCAAAGGCAGATAGCGTCAGAGTGGTGTTGCCAAATGGTTGTTGGATGCTTGCGGATCAAGCTTGCGATGTGGCGGTTCAAGTAGGAAGTCGGGATTGTTGTTTAACCGCATTTGTTTTGCCAATTTCGGAATTCGATGTGATTTTTGGGATGGATTGGCTTGCGGAGCAGCATGCTATGATCGATTGCCAGTCCAAAGAAATCACGTTGGGCCAGAATACCGAACAGGAGACCAAGTTCGCGGGTATGCGAGGAGTAGGCGGGACGTTGATGTCTGCACTCCAGGTAGTCAAAGCTGTTCGGAAGGGTGCGGAGTGTTACTTTGCACTAATTCAGGCTGTTGAGCCTAAGGCCACTTTGTGCGAGGTTCTGATTGTGGCAGAATTTGCTGATATGTTTCCCGCAGATCTCCCTGGGCTACCACCCCAGCGGGAGATTGACTTCACAATTGAGTTGGTGCCAGGTGCGAAACCAGTGGCCCGTTCGCCATATCGCGTTGCGCCTAAAGAGATGGCTGAGTTGAAGGTTCAACTACAAGAAATGTTAGAGCAAGGCTATATCCGCCCAAGTATGTCACCTTGGAGCGCGCCTGTGCTTTTTGTAAAGAAGAAAGATGGTGGGTTACGGTTGTGTATAGACTACCGTGAATTGAATAAGCTGACTGAGAAGAATAAGTATCTGATACCTCGGATTGATGAATTATTTGATCAGCTAGTGGGCTCGACCGTCTATTCAAAGTTGGACCTGAAGTCTGGTTATTACCAGTTAAGGATTCGGGAAGGTGACATTCCCAAAACCGCATTTGGAACGCGTTATGGGCACTATGAGTTCACAGTCATGCCCTTTGGATTGTGTAATGCGCCCTCGGTGTTTATGGATTTGATGCACTGTATTTTTCGTGAGTACCTGGATCTGTTTGTGATAGTGTTCATTGATGATATCCTGGTGTACTCGAAGTCCAAAGCGGAGCATGAGATTCATTTGCGGTTAGTGTTGAATACGTTGAGGCAAAATCAGCTTTATGCCAAGTTCTCGAAGTGCGAGTTTTGGCTATCGTCAGTGGCATTTTGGGCCATGTGGTGAGTGGAGCGGGCATTGCAGTGGATCCAGCGAAGATAAGAGCCATACAAGATTGGCCAATACTGTCTTCCGTGGCCGAAGTTAGGAGTTTCCTTGGACTTGCGGGCTATTATAGAAGATTTGTGGAAAACTTCTCGCGGATCGCTTTGCCGCTAACCACACTGACGCGAAAAGATCAGAAGTTCGTTTGGACGCCAGAGTGCGCACGAGCTTTTGAAAAGCTAAAGGTTCGGTTGACCACGGCGCCGGTGTTGTCTTCGCCATGTGGAACCGATGGGTTTGTAATATATAGTGATGCCTCAGGGAGCGGCTTAGGCTGCGTTCTTCTGCAGAGCGGAAAGGTGATTGCTTATGGCTCACGCCAGCTGAAGGTGCACGAGCGGAACTATCCCGTCCATGATTTGGAATTAGCAGCGGTGATTTTTGCACTGAAGCTGTGGCGACACTACCTTTATGGTGTGAAGGTGGAGATCTATACTGATCATAAGAGCCTTAAGTATCTGTTGGAGCAGAAAGAGTTGAACATGCGACAACGAAGGTGGTTAGAGTTCCTTGGGGACTACACTTTCGAGATTCACTATACACCCGGGAAGGGGAATGTTGTCGCGGATGCTTTGAGTCGGCGAGTTCCGGCGAGAGCGAATTGGTTACAAAGGCATGATGAATATCTGATCCAGGAATTGGAGGCATTGGAGATCTATTGTGTTGACAAAAATTCCACTGCCATTGCGTGTTTGAACTGGACCGAGGTGCAATGTGACCTTGCGGACCGAGTTCGACGGGCAACGGAGTTGGATGAAGATCTCTTGCGCTATGGGAATGAAGGGCCAGAGGGCAAATTCACCTGGATTGACGGTCTGTTGCGAAAAGAAGGCCGATTGTGCGTCCCAAATGTGGGGAAATTGAGGGAAGAACTGATGTATGAAGCACATTATACGAAGTATTCCATTCACCCCGGGAGCACAAAGATGTTCAACGATATGAAAAAGCTCTTTTGGTGGCCAGGGCTTAAGAAAGATGTTGCCCTTTACGTGGCCAAATGCCAAACATGTGCGATGGTGAAGGCGGAATGCCAAAAGCCGGGTGGTTATTTGAAGTCACTGCCGATCCCATTGTGGAAATTTGATGATATTTCCATGGATTTTGTGCATGGATTGCCAAGATCGCAGCGAGGAAATGATTCCATTTGGGTGATAGTTGACCGGCTAACAAAAGTAGCACATTTTCTCCCAAACCGGCGGGATGATTCGGTTGAAAGTTTGGCAAAGTTATATGTTGATCAGATTGTGCGGCTTCACGGTGTTCCTCGAAGCATCGTAAGTGATCGAGATGGGCGATTCACGTCAAATGATTGGAGATTAGTTCACCGACTGTTGGGCACGAAATTGACCTTCAGCACGGCCTTTCATCCCCAAACGGATGGCCAAACTGAACGTACCAACAGAACAATGGAGACATGCTCCGAATGTGCGCCCTTGACTTCGGAAAGAGATGGGAAGATCATCTCTATATGATCGAGTTTGCATATAATAACAGCTACCAGGCAAGTATTGGGATGGCACCATATAAAGCCCTATATGGCAGGAAATGTCGTACTCCCTTGGCTTGGGTAGAAGCGGGTGAAGCCCGGGTTGTTAAACCAAATGAGGTGGATGAAGCAAACTCAACCATTCAGACTATTCGAGAGAGATTGCTAGTTGCTCAAGATCGACAAGCAAAGTACTACAACGCCAAGCACCGGAACGTTGAATTTGCGGTTGGCGATTGGGTCTACTTGAAGATCAAGCCATTCAAAGGTGTCTCCAGGATTCGACGATTGAAAAAGTTGAGTCCAAGGTATTTGGGTCCCTTTGAAGTGGTTGAGCGAATTGGCGAAGCAGCTTATCGGCTAGCTCTGTCGGCGGACTTGGGTGGGTCACATGATGTCTTTCACATCTCGGTGCTGCGGAAAGCCGTGAAAGATCCAGCTCAAGTGATCGCGGATGATCGTGTGCCGGTGGAGTATGGGCTAACAACGAGAGTTAGACCCATTCGGATCGAAGATCGAGCCGAGAAACAGTTGCGGAACAAGACGGTCGGTATGGTGAAAGTCCGGTGGGACAACTGCGGCCGTGAAGAGTTGACGTGGGAACGCGAGCAGACCATGCGAGAAGAGTTCCCTGAGTTGTTTCTGTAATTGGTAGCGAGACTGTTGTAACATAAACATTGAGATATTGTTACATTTTTCTTGCTGTCTTTTTGTTACTTTCCTGTCTCTGAATTTCGAGGACGAAATTGTTTTGTAGGAGGGGAGGATTGTAACAGCCCAAAGTTCTGAAACAGGCAAATTTGGGTGACACGGCCTGGGACACGGGCGTGTCCCAGGGCGTGTCAGGTGACACGGCCTGCGACACGGACGTGTCGCAGGGCGTGTCGAGTTGTGTCGACGATTGGGCTTTGTCTCGACGATTTTTTTTGGTCTCGACGATTCGTCGAGGCACACGGCCCAGGACACGGGCGTGTCCAAGGCCGTGTCGCATGCTCGACGATTTTTACTCGACGATCGTCGAGTGTCGAGAAGTGCGTGTCGAGTGTTGAACACGGCCTGTGACACGGGCGTGTCACAGGGCGTGTCAAATCAGGCGACGAACTCAGCCCGCCGAAAGAATTCGACAGGGCGTGTCTTTGTGCCGTGTCTGGGCACACGGCCTGGGACACGGGCGTGTCACAGGCCGTGTGAAGTCTCGGGATGATTTGGGATTTTTTTTCACCCAGGTACACGGCCACAGACACGGGCGTGTCTGAAGGCGTGTTGGTGACACGGCCCATGACACGGGCGTGTCCTGTGGGCGTGTCACTGGTTTGGATAAGTCGGTTGACCACCGCTTGAGGCACACGGCCAGGCACACGGCCGTGTTCGAAGCCGTGTCGGGTCAAAATGTGTGTTTTTGGCAGAATCGTGGCCGTCCATTTCTTCAGTCTGGATCCAAGGGCTGAAAGCTCTTCTTCTTTTTCCTTAAGGGCCGAATTCAGAAAAGAATCCTCACTTTGAATTGGCCTTCATCTTTCTTCAAGAGAGAGAGAAAGAGAGAGAGAAAGGAGGAGGAAGAAGGGAAGGGGGCTGCTGTTGGTGGTGCTGCGGTTTACCGGCGAGAGATCCGAAGCCAGCGTTGCGGAGGAAACGCTCTTGCGAGTCTTGCAAGCAAGCTTTCAAGCCATGGCACCGAAGCGATCGTCAAGGGTAACGACTTTTCTTCCTAGCCATGTGAAGGCTTCTGTTTTGGCATATCTTTTGATTCCCCCCCCCAAGAGGTGGCTGCTTTTGGGAGTCATTTGGGTGGATGCTTGAAATCCCCTTGGTATTGCATATAGATCCGGAAATGAGTACGGAATAGGCATGCTGTGTGAAACCCATCTGGACAGGTTGGTCTGGATTGGTGATGTTGCATACGAACCGGAGAAGACTCCGTGATAAACGTGTAGTGTAAGGAGTCTATGGGTTATGCCTGCGAAAAGGAGTAGCAGGAAGTACTGGGGTGGTAGTCCAGGAAAATAGCCTTGTGGTGGTTTTGGGTCCAACCTGTGGTTGAGGCACAGGAAGTACTGGTGGGACCAGGAAAGGCCCTTTTTGTGATGCTTGATGTCATAGGGTGTCCACCTGTGAAACGAGTCACAGGAAGTACTGGTGTGCCCAGGAAAGACCCCTGACATTTGTGCTTATGCGGTGTCCACCTGTGGAGAGAATCACAGGAAGTACTGGTGCGCCCAGGAAAGACCCGTTGTTGCTGTGAGGAAATGGGTATAGTGACATACCCAGGCTTGAATGCCAGGAACAGGATTGGTGAGACCGACCCGCGCCTTTGATATAGCCGTGAGTACGCTGTACTCGGAGAAGGCAAGGCGATTTGAGCAACGGGGGGTGGAGGATCGACCTGCGCTATGTCCGTCTGACGTGAGACCAAAAAGTGCGGTCTGTTGGAGCACATAGCAAGAGTCTTCGGCCTGCGCGCCATGACACAAAGGGGGGCTACGGGCCATCCCGGTGTCCGAGGACTAACTCCGGCTGCACGCCATGGAGTAAATGCTCAAGAGTGTTACCGTTGGGTGATAACCCTGATACGGTGGTGGGCAAGAGGTTGCCAGAACACCAAGAATGTGCCCTGAGTGCACGGACCGTTGGGCCGGGCGGCGAACGGTTGTGATGGCTTGTGTGCGTGAAAGCACCTTTGATGATATAGCTTGCCATACTTGTGATATGATATGCCTGCAGGTAAAATACCGCTGCCCCGAGAGGAGGGGTAGGGTCGTTATAATTTGGTCAGCTGAACGCTGACCGTTGCTTTTGTTTGCCACCGTTGGGTGGATTGTCCTTGCACAGGTGCTGGAGAGCCGAGCGGGTCGCATAGAGGTTGATGCTCCTGCTGGTGTTGCTGCTGCTGCTAGCCCTCGAAGGCTAATGTTCTTTTGAGTGTTTTCTTTTTGTGGCCGGCCTGCGCGCCAATTTGTTTAGGCCACTGCATGAAAGCCCTGTAAGGCCATAAGGCCAATACTTTATACATGTTGTAAGACATTCCTATCTATATATAAAATGTGGAGTTTATATTTGGACATTCATGAGGAGTTCAAGTAGCTTAGGCTTCCGCTAGAATGCTTGTGATAGGTGCGATGCGCTACTCTGGTATCATCCTGTACCTTCACCGACTGTTTTGTGGTATATCCTGTGGGGCCCCGGCCGGACCTTCTAGAATATATCATATGAACGGATGGGGTTGTTACACCGTGTACCTCAATCGATGCCGAAACTGTCGCATCCCGAACACGATACGGCCACTAGACACGCCCGTGTCACATGCCGTATGCTAGACACAGCCATGTACACGGCCGTGTTCCAGGCCATGCTTAATAGCTGACACAGCCGGCCAAACACACAGAGAAGGACGCAGGTTCTTGACATGCCCGTGTCAATTTTGACACACTCGTGTCAACCAGAACACGCCTTGATCCAGACCGTGTTACTCACCCGACACAGCCTGGCCAACAACCCGAGCAGGACATGACCCTGGACACGCCCGTGTCTCAGGCCGTGTTCATTGTCCCGACATCTCGTCGAGTGCATTTCGTCGACCACTCGGCAAGTTCATCGAACCCGAGGAAGGCACGGCCCTGGACACGCCCTTGTCCCAGGCCGTGTGACCCTTGCCAGGCACCAAAATTGGCTATAAACGTTGTCCATCCCTCTTTTGAGTTTCAGGGCATTATACTTAGTCAACTAGCCTTCTTAAACTATGCTTGGTGATGATTTGCATGGGAAGAGCAAATGTTTAAGTCTGGTAGTGTGATGAGTCCAATTTATATATTGTTTTTCGGACTCATCTGGGCTAGTTTACATGCACTTGCACTTCACTTTTAGTATGTTATCGTTGATATTTCATTTATACAGCTTTTTACACTAAGTACATTGTTTTGGCCCATGGGTGTGCAATTGCGCATTCTTTTGTTGGGGGTAAGCACATGGTGCTCCACAAGGGCTCTTTCTAGTTACTTTTGTCGCATTTCTACATTGCTGGACGGTTCTCTTTGGTTTTTTTTATTTGTATGCAGGTGGTGCATTTTCCCCAAGGCTGGAATGCAGGTTTGAGGAAAATGCACGGTCATGTGTTGCCTTAGCGCATAGTTTCTTCCCAATCGTGCGTTTTGTTTGTGCAAGAGAAACATCGAGTGGAGCTCGACGAATTTCATCGAGCTGAGTTTGACGATCATCACGCACGGTTAATGCATGGTTTCATTGTAACCGTGCGCGAAGGAAACACACAGTTTTCCTGTAGCTTTCTAGTTTGTTCCTTTCTGTGGTTAATCGTGTGATATGTTCACGTACGGGCGGCAGCGCCCGTGCACGAGTAAAACACACGGATTCTATGTTTTATCTTGTTTTCCTGCGTTTTGTGTTTACCCGTGCAATTTCCTTCACGCACGGGCGGAAAAGCCCGTGTGCGAGTAAAACGCACGGGTCAATGCTTCATCTTCTGTAAGCTTGGTTGGAATTTAATAACGCACGGTTAGCGCACGTTCTTGCGCAAAACCATGTGTGCCCATTTTTCTGACATGCTTCCATTTAAAGCTCAGATTTCTTCTTCCGATGGAGGACTTTGGCCTGCTGTTCCTCCCGCCATTTTAGGGCAAAGTTCCGTCATTCTCCACCTTGGAGAAGCCTCCGGGCAAGCTTTCAATGTCAAATCAAAGCCGGAGCTTCCTCTCGGCCTCCTCCTTCATCCTTGAGCTTCAAGAAGAGTTTGATCTAGCTTTCTCCATCAAGATAGGAGAAGTTTGTGCCATCCTTCTTTTGCATCGTGACACGAAGAAGACGGGTCCATTGGGAGTGAGTGATAGCCTCCTCTACCCCGGACGCTGTTGAGGACCGAGCTAGGATGCAGATTGACAACCCAGCTATTCCTTCCGCGAATCCTCAGCAAGACTTTGGATCCGGTCGATTTCACACACTTTTCTTCTCTTGTTGTTGATAGTGTAGCTTAATCTCTTTGTATATTATGAAGTATGCTTATTTCGTAAAACGTTTGTGTACAATCATGTATATGTGATTTTATATTTTCGTTATTTGCTTGAGGTGCGCCTTTATTTTCCATCCTCCACATCTGGTTGTGCCGCACTAGCAATTGCTAGTGGCATACATAGTGAAGAGGTGCTCTCGACCCGCATTCCGTCATTCTCACCACCTCATCTGCAAGCCTACTCGTCCATCCACCTAGCAATTCGGTGCATAGCGGCTCGTGTAGACTTCTATCCCGTCTGGGAAGCATCGCATAGCGGCGTTGCATAGGAGTAGTTTGTTAGCGTTTTACTTTATTTTTTCGCGACCATCAAAACCCCCCCTTTCGTTAACTTCGACCTAAGGACTTCAATCTCAAGTCCTCCGCGAAATTAACTTCACCTTATTGTGTTCCTTGAAGAGATCAATACTTGGGGAAATTCTCTCATTTTATATTACTTGTGCGACCGGTACACTTACAATCCAATGCATCAACAACTCGCCCGTGGGCTGGAGAGGGCTTGGGGTACTTGGGCTGCAGCACGGTAGAGTCGCCTAGAGCGTAGCCATGACATTGTCACGTTGGATTGGATAGGGGCATTACAATAAAAAGTGCATTTTTATTGTAACATCCCATTCAACCGTTCATGGATCACAACACCATTAGGCCTAACGCGGACTGTTACCGGGTTGTAGCCCAAGCACCCCAACCCCTCTCCATCTAGGCGGCCTGTGTAACGTGTAACACCCCCTATCCGTCGCATAGCATATAGCAGTAGGTCCGGCCGGGGCCCGACGCCATATAGCACAGACAGACCGGGTGGTTACTTATGGAAACCATCCAACCAATCTCAACGTCCTACACAGAGCATTCTAGCGGAAGCAGTTTATAAAAGTTGTACACAAGAACCCAGCATCGAAGCACGAATGTCCACTAATACAAAATAGGAATGTTATTACAAAATACCCAAAAAGAGCCTTAAGGCCTTACAAAATGTTTCACTTGAATATTACATGTTTTACAAACCACGGCACGCAGGCCGGTCATACATGAATAAAACAGTAAACACTTCCATTTGGGCCTTCGAGGGCCGGCTTCGCAAAAAGGGCTTTAGCCCGCTATTGACCGCTTGGTCCAGCTGCACCTGCAAGCAACAAACCACCGCACGGTGGCGAAAACAAGGTAACGGTCAGCAATGCTGACCAAATTATAACGATCCCGCCCCCAACTCGGGGCGGCGATGCTCCTTCCCTGCATTTCATTAGCATAAGCGAGCAATTTATAACAATAGCCATTTCATCACAGACGTTGGCTCGCTCGGCCACACGCCCCGTGCACTCAGGGCACATTCTCGGTGAACCGGTCGATGTCACGTCAATTAAAGCCATTAACATTCCGGACTCACCACCGCCACTTAGACGGCCAAAACTATGAGCAATTTGTCTTCCTGGCCCGGGTCACGACAATTTAAGCCATTGACCGCCGAAGACCCTAATCTTTGCCAACGGTAAGTGCCACGTGCCTTTAGGTCTCTTTAACCGAACGACATAGAACGGGTACGGTTCCATCTAACCCGTGCTCACATCGCAACGGCAATTTAAGCCATTTGCGCGGGTCAAACTTCCACCGAGTCCCATTTCCATCACAAGTCACATAACCCCGTTATGTTCAAGTTGGCTCTCAAGCCACCAAGTTGGCAAGATCTCGTGTCTGCCCAGTTTTCCGGGTGCACCTTTGGGTTAGTCCCCAAGGCTCCCTGCTGCAATCTACCGCGTAGAAAACCCGAAAAACAACCAATAGCACGGAGTCTTCTCCGGCATTATGCAATGCAACATCAACGATCCAGACCAACATGTCCGGGTAGGCTTCACACATCATGCCTATGTCCGTTCTCGCATACGGATGCTAAACAACGGGGACTTCACATATCTACCCGAAGGAAAGCCTCCAACTCTCCGCAAACTCGCGAGAGCGGGCTTCCTATGCTAAGAAAGAGAGCTATTCATGCTCAAGATGAGGATCGTTACCCTTGCGTTCCTCTTTGGCGCCATTGAAAAGTAATCGGATGAAAACAACCGCACTAGCGTTGCCTCCGTGGATCCGGAGTCGGCTCGCGATTCGGAGCTCCGAAGCTCCTCCAATGGCGGATCTAGCTCCTTCTTCTTCCCTTAGCTCTCGTCTCTCTCCAAGGATTTAGAAAGAGAACACTTAAGAAAAGTGAGGGTTTTCTAATTCCATCCACGGGTATATCCCTTCAGGAACATCCCCCAGCCGTTGGATCTCAAAACAAGGAAACGAACGGCTTCGATTCGGGGCTGAAATGCCCAATCTGGACCGAACACGGCCTGGCACACGCCCGTGTCCAGGGCCGTGTGCCTCATTCGCCGTCAAAATCGAATCACCTGGAACCTCACACGGGTATCGAACACGCCCGTGTTCGAGCTGACACGCACGTGTTCCACCTGACACGACCGTGTGACCAGCCGTGTACCCCATGATTTTTCCCCAAAATCAACCCGAGCACTGCACGGGTTCTAGGATACGCCCGTGTTCCTACTCGTGTCACCTTGACACGCCTGGGCTCCAAGCCGTGTACACGGTCTCGACACTTCGCAGCTAAGTGTCGACACGGGTCGACACGCCCTGCGACACGCCCGTGTCGCAGGCCGTGTGCCATGTCTCGACGATCGTCGAGCGAATCTCGACAACTCCCCGGGACGACCGTCGACACGGGTCGACACGCCCTGTGACACGCCCGTGTCGCAGGCCGTGTGCCCACTCTCGACGAATCGTCGAGTAAATCTCGACATCTTCGCGGCTAAGTGTCGACACGGGTCGACACGCCCTGCGACACGCCCGTGTCGCAGGCCGTGTGCCCACTCTCGACGAATCGTCGAGTAAATCTTGACGTCTTCGCGGCTAAGTGTCGACACACGCTTGACATGCCCTGGGACACGCCCGTGTCTCAGGCCGTGTGCCTGCTGCCAGAACCCAAACTGGCCCAAAACGTCCCCCTTTTGCTCCTTTGAGTTACGGGGCATTACAACTCTCCCCCTCTTAAAAGAATTTCGCCCACGAAATTAAATAGAGGAAAGACATGTACAAAACCAAAATTTGTACCTGAGCGGAACAACTCCGGATACTCGTCAAGCATAGTCTGCTCTCGCTCCCAAGAGAGCTCCTCACGACCGCAATTGTCCCACCGGACCTTGACCATCCTGATCTCTTTATTGCGTAGCCGCTTGACCTCCGAGTCCTCGATCCACCCGGGCTTGACCTTTGTCGTTAGCCCACTATCCACCGGCACTTGATCAATCGCGATCACTTGCGTATGCTCTTGCACCGCCTTCCGAAGCACCGAAATATGGAATACATCATGTAAACCACTTAGCTCCACTGAAAGCTTCAACCTATAGGCCGCTTCACCAACTCGCTCCAGAACCTCAAATGGTCCAAGGTATCTTGGGCTTAGCTTTTTCAATCACCGTACCCGCGAGACACCCTTGAACGGCTTGATCTTTAAGTATACATAATCGCCCACAGCGAACTCCACGTTCCTGTGCTTGGCATTATAGTACTTTGCTTGCCGGTTCTGAGCGATAAGCAACCTCTCCTGAATGGTTCGCACCAAAGAAGTAGCATCATCCACTTCCGATCGCTTATACAACTTTGACTCACCCGTTTCTAACCAAGACAATGGCGTGCGACATCTTCTACCATATAGGGCCTCAAAAGGCGCCATCTGAATACTTGCTTGGTAGCTATTGTTGTATGCGAAATCCACCAAATAAAGGTGGTCTTCCCATTGCTTTCCAAAATCCAAGACACACATGCGAAGCATGTCTTCCATGGTTCTATTGACCCTCTCGGTCTGCCCATCCGTTTGCGGATGGAAGGCTGTGCTGAATTTCAACTTTGTTCCCAACATTTGTTGCACCAGCCTCCAATCATTGGACGTGAACCGCCCATCTCGGTCACTCACGATGCTGCGGGGCACACCATGAATCCATACTATGTTATCCACATAAAGCTTTGCCAACTTCTCCACCGCATCATCCTTCCTATGCGGAATAAAGCGCGACACCTTCGTTAATCGATCAACAACCACCCAAATGGCATCGTTCCCCTTTTGCGACCTTGGCAAACCGTGCACAAAGTCCATAGAGATATCGTCGAATTTCCACTCCGGAATAGGGAAGGACTTAAGAAATCCTCCCGGCTTTTGGCACTCCGCCTTTACCAAGGCGCAGGTTTGGCACTTCGCTACGTATAGCGCCACATCCTTTTTCAAACCCGGCCACCAAAACAGTTTCTTCACATCACGGTACATCTTCGTGCTCCCCGGGTGAATCGATTACTTGGTATGGTGTGCCTCATACAACAACTCCACCCGTAAATTGCCCACACTTGGGACGCACAGACGACCGTCTTTCCAAAGCAATCTGTCCTCCACGACGAATTGGGAATTTGACCCATCCAGAGCCTCTACCATGAACTGCTTCATATGAGCATCCATATCCAAAGCCTGCCGAATACGATCAGCCAGGTCATATTGGACTTCAGTCCAATTCAGAACTGCTTCAGTACTTGATTGTGTTGGGTACATTGATCAAATGTACCTGATTTGAAGAAGCCTCACCTAACTCAATGATATACATCATAATGTATTTGATGTTTGTTTGAGTTACTTGTGCAGGTTAGGTATACACTGGATTGAAGCTAAAAGTTTCTAAGTCCATGTGTCGACACCCAGAGGGAAAGTGTCGACACTTGAGAAAGCTTGTGTCGACACCCAGACAAGCAGTGTCGACACTTGGAGTAATTGTGTCGACACCTGAGAAGAAGAGTCGACACCAGACAGAAAGTGTCGACACTTGGAGCTGTGTCGACACTCAGTGAAGAAGTATGCAGAAAAGCTGTGTCGACACTTAGCAGAAGTGTCGACACCTAGAAGAGCTGTGTCTACACCAGAAAGTGCCGACACTTGGAGATGTGTCGACACTCAGCAAAAGTCTGCAGAGTCTAAGTACATGTGTCGACACTCAGCACAATGTGTCGGCACACAACCAGAAGAGTCAACATTTGAAGTAAGTGTCGACACTCAGCACATTGTGTCGACACTTAGCTAAAGACTCAACACTTGAAGAAAGTGTCGACACAAGGAGCTGTGTCGACACTTAGCAAAGAACAGAAAAGTTTACAAAATATTCTAAGTACAAGTGTCGACACTAAGGGAATGTGTCGACACTCAGCTGAAGAAATAAAATTGAAGACAAGTGTCGACACTAAGGGAATGTGTCGACACTCAGCTGAAGAAATAAAATTGAAGACTTGTGTCGACACCAAGAAGTAGTGTCGACACTTGACAGTTTCAATACATGAAGATGTGTCGACACAAAGGAGATGTGTTGACACTTAGAAGAATACAGTTAAAGAATGAAGATCAAGTACTTGTGTCGACACTTAATTTCAGTGTCGACACTTGAAGAAGTATCTGTGTCGAGACATACAAGGAATTGTGTCGACACCTTGTAGACTTGTGTCGACACTTACACAACATGTGTCGACACTTAGTCTATAAGTGTCGACACTTAAGAACAGAAAGTCTTGACACTATCTGACAGTTAGAGAATTTCAAGAAGTGACTGGTTGACATGACAGCTGCCGATCCAGCCGGTCTACAGCAACTGTCAGAGAAATCAGAAGTCTGTTATGAACCGGACCAGCCGGTTACCATGAAGGAAGCCTATAAATAGGCACCCATAGTATACAGAAACTGATTGATGATTGTTGTTATAAGTAGGTGTCAAGAATACTTAAAGTGGTTGATCAGATTCTTCAAGTAATCAGGAAAGTGATACACAGAGGATCAACACAAGAAGATCTGACAGTCCAACTGCAGATCTAAGAAGTTGGAGAGAGAGAGCTCCAATTAAGAATTCAGTCTTTGGAACTAAGGCTGATAAGAAAGATTCAGAATCATCTGGATCTCAAGAAGCAGAGGTCAAGGATCAACTGCAGAAGATTCAGACTAATTCAGTTCTAACTCAAGAAGCTTTGAAGGAAGCTAAGTCAGTTTGGATCTAGCTGAGTTCTTCCAAGAACTCTTCAAGAAACTCTCAACTCCTCTCTTATTTTCTGAGTTGTAGAGTTAGCTATTGTATTTCTATTTTAACTTGTAGGATCCATTGGATCTGAGAGAATTGTAAGCCTATATTATAAAGGCTGAGGGTAGGGCTTGGTTGCCTGAGTGTAGGAGTTGAAGAACTCTGAGTGTAGGCCTTAATTGGCTGAGTGTAGGCCTGGGTGGCTGAGTGTAGGCCTTGGTGGCTGAGTGTAAGGCTTTGGGCCTGAGGTGTAGGAACCTTGTTGGGTTCTGAGATAGTGGAGAAGGTTGGCCGAATCTAGTACACTGCTAGATAGGCGAAGGGGGACAGTGGATGTACCCAAAGATTGGGGAACCACTATAAATTAGTGTGTCTGATGTGTTGTGCTGTGCTGTGGATTAACTGTTTATATTCTGTAATTGCTGTTAGCTGTAGAACTCTGTAAAATAACTGTTGTGCTGCCAACAAAGTTTCAAAAAGGTTTAGGTCACCTATTCACCCCCCCCCCCCCCTCTAGGTGTTTAGGTACCATATCTTTCAAGTGGTATCAGAGCCAGGTTCCTCAAAAAGGACTAACTGTCTGAGGAGATCCAGTTTTGGCAGATTCAGTGTAAGTCAGAATACAGTTTCAAGAAAATCAAGAAACATGGGGTCTTTAGAGAATCACAAGGAATTGGGTTCAATGAAACTGCCCATATGCAGAAAGGAGATTTTTGGAATCTGGAAAGAGAGGGTAAGGCTATTCATGGAGGCCTCAGACCCTAGAATCTACATCACAGTCAAAGAGGGGCCATATGTGCCCATGAAGATCTCAGTATTGGATGCAAATCAGAGGACTCCAAAGGATTTCTCTGAGATGACCAAGGATGAAATTGTCCTAGCCACTATGGACAAAAGGGCACAAAACATAATAGTAAGTGCCATTGATGATGCCACCTTCCAGAACTTAATTCACTGTAAAACAGCAAAAGAGATGTGGGACACTCTTATAGTGTATATGGAAGGATCTGAAGAAGTTAGGCAAGATAGGAAGTCCTTGCTTAATCAAGAGTATGAGAGCTTTAGGCAAGGAAGAGGAGATAGCATCACTGAATGCTACAAGAAATTCTACAGAATTGTTAATGAACTTATGTCCTATGGAAGAGAGTTCACTAACTATGAATTGAATGATAAGTTCTTAAGGTCCCTAACCAAAGATTGGGACACCAAGATCTGTGCCATCAGAGAAATGGCAAAGTTGGGAGAAATTCCTCCTCCCACACTATTTGGCAAGTTGTTGTCTTATGAGATGCAGCTGTCTGTGAGAAAAGAGGAGGAAAAATCAACAAGGACTGAGCACAGAGAAAGGACTGTTGCTTTCAAGTCAGAAGTACCTAGAAAGGGGAGGACTAAGTCATCAACACCTCCTCCAGAGGTAGTTGAATCTGAATCTGATGAGTCTGTTAGCACAAAGTCTACAAGCAGTGAAAGTGATGAAGACTTTGCTGCATTCACCAGACATTTTCAGAAATTCCTGAAGAAGAAACAGTGGAGGTCCAGACCTTCATTTTCCAAAGGGAAAGAAGTTCAGTATCAGGAGAAGAAGCCTTCAAAAAAGGACAAGAAAAAGACAAAGACTAGCAAGGCAACTGGGTCTAAGATAGTATGTTACTGCTGCAATAGACAGGGGCATGTTATTGCAGATTGTCCTGAGAGAAGAAAAGAATCCAGTGACAAAAAGAAGACTCACTTCAAAGGAAAGAAGGAGAAGTCCTTTGTTGCAAAGAATGAGAAGACTCTTTCAGACATTTCTTCTTCAGACACTGAGACAGATGCTGAAGCCTACATAGGGCTATTTGCTGAAGAAGAAGAAGAGTTTATGCAGATCATGGAATCAATCTATGAACAAGAAGAGTGTCAGTGCCAAGGACTGATGGCATTGACTGAAAGTACCAAAATCCTGGAGCAGCCAGGACCTAGTCAGGTACAAAGTCCAACTCAAAGTTCAGATTTCAGTTCTAGTTCAGAGTCAGATTCATCTTCATCAAGTGATGGAAGTGTTTCTGAATCTGAGGGAGATATTCATCAGCTCTTAGATGAATATAAAGTACTGTTGCAAGCCTATAAGAAAAGCAAGTCCCTTGCCAAAAGTCAGGCAAAGGAAATTGCTGATCTAAAGGCAGCTGCAACAGGCTTTGAGAAGGAATTTGATCAAAAGCTCAATGAGGTAGCCAGGCTGAAACACATTACTGTGATTCAGATGGGAACTATCACTTATAAAAATGATCAAATTAAGTTACTGGAGATCAATCTTCAGAAGGAAAAAGAGCTAGTTGCTAGGTTTTCAAAACCTAAATCAGTGCTACCCTTGATTGATGAATTTGTTCATCATAAAGGAAAGGCTGGATTGGGTTTTATTAAACCAGCTAGGACTGTTCAGGATCAGTCCAAGTCCAAGGGCAAAGCCCCAACATTCAACAAGCCTGCTGTAGTCAAGACAGCAAAGGTTGTACCTAAGCAAAGGTACAACAAGTTTGAATGCTGGTGCTGTGGCAAGATTGGCCATTTTGCAATGGACTGTTGGCACAATGCCAGTGCCAAGGTGAGTAGTAAGTTACCTGGTGGAAAGCCAACAGGTAGCTTTGTTAAGTTGCAAACTAACAATCACCAAGGACCCAAGTTTACTTTGGGTTCTAAGGTTCATTAATTTGTTTTGCAGGTGAAGTCCAAGTGGCCATACCCCTACATGGTACTTGGATAGTGGATGTTCCAGACACATGACTGGAACTAGGGGACTACTGAAGGACTACATTCCAATCAAAAATGGTCCAAAGGTGACCTTTGGTGGTTCTGAAAAAGGAATCATCAAAGGGTTTGGTAACATCTCTTCAAACCTAGTTACCATTACTCAAGTGGCTTATGTTAAAGGGTTGAAACACAACCTCATTAGTATAAGTCAGTTAAGTGATGTAGGGTATGACATCTCATTTGTTAAAAATGGTTGTCATATCAAGAGGTCAAGTGATCAAGAGATCATTTTGACAGGTTATAGGAAGAGGAATGTCTATTGTTTAGACATTATGATTGAGAACAATGGTTCTCCTGTTTGTCTTGTAGCTGATGAGACAGTCTCTCAATGTGTCAAATGGCACAAGAGGCTTGCCCATCTTAATTACAAGACTATTAGCAAACTCTTTAGCAAAGAGTTAGTGAGGAATGGTCCTCAAGTTAAGTGTGTTAAAGATGGCATTTGCTCAGCTTGTCAAAAGGGCAAGCAGACTAAATCCACCTTTAGAAGCTTAGACAACAAAGATGCTGTGAGGTGTTTATACCTCTTGCATATGGATCTATTTGGTCCAATGCCAGTTCACAGCTTAGGTAGGAAGGTCTATACCTTTGTAGTTGTTGATGACTACTCAAGGTTTACCTGGGTGTTCTTCTTAAAGCAGAAATCTGAAACACCTAGTGTCTTCTATAGTTTTGTTAAGCAAATTCAGAATGAATTGAACTGTACAGTGGTCAAAATTAGAAGTGACCATGGTACTGAGTTTCAGTCTGAAAGCATGACAAAGCTGTGTGAAGACTATGGGATATTTCAAGAATTCTCTTCACCTAGAACACCTCAGCAAAATGGCATTGCTGAGAGGAAGAATAGAACCTTGATAGAGGCTGGTAGAACCCTACTTAGTGATACATCACTGCCTGAGTATTTCTGGGCTGAAGCAGTTAACACTGCATGCCATGTGATAAATAGGGCTACCATCACTAAAAGGTTAAACAAGACCCCCTATGAAGTTGTGAAAGGCAGGAAACCAAATCTATCCTATTTCAGGATTTTTGGTTGCAAATGCTTCATACTTAACAATGGAAAGTCTTACCTAACTAAGTTTGCTGCCAAGTCCCAAGAGGGAGTGTTTGTTGGGTACAGCAATAATAGTAAGGCTTATAGAGTCTACAACTTGACTACACAAGTTGTAGAGGAGTCTGTGCATGTAGTTTTTGATGAGACACAACTAATTAACAATGAGTTGTCTAGCAATGTATGCAGCCCCACAGGTCTTACTAAGAAGATGGACAAGCTAGCCATAGAAGATGTACCTGCTGCAAGACAGCAAGTAGAAGAAGATGGCTTATGTCCAGGGGGAGAACTACATGTACCAGGAGCTGAAGAAGTACAAGGAACTCAGCATGATGAAGATGCTGTAGAAGTACAACCAGAAGTAAGGATGCCTCCAGCCAACAGGCATCTAAGAGATCATCCAGTAGAGCTGATAATTGGAGATCCAAGACAAGGTGTTCAGACAAGGAGCAGAAATCAGAATGCTGTAGTATATTCAAGTTTTCTGTCTCAAATAGAACCAAAGAAATTTGAAGAAGCTATACAAGATCCACAGTGGACTGAAGCTATGCAAGAAGAACTTAATCAGTTCAAAAGGTGCAAAGTTTGGGAGCTGGTTCCAAAGCCTAAAGACCACAATGTTATAGGAACTAAGTGGATCTACAGAAATAAGTTAGATGAACAAGGGGTCATCATAAAGAATAAAGCAAGACTGGTTGCAAAAGGATATAGGCAAGAAGAAGGTATTGATTTTGATCAAACCTTTGCCCCAGTAGCCAGACTGGAGGCCATAAGGATGTTCTTGGCCTATGCAACTTATCAAGGATTCAAGGTATACCAAATGGATGTGAAGTCAGCATTCCTAAATGGTAATCTAAAGGAAGAAGTATATGTGGAGCAGCCTTCAGGTTTTGTTGATCCTACTCTTCCACATTATGTGTATAGACTTAGGAAAGCATTATATGGGTTAAAACAAGCACCTAGAGCTTGGTATGAAACCCTATCTAGTTTCCTCATTGAGAACAAGTTCTCAAGGGGGAAAATAGATAAGACTCTATTCCTTAGGGAATCTAGAGGCAAAGTCATACTTGTCCAAATATATGTAGATGACATTATATTTGGGTCTACTGAAAGTAGCCTTTGCAAAAAGTTTGCAAAGCTTATGCAAAGTCAATTTGAGATGAGTAGTATGGGAGAACTGAAGTTTTTCTTGGGTCTCCAAGTTAAACAGACTGGAAGTGGTCTATCCATATGTCAGTCCAAGTTCACCCTAGAACTCATAAGGAAGTATGGTATGGATTCATCCAGTACCATGAAGACTCCTATGGGGTCAAGTATGTCTCTAAGCAAGGATGATGCAGGGAAACCTGTAGATGAAACCTTGTATAGAGGGATAGTTGGCTCCCTACTATACTTGACTGCAAGTAGGCCTGACATTATGTATGCTACATGTGTTTGTGCCAGGTATCAAGCCTGCCCCAAAGAATCTCACTTGACTGCAGTCAAGAGAATCTTGAGATATCTAAAGGGCACTCCCTATCTAGGCCTCTGGTACCCTAGGAATGGAGATTTTGATCTAACAGGCTATTCAGATGCAGACTTTGCAGGATGCAAAGAAGATAGAAAGAGCACTACTGGATCCTGTCAATTCCTAGGTGGAAGACTCATTTCATGGAGCAGTAAGAAGCAAACTAGTGTGGCTATCTCCACAGCTGAGTCAGAATATGTAGCTGCAGGAAGTTGCTGTGCTCAACTTCTATGGATTCAACATCAGTTAGAAGACTATGGATTTCAGGTAAGTAGAACTCCACTTTACTGTGATTCTACAAGTGCTATTATCAATAGCTAACAATCCTGTATCACATAGTAGAACTAAACATATTGAGATTAAATATCACTTTCTTAGGGAGCATGTAGAAAGAAATGATATTGCACTTGAATATGTTAAAACTGATAATCAGATAGCAGATATGTTTACTAAGCCCTTAGAAGAAGCTAAGTTCAATAGGTTCAAAATTGAACTAGGTATGATAAACTTAGACTAAGTTTACAGAACTAAAAATTGGCTAAGTAAAAAGGTGTCGACACATAGACAAGTCTATGTCGACACAGAATAGTAAGTGTCGACACTTCAGGAAAATGGTGTCGACACATCTAGGAAGTTGGTGTCGACACTTCAGAATGTTAGTGTCGACACATGTCGAGTTGGTGTCGACACATTCAATAAGGTGTCGACACTTAAGTTTTACTCAGAATTTTCTAAGTAAAGTCTCGACTACATGTCGAATAGTGAGGTGTCGACACTTCACCAAGTGTCGACACATCAAATCTGATGACTTAAACTTGTGTCGACACATGAGTGTCGAGACATTATAAGTCAGTGTCGACACTTATTGCCAGTGTCGACACATCTTTAGTAATCCATCCCGCCTGTTCGTCTTCAAACCAGAAAGGTATAAATAGGATTCTGTCTTTGTGTGTCGACACGCTTTCAGAGTTTCGAGACCAAACTACTGTGTCGACATTTCTCTCTTCTAAAGACTAATTCTCCAAACCCTAATGGCTCCCAAGCTGGAAGAGAACGTTAACGAAGGCTATGAACTGGTTCGTGGCGCGTTCGACGATGGCGATCAAGACATCAAATCGGTGATAACCCTAGTCACCGATTCTGGATTGGAGTATCTGGTTTCAGAACCAACTAAAATATGGAAGAAGGAGGTAATCGAATTCCTTGCTGGAGCTTCTGTAGATGACTCAGGCTACAGAATCAAATCAAGGGTGCATGGCACCAAGGTCAAGATTTCACCCAAGTCTCTGAGAAAGGTACTTCAGCTACCTAAAGTTCAAGATGAAGAGGAAGTGACTACATCTAAGACCAGAGAAGCACTTACCTGGTGTGGTCTAGATCCTAAGCTGAAGATAGGATCAGTATTCAACAGGAGAGGAATGAATACCCAAGGAAAGTTTCTGTCAGAAGTTGTGGGTAAAGTTATCCTCAGTAAACCTGGAGGGCATGACAGGGTGTCAGCCTCCATGTTCAGTGTTATGACCAGAATCATCTTCAACCTTAAAACAGACTGGTCACTGGTTGTGTTTGAGAAAGTTAAGGAAAGTCTAAAGAAGCCCAATCTGGGCAGGATACTAAGTCTCTACCTGGCTGGTACAATACCTAGAGGTCATGAGCAATGCTGCTGGTGCTAAAATCAATCATATGAGAAGGATGGATATGAGAATACTCTCAAGATGGGAAAGAGTGCTGTCTAAGGAAGTTCCTACTCCAGAGAAGCAGGTTTCTAAGAAGGATTCCCCTCCAAGGAAGAAGAGAAAAACTGCTGTTGTGGCCCAAGTGTCTTCAAGCAGTTCTGGAAGTGAAGAACAGGTGGTGTTCACACCTGATGAGCAAGAGGAGGAGATAGTAGAAAAGACCCCTGCTGCTAAAGATGTGGCTGAGACTCAGGGGGAGCTGCCTCACACTAGTCCCATCCCTAGGGATCTAAGCCAGGGGGAGCTTCCAGGTGTAGAAGAACCATCTACACTGGAGAGTGAGCAAGCTACCATAATTATCCAAGAGGTACTTTCTGACCTCAATACTTTAGATTTTTCTATAATAGATTCTGATTTGTCTGATGTCCATCAGCAAACTCAGCAAACAAATCAACTACCAGATGTTGTTCTCCAAGACACATCAGTAGTACAAGAAGTTGTTCCTGATAAAGTAGTTGATGAACCCAGTACTTCTCCTGCACAGTCTCCAGCTGAATACACAATGGAAGATCTATTTCTTAATTTAGATCAAGAGGACTTTGACATGGATAAAGTTGCTGCAGCTGAAGAGAAGGGTGCTGCTACTGAGGGGGAGAACATGGAAGTTGTGGAAGAGCCTATTAGGCTGGAAACTGAGCAAGCACCTGGTGTGCAGACTGCAAGGCCTGAAAGCCCTAAGGACAGGGTGAATATAGCCAGTACCTCAGAGTCTGAGGATGATGAGACTGAACAAGCTAAAAAGAAGCAATTCTTTGTATTCAAAAGAAGGAGTCAGAGCTATAAGAAGGCTCTACAAACTGTTGCTCAACACTCTCTAGTCCAACAAGCTCCATCCACTGATTACAGTGGATTAATGGTAGCAATGCAAGTTAAGCTGGATGAGCACAGGAGGGCCATAGAGACGTATATTGATGAAGGCCAAAAGTCCCTACAATTTGCTCTAGCTCAAGATATCAAATCAATAAGGTTTGAAATGAATTTGAATAAGAAGGAAATGACTGACTGCTTCCACAAGGGTGGTAATGCAGTGGTCTATTTGGCAACTCACCAGGAGAAAATCAAGTCTCAAGTAGATGATATAGCACTGAAGCAAGGCTATGTGTTGGAGAATCAATTAAGAATGAATGACAATTTAACTGCCTCCCACAATGCTATAGTGACTGAATTAAAGAATAAGTCTGCTGAACCATCTACTTCTACTGCTGCTGCCAAGGCTGAATTTGATAAAGCTTTTCAAGAAGAACTTGCTGCTGTCAAGACTGCAATCAAGGATTCCCAGAAGGTCATTTCTGAACAGCTTACCAAGCTTAGACCTTTCTTTAAGGATGGCATAAGGTATTTGGACAGCCAAATCAGGTTCTAGAAAGATGATGTAAGAGACCATGTTGCCCAAGAAGTCATAAAGGGGGAGAGAGTGTTAGTCAAGTCCAGTTCTGAGCATGCAAAATGGATTTCAAATTCAATCAGGGCTACACTTGGATATCCTCCCCTGTGTGATGACAATGAAGTTGCTGAATCTGGACTGAACCCTGCCTATTTTGGAGGTGAGCCACAAGAAGTAGCTCAAGTCATTTATCCACCTCCAGATTTTGAAATGATTCATGCAGAGGTGAGCACTATGTATAGCCCATCTGGGGGCAAGGACAATGTCCATTTAGAAAAGGTTACTCAACCTATTACAGCAGCTATGCAAGAGGCTATGGACAAAGAAGAAGAAACAAGGCTGTCAAAGAAGAAGTTCAGGGAACTGGCTGAGCAAAAACCAGATTTTGAACAGTGGAGCCCTACTAGTAGGAACATCATTCTCACAGCCTGGAAAGCAGCCAAGGACAATGCACATGAGAGGAACAAGTGGTTCTCAGAAGCTGAATGGAGGAAGCATGAGATCAGGCAGGAAGCCATTGTCCAGTATAGAAGGAAGGCTAAGTTAGGAAAGCTACCTCCTACAGCTGTGGAGCCTAGCAAGTACTTTCCTAAGCCCTATCATTACTTTGAGAGGCAGAAAATCAAGGCTGAAGAACAAAAGAAGAAAGACTCAAAAGGCAAGAAGCCTGCTGATGCTGAGCCTGCTGCTGCTGCTGCTGTCAAAGCTCAAGTTAAAGCTGGAAAAGGAATTGTTATCAAAGAACCTGATCAGAAATAGATTAGGAATTAAACTTGAAGCTTGTTGTAATCTTTTAAATGAAAAACATTTTTGTACAACATTGAAAATGTATAAGGAACAATGTTAGAACAATATGTGATAACTATAGTATGATTGATCTGAAATGTGTTTGTTTCTTATTTGTTCTGGAATGTTGAATGTGTATATGTGTGAAGTTTTACATGTTCATGTTAACCCTGTTGATTATAATCTGCTTTTCATCATTTTGTAATTTTTAATTATGAGTGGTGTATATCATTGACTAAGGGTTATGACTTCTCCAAATAGGGGGAGATTGTTGGGTACATTGATCAAATGTACCTGATTTGAAGAAGCCTCACCTAACTCAATGATATACATCATAATGTATTTGATGTTTGTTTGAGTTACTTGTGCAGGTTAGGTATACACTGGATTGAAGCTAAAAGTTTCTAAGTCCATGTGTCGACACCCAGAGGGAAAGTGTCGACACTTGAGAAAGCTTGTGTCGACACCCAGACAAGCAGTGTCGACACTTGGAGTAATTGTGTCGACACCTGAGAAGAAGAGTCGACACCAGACAGAAAGTGTCGACACTTGGAGCTGTGTCGACACTCAGTGAAGAAGTATGCAGAAAAGCTGTGTCGACACTTAGCAGAAGTGTCGACACCTAGAAGAGCTGTGTCTACACCAGAAAGTGTCGACACTTGGAGATGTGTCGACACTCAGCAAAAGTCTGCAGAGTCTAAGTACATGTGTCGACACTCAGCACAATGTGTCGACACACAACCAAAAGAGTCAACATTTGAAGTAAGTGTCGACACTCAGCACATTGTGTCGACACTTAGCTAAAGACTCAACACTTGAAGAAAGTGTCGACACAAGGAGCTGTGTCGACACTTAGCAAAGAACAGAAAAGTTTACAAAATATTCTAAGTACAAGTGTCGACACTAAGGGAATGTGTCGACACTCAGCTGAAGAAATAAAATTGAAGACAAGTGTCGACACTAAGGGAATGTGTCGACACTCAGCTGAAGAAATAAAATTGAAGACTTGTGTCGACACCAAGAAGTAGTGTCGACACTTGACAGTTTCAATACATGAAGATGTGTCGACACAAAGGAGATGTGTTGACACTTAGAAGAATACAGTTAAAGAATGAAGATCAAGTACTTGTGTCGACACTTAATTTCAGTGTCGACACTTGAAGAAGTATCTGTGTCGAGACATACAAGGAATTGTGTCGACACCTTGTAGACTTGTGTCGACACTTACACAACATGTGTCGACACTTAGTCTATAAGTGTCGACACTTAAGAACAGAAAGTCTTGACACTATCTGACAGTTAGAGAATTTCAAGAAGTGACTGGTTGACATGACAGCTGCCGATCCAGCCGGTCTACAGCAACTGTCAGAGAAATCAGAAGTCTGTTATGAACCGGACCAGCCGGTTACCATGAAGGAAGCCTATAAATAGGCACCCATAGTATACAGAAACTGATTGATGATTGTTGTTACAAGTAGGTGTCAAGAATACTTAAAGTGGTTGATCAGATTCTTCAAGTAATCAGGAAAGTGATACACAGAGGATCAACACAAGAAGATCTGACAGTCCAACTGCAGATCTAAGAAGTTGGAGAGAGAGAGCTCCAATTAAGAATTCAGTCTTTGGAACTAAGGCTGATAAGAAAGATTCAGAATCATCTGGATCTCAAGAAGCAGAGGTCAAGGATAAACTGCAGAAGATTCAGACTAATTCAGTTCTAACTCAAGAAGCTTTGAAGGAAGCTAAGTCAGTTTGGATCTAGCTGAGTTCTTCCAAGAACTCTTCAAGAAACTCTCAACTCCTCTCTTATTTTCTGAGTTGTAGAGTTAGCTATTGTATTTCTATTTTAACTTGTAGGATCCATTGGATCTGAGAGAATTGTAAGCCTATATTATAAAGGCTGAGGGTAGGGCTTGGTTGCCTGAGTGTAGGAGTTGAAGAACTCTGAGTGTAGGCCTTAATTGGCTGAGTGTAGGCCTGGGTGGCTGAGTGTAGGCCTTGGTGGCTGAGTGTAAGGCTTTGGGCCTGAGGTGTAGGAACCTTGTTGGGTTCTGAGATAGTGGAGAAGGTTGGCTGAATCTAGTACACTGCTAGATAGGCGAATGGGGACAGTGGATGTACCCAAAGATTGGGGAACCACTATAAATTAGTGTATCTGATGTGTTATGCTGTGCTGTGGATTAACTGTTTATATTCTGTAATTGATGTTAGCTGTAGAACTCTGTAAAATAACTGTTGTGCTGCCAACAAAGTTTCAAAAAGGTTTAGGTCACCTATTCACCCCCCCCCCCCCCTCTAGGTGTTTAGGTACCATATCTTTCAGATTGCCTGTCCACACAGACAATCTCCAATGCCTCCAACTCTCGCACCAACCGCTCATCGTGCACCAATAGCCAATTGGCTTGAGCTGGGGCTCGGCGACTCAACGCGTCCGCGACCGCATTCCCTTTGCCAGGCACGTAGTGGATCTTGAATGTATAGTCCCCCAGGAACTCCATCCATCTACGCTGCCGCATATTCAGATCTTTCTGATCAATCAAATATTTCAGGCTCTTATGATCGGTGTAGATATCAATCTTCACACCGTACAAATAGTGCCTCCACAGCTTCAAAGCAAAAATCACGGCCGCTAACTCCAAGTCATGGACCGGATAATACCTCTCGTGCACTTTTAGCTGTCTCGAGCCATAAGCTATCACGCTTCCGTGTTGCAGTAGCACGCAACCCAAACCGCTGCCTGAAGCATCGCTATATATCTCATAGCCTTCGGTCCCAACCGGCGAAATCAGCACAGGTGTCGTGGTCAACCGACACTTCAACTCCTCAAAAGCTCGTGCGCACTCCGGCGTCCAAACGAACTTATGCTCCTTCCTCGTCAAAGTAGTGAGAGGTAATGATATCCGTGAGAAGTTCTCTACGAAGCGCCTATAATAGCCGGCAAGCCCCAGAAAACTCCGGACTTCCGCTACAGTAGCAAGCTCAGGCCACTCCCGTATCGCAATAATCTTCGCCGGATCCACAGCAATACCCTCTCCACTCACTATATGACCGAGGAACGCCACTGAGGACAGCCAAAACTCGCACTTCGAGAACTTGGCATACAACTGGTTTCTCCTTAGCGTCTCCAACACCAAATGAAGATGCTTGAAGTGATCTTCCTCACTTTGCGAGTACACCAAAATATTGTCGATGAAGACGATCACGAAATGGTCCAAGTACTCCCTGAAAGTCCTATTCATCAAATCCATGAACACTGACGGCGCATTAGTCAGCCCAAACGGCATGACCGTAAACTCATAATGCTCGTATCTCGTACTAAATGCTGTCTTCGGGATATCACTCTCCCTTATTTGCAGCCGATAGTACCCAGCCTTGAGATCCAACTTCGAGTACACCGTCGACCCGACTAACTGATCAAAAAGATCATCAATCCGTGGGATCGGGTACTTGTTCTTCTCTGTCAACTTGTTGAGCTCCCGATAATCAATACATAGCCTCAAGCTTCCATCCTTCTTCTTAACAAAGAGGACCGGTGCGCTCCAAGGCGAAGAACTCGGGCGCACATACCCTTGCTCTAACAACTCTTGCAGTTGAACTTTCAGCTCCGCCATTTCCTTAGGCGCTAGCCGATAGGGAGATCGTGACACAGTCTTTGCACCTGGCACTAGCTCGATCGTAAAATCTATCTCCCGCTGAGGCGGGGCTCCAGGAAGATCTGCGGGGAACCCATCAGGGTATTCCGATACCACTGAAATACAATCCAACGCGGGCTTCGGCTTTGCAACCTCCACTAGTGTAAAGAACAGTTCTGCTCCAGCACGAACCGCCTTCACCACCTGAAGAGCAGACATCAACGTCTTGCTCGACCCCTTTAAGCCCGTAAAAGTCGTCTCACGACTCGCTCCCAGCTTAACTTCCTTGCTACCGCAATCTATATGGTCCTGCTGCTCCGAGAGCAAGTCCATGCCTAATATGACGTCGAACTCCACTAACGGAAGTAAAGACGCCCGCAGGTCGAACTCCTGCTCGCCAATACGAGTCTTAACATCGCAGATCCTATCCACTCGCATCGAACACTCATTGGGCAACAACACATCCAACTTGTCCTTCGCCATCGAAGAAGGGGCTCCGATGCGTGATACAAATCCTTCGGACAAGAAGGAGTGTGAAGCTCCCGTATCGAAGAGTGCTCGTGTCGGATTTTCACAAATTAATACAAATCCTAAACAAGCAGTGGTAAGGTAACATGTGCATAACAAGTATTTAAAGAAATTGACTTGCTATAAATTAAATCGTACCTGTCACCACATCAGCTTGTTTAATGGCCTCCTGTTGGCCAAGATTGTAGACCCTTGGTTGGGACGGAGCATAGTGGGATGCGGTCGACTCCACCGCCTTTCCCTTCTCTTCATAAGTAGCTCCCAACCTTCTCTCGGACTTAGGACGTCCGCTCCAACAATCACGGGCAAAGTGCACCGTCTTTCCACATGTAAAACACGCGCCCGGGGTCCGACTCGTAGTCGCCCCAGAAGCACTAGAAGGAGCTGGACCCGAAGTCCTATGCTTCTTGAAATACCTCTGATAGCCGGACTTTGAAGTAGTCGGCACTTTGAATTCAGATTTTCTATCACCCAAGCCTTTCTTTTCTTGCACACTCTTCATGTCCTTCTCCAAGGACCGGGCAGTATTGACCAAGGTTAAGAAACCCTGCGTCATCGGCCCCGAGAGTAGTAACCTCAACTCATCTCTCAACCCTTCATAGAAGTGATTAGTCTTGCGCTCCTCATCCATGATGGTGGAGCTAGCATAATGACTCAAACGAGTGAACTCGTGGAGATATTCATCCACGCTCCTCTCACCCTGTACCAACTTCAGGAACTCATTCTCCATCGAAATCCTCTGAGTAGAGGGGAGGTATCTTGCTAAGAAAAATCCCGAGAACTCTTCCATCGGAACGTCTACAAGTTGTCTACCTCTCAAATGATGCAGCTCCAATCCTTCCCACCACATTCTCGCTTCACCGTCCAAAAGGAACGTAGCGATGGTGGTCATTTGCCACTCCTCCGTCTCCGTTGCTGTCATGACTCTCTTCACCCTGGAGAGCCAGTCTTCAGCCTGAGATGGGGTTCCCAACCCCGAGAATAACGGAGGGTTAAAGCTCATTACATGCTTTAGCTACCTCTCAGTTGCCCTCCTTGGCACCACCGGTTCTACAACCACTTGCTCCACTCTCCTCGGCTCAGCCTCTTGTAGAGGTTCTTGCTCCATCACAGGAGCGGGCTGCTGCGTTCGCCTTCCAGGCTGCGCATTAATCACGGCCAACACCGCTTCAGCCACCAATCGAATATTCTCGGCCGACAGAGGTGTTGCGGGAGCAACATCCGGTGCACTACTAGCCTCAGAAACTCGACTTTCTGACGGCCCAACACCACTTCTGGTCACCTATAGTGGTACAAAACACCGTTAAGCGACCAAATAAATTGCAAACAGCAATTATAGGAACACGCAGGTTCCTCAAACATGAGTATTTTCATTCCTAAGTGGACATTCATGGGTTCTTTTTACTGTTATTACGATGACGCACACAATGTGCTCACCACCCCTTAAAAAGAATTCGCCCACGAATTCACTTTAAGCCCGACCAAAACCAGTAGTCTGATACCAAATTGTAACACCCCCTATCCGTCGCATAGCATATAGCAGTAGGTCCGGCCGGGGGCCGACGCCATATACCACAGACAGACCGGGTGGTTACTTATGGAAACCATCCAACCAATCTCAACGTCCTACACAGAGCATTCTAGCAGAAGCAGTTTATAAAAGTTGTACACAAGAACCCAGCATCTAAGCACGAATGTCCACTAATACAAAATAGGAATGTTATTACAAAATACCCAAAAAGAGCCTTAAGGCCTTACAAAATGTTTCACGTGAATATTACATGTTTTACAAACCACGACACGCAGGCCGGTCATACATGAATAAAACAGTAAACACTTCCATTTGGGCCTTCGAGGGCCGGCTTCGCAAAAAGGGCTTTAGCCCGCTATTGACCGCTTGGTCCAGCTGCACCTGCAAGCAACAAACCACCGCACGGTGGCGAAAACAAGGCAACGGTCAGCAATGCTGACCAAATTATAACGATCCCGCCCCCAACTCGGGGCGGCGATGCTCCTTCCCTGCATTTCATTAGCATAAGCGAGCAATTTATAACAATAGCCATTTCATCACAGATGTTGGCTCGCTCGGCCACACGCCCCGTACACTCAGGGCACATTCTCGGTGAACCGGTCGATGTCACGTCAATTAAAGCCATTAACATTCCGGACTCACCCTTGCCACTTAGACGGCCAAAACTATGAGCAATTTGTCTTCCTGGCCTGGGTCACGACAATTTAAGTCATTGACCGCCGAAGACCCTAATCTATGCCAACGGTAAGTGTCACGTGCCTTTAGGTCTCTTTAACCGAACGACATAGAACGGGTACGGTTCCATCTAACCCGTGCTCATATCGCAACGGCAATTTAAGCCATTTGCGCGGGTCAAACTTCCACCGAGTCCCATTTCCATCACAAGTCACATAACCCCGTTATGTTCAAGTTGGCTCTCAAGCCACCAAGTTGGCAAGATCTCGTGTCCGCCCAGTTTTCTGGGTGCACCTTTGGGTTAGTCCCCAAGGCTCCCTGCTGCAATCTACCGCGTAGAAAACCCGAAAAACAACCAATAGCACGGAGTCTTCTCCGGCATTATGCAATGCAACATCACCGATCCAGACCAACATGTCCGGGTAGGCTTCACACATCATGCCTATGTCCGTTCTCGCATACAGACGCTAAACAACGGGGACTTCACATATCTACCCGAAGGAACGCCTCCAACTCTCCGCAAGCTCGCGAGAGCGGGCTTCCTATGCTAAGAAAAAGAGCTATTCATGCTCAAGATGAGGATCGTTACCCTTGCGTTCCTCTTTGGCGCCATTGAAAAGTAATCGGATGAAAACAACCGCACTAGCGTTGCCTCCGTGGATCCGGAGTCGGCTCGCGATTCGGAGCTCCGAAGCTCCTCCAATGGCGGATCTAGCTCCTTCTTCTTCCCTTAGCTCTCCTCTCTCTCCAAGGATTTAGAAAGAGAACACTTAAGAAAAGTGAGGGTTTTCTAAGTCCATCCACGGGTATATCCCTTCAGGAACATCCCCCAGCCGTTGGATCTCAAAACAAGGAAACGAACGGCTTCGATTCGGGGATGAAATGCCCAATCTGGACCGAACACGGCCTGGCACACGCCCGTGTCCAGGGCCGTGTGCCTCATTCGCCGTCAAAATCGAATCACCTGGAACCTCACACGGGTATCGAACACGCCCGTGTTCGAGCTGACACGCCCGTGTTCCACCTGACACGGCCGTGTGACCGGCCGTGTACCCCATGATTTTTCCCCAAAATCAACTCGAGCACTGCACGGGTTCTAGGACACGCCCGTGTCCCTACCCGTGTCACCTTGACACGCCTGGGCTCCAAGCCGTGTACACGGTCTCGACACTTCGCGGCTAAGTGTCGACACGGGTCGACACGCCCTGCAACACGCCCGTGTCGCAGGCCGTGTGCCATGTCTCGACGATCGTCGAGTGAATCTCGACGACTCCCCGGGACGATCGTCGACACGGGTTGACACGCCCTACGACACGCCCGTGTCGCAGGCCGTGTGCCCACTCTCGACGAATCGTCGAGTAAATCTCGACGTCTTCGCGGCTAACTGTCGACACACGCTTGACACACCCTGGGACACGCCCGTGTCCCAGGCCGTGTGCCTGCTGGCAGAACCCAAACTGGCCCAAAACGTCCCCCTTTTGCTCCTTTGAGTTTCGGGGCGTTACATAACGCCCCGAAACTCAAAGGAACGATGGGTAGCATTTCATACCAAGTTTTAGAATTGGTAGGGGTTACACGGCCTGGGACATGGGCGTGTCCCAGGGCATGTCGTGCTCGGGTCGACGATTTGGACGAGAGGTCGACGAATTTCGGAGTCGACGATCGTCGAGCAGCGAACACGGCCTGAGACACGGACGTGTCCCAGACCGTGTCCTTCACGAGGTGAAGCCGGGCCGTGGCGGGGTTGATACACGGGGTCAGCATAAGGGCCATGTCGGGTAGACACGGTCGTGTCAAAATGCGACACGGGCGTGTCGGGTACCCGTGTCCCTTTCGGGCATTTTCGGTCCTATGTCGATGGAGTAACATGGCACAGTACACGGCCGTGTCCTTTATGACACGGGCGTGTCAAGTTTAAGACGGGCGTGTCAGGTGCCCGTATTCTTTTCAGGATGCGTCAGTTTCGACGGCGAATGGGTAACATGGCCCTAAACACAGGCGTGTTACAAGCCGTATTCGGCCCAGATTTTGGATTTCAAGTCCGGATCGTGGCCGTCCATTTCCTTATTTTGGGATCCCACGGCTGGGGGTTGTTCCTGCTGGGATATACCCGGGAATAGGGTTTCAAAGCCCTCATTTCTCTTACTCAATCTCTTCCTAAAGTTCTATAGAGAGGGGAGAGCAAGGAAGAAGAAGGAGGTTAGATCCAGTGATCGGCAGAGCTTCGGAGCTCCGAATCGCAAGCCAACTTCGGATCTACAGAGACGAGGACAGCGCGGTGCTTTTCATCCACATAGATTTCCATGGTGCCAAGGAAAAATGTTAGGGTAACGATTCTCATCCAAGGACATGTGAAGTCATCTTTTCCTTTGCATAGGAAGCCCGCTATCGCAAGTTTGCGGTGAGTTTTAGGCGTTCCTTTGGGTAGACATGAATAGTCCTCATTATGTACTTGTAGAGTCCGTAATCGAGAATGGACATAGGCATGATGTGTGAAGCCTACCCGGACAAGTTGGTCTGGATCGGTTATGTTGCATTGCATGAATGGCCGGAGAAGACTTCGCGTCGATGGTTGTTTTTCGGGTTTTCTGTGCGGTAGATTGCAACAGGGAGCCTTGGGGATTAACTCCAAGGTGCACCCGGAAAACTGGGTAGATGCGTGATTCTGCCAAAATGGTGGCCTGGGAGCCAACTTGAACATAACCGGGTTATGTTAAGTATGTGATGGAAACAGGACTTGGGGAGGTTTGACCCGCGCATATGGCTTAAATTGACGTTGCGGTGTGAGCAACGGGTCAGGCGGAATCGTATCCGCTCTATGTCGTTCGGTGGGAGCCATTGGCATAGGTGGAGGGTCTTCGGCGGTCTATGGCTTAAATTGACGTGACCCATGCCGGGAAGACAAAATGCTCGCAAGTTTGGTCGTACAAGTGGCGGTGGTGAGACCGAGATGTCTATGGCTTAAATTGACGTGACGTTGGCCAGTTCACTGAGAATGTGCCCTGAGAGCACAGGGTGTGTGGTCATGCGTGCCCACGCCTGTGATGAAGTGTTTACACTATACTGCTTGGTTATGCTAACAAAGTGTAGGGAAAGGAGCATCGTCGCCCCGAGTTTGGGGGATGGATCGTTATAATTTGGTCAGCATAGCTGACCGTTGCTTTTGTTTGCCACTGTTGCGGTAGATTGTTGCTTGCAGGTGTTGCGGAGCCGAGCGGTAAATAGCGGGCAAAAGCCCTAGTTGCTGAGCCGGCCCTCGAAGGCCTAATTTTGAGTGTTTCCTTTTATTCTCATGTATGACCGGCCTACGTGTCGAGGTTTGGAAGACACTTATATTTTGAGCAAACTATTGTAAGGCCATAAGGCCATTACTTGTATATTTGTGCGTTCATTCCTATTGGGTTTTGGTAGTGGACATTCATGCTTCTGGCTGGGTTCTAAATTTGTAACTATTAAATTGCTTCCGTTAGAGTGTACTCTGTATAGGACGTTGATTCTTAGTTGGATGGTTTCCATTGAGTAACCTCCCGATCTGTCTGTGGTATATGGCATCGGGCCCCGGCCGGACCTACTACTATATGCTATGCGACGGATAGGAGGTGTTACAGCTTGTTGGTGGCCACAGCCTCCCTTTGATGAGGCAAACTAGATAGTCAAGCGTGCACCACGGGGACTTCCCAGGAGGTCACCCATCCCATTACTACTCGAGCCCAGTACAACTCCCGTCCGAGCACGCTTAACCAATTGAGCTGCAGCTCAGCTGGTAATGAGAAGTCGAAGAACTCCATAGTTAAGCATGCTCGGACGGGATAAATTCTGGATGGGTGACCTCCTGGGAAGTCCCCATAGGACCGCTTAACCGGATCACTTCTCGTCAAAGGGAGGATTGCAGTCTGTGGGACATGGGATGAAAACACAATAAGCAGGTGTGTTGTGTGGTTAGGGTATTCACACTGCAGTTTCCAATAACCCGTTGTGGCCGATTGGTCATGGAGAGGGGTTGGGTGGCGCGAACTGCAGTCCATGATGGGTGCCTAGGACAAATACAGTGCTGGTGAGCCATGCTTGTCAGGGTCCTCACATAAAAGTGCACTTTTATACCCTGACAAGCCTGGCTCACCAGTGCTCTATTCGTCCCAGGCCCCCATCATGGACTGTAGTCCATGCCATCCCAACCCCTCTCTGTGCCCCATCTGCCACGGTGGGTTGTTGGAAACTTGCATCGTGAAGACCCTGACCACACAGCGCACCTGCTTACTGTGTTTTCGTCCAAGTTCCCACGGACTGCAATCCTCCCTTTAACGAGAAGTGATCTGGTTAAGCGGACCTACGGGGACAAATATAATAATGTTGGCTTTCACTTCGCATCACCGATTGAGCTGTATATTTTTTTGATATCAAAGGTTATAACAAGAGAATGAAGTTAATAATGTTGTCTTTTTATGAGAGAGAGATTTCTTATTGAAGGGTTTTATTAGTGGTTAACTAACAAACACTAATTTTAGTAATAAAGTTCATTTTAATATATATATATATATATATATATATATATCATGTAAGAGTTAGTAGAAATGTAATCAGCAAATATAATAAAGTCAAATCTAAAGACTAATGTATGCATGTCAATAAATACAAGAATATGATTATTTGTAGGACAACTAGTTGAAGGCGAGTAATTGAAAGGATCGCCAAGCCTACAAACGTCTTTGATAAGGTAGGTGATCATGTGCTTTATTATAAATATGTGCAGATAGTGATTGTTGTGTTTTCATTTTACAACTCATATTTACATGCAAGTTATTTAGATACTTGAGCAATAATGTGCACAGTTTTGGCATTTTATTTGAATCGCATGCTATTCGTGGAAGAATTTATGACATACTATTCACCTCCCTAGTTTGCTTTGTTGTGAGGTGCAACATAGAGGCGCTAGGATTATTCCATGGTGGAAGCGTGGAAAACTCATGGCGGAAGCATGAGGTTATCCTAGCATCCTATGGTGGAAGCATAGGAGGCTCCATAGCGGAAGCGTGGAGTTGCCTAGTGTGAATCCATGGTGGAAGCATGGATGGTTCCATGGAGGAAGCGTGGGATTGCCCTATGATCTCTATGGCGGAAGAGTGAAATGAGTGAAAGAGAGGGGTAAACTTAAAGCTAAATTAAGAGGTAATTGACAATCGAGAAATGTTGTGAATAATTAAAAGAGCTCATTTTAATTCAAGATTTCTTACTGCACAACTGTTATATATTGCTTCTGAATCTAGTATAGCATAATAATTATGTAGATATATATCTTTAGTGTACAGTATTTATAATTTATCTTGTGGTCTATTGGTGGGTTAGATTACTCACCCCTGCAATTTTATCTTTTTAGGTACACTGGATGAGCATTCTTGGGATGGGTTGTGAGGCGAGGACAATCTCCATAGTGTTTTGTGTACTTTATCCTGTAGTGTCGATATGAACTTTTGGGTTTTGTACAAAAAACCTTTTATGTAACTCTGATCGACCGTAGTCATCTATATGTATATGCGTATATGATATTTTGTGAATTAGCCATAGCTTATGGTAGAATTAGTGATCAATTGTTTCTTTTTCATTTTTTTGATTACTAAATCTCACCTTCGTTCCCGCCTCGTTAATTCGAGTTCTCCGGGCTGGGGTGTGACAAAGTGGTATCTACGAGGATTGCAGTCCGTGGGACCTAGGATGAAAACACAGTAAGCAGGTGTGTTGTGTGGTCAGGGACTTCACGATGCAAGTTTCCAACAACCCGTCCTGGCCGATGGGGCATGGAGAGGGGTTGGGATGGCATGGACTGCAGTCCATGATGCGGGCCTGTGATGAATTCAGCGCTGGTGACCCAGGCTTGTTAGGGTACTCACACATGGGCTTGAAAGTATCTAGTGTCTACCTAAATCACCTAAAATGGGGTAAATAGGTGATGTCTATGTCTTTCCGCAGAATAAAAAACAACTTAAAAAATAAAAGCACTCAGAACACAGAGATCTATGGTGGTTCCCTGAGTTGGGTACGTCCACTGTCCCGCCTCGCCTATCTACTACGAAGGGATAGATTTGGCTACTTCACCTTTCTCAGATTTTAACAAATCTTATACCTCGGAGCCTCAACTCCTACAACTCGGAGACAATGCTCCTACCACTTGGAGAACAACATCTCCTACAACTCGATCCACACATGGATCTACAACTCGGAGGGAAAACCTCCTATAAATGTAAAAGAAGATTTATAATAAAGATTACAAGTAATCTTATTTAGATCTAAGTCTTCACTCTATCGTTCTTCGAAAACTTTGAATTTGAATATCTTGGAGAACATGGAAAATCTGAAAACTTTGAAGACGTTGATCACGGATCGATTAGATCTGGGAAAATCAGAAACTTTTGAGAACAATGATCCAGTCAATTGATTCAAGATGAACGAAATGTACAACTTGTCATCTGCCGAGCGGAAGTCGCGAGTTTCGTACAGAGTGATGCGACGACAAATGTACCGATTGTAGTCAAGTAATAATGTGAGGCGTTGAATCCCCGGATATCGATCTCTTAAGGAGTGCAAGTAGGGAGTGTGATTTTGCTATATGAAAAAGGGATTGCAAGCAGTAACCAAAGGGGGTTTTTGATTTGGATTCCTAAGTTAACAACAATAAGAAAACTATTGCGGGTCGTCGTCACCGCGTGTCTTTGGTGGATTACTTTAGAGAGTAAAAGGGAAGATGGACGAGCTAATGAGGGTCGTAATCACCTCTTCGCAATGCACGCTCCTAGCAAGCGCTAGAACGGCTCGATCACAACAAGCACATGAAAAACTGAAGCTTAACAACACAAGCAATGATTAAGACATTACAACAAATCGACATGCTGAAACCTTAAGCAAAACATTGTTCTCAAGCAACAATCCAACTATCACAAGTTCAGAATGAAGTAACCACAAGAAGAGGTGGATAAATACAACCGAGCGCACGAAGGCTTTTCGAGATTCACGATCGGATTCAAGGGTTGTCAATCCTTATCTGAGCTCGGTCTTCGGATGTCGTCCAGGATCCATAAGGGCTATCACCTCCTCCTTATAACCCGTCTTCTTTGTGTTTGATCGATAGGCTAGTTCTGACCGACGAACTTCGCAAGTGCGGCAACAAAGAGCTCAGATGTTAGCTTGGAGGTCGGAGAAGATGAAGGTGGTCGTAGATGCAACTATTGCAAGCTTTCTGAGGAGAAATGGTGGTCGGATCAACTCTCCAAGGAGGATGCTGGAGGCGAGTTTTCCCGCTCGGAGGAGCGGAAATGGCGGGGGAAGCAGAGCTGGATCCTTGGAAAGAGGAAATCTGCAACTTAAATAGAAAAGTCAGAAAAAATGGTCACACACGGTTTGGCGCACGGTCGTGCGCAAACCGTGCGATATTAACTTTCAGAATAGTCCCGAGGAAAGAGAAGTGTTGATCCGTGAGTTTTCCTTCGCACACGGGCAGTTCCGCACGTACGTGAAGGACATCGCATGGGTAGCAACAGAGAGTTGGAAAACATGGACATACAGAAAAATCGTGTGTTTTATTCGCGGACGGGCGCTGCCGCCCGTACGTGAACAAAGCGTACAATTAACCATAGAAGGCACAAATAAGAAAGCTACAGGAAAACTGTGGGTTTCCTTCGAGCATGGTTTCGAAGAAACCGTGCGTCAACCGTGCGTGAGGATCGTCGAACTCAGCTCGATGAAATTCGTCGAGCTCGGCTCGACGTTCTTCCAGCTGACTAAAATGCACGATCCAGCGCAAACCCTGTGTGAAAGAAACGCACGGCCGTGCATTTTAAATAAGGTAGATTTCATGCATTTGGAAAAAATGCACCACCTGCACAACTGATGGCCCGCGAACAGACTCTTATGTGGGTGGTTGGTTCGATGAGTCGTTCGTCGCGGGCTTGCTAAGGTAGGCAAGTGCACCTCTCGCAAGTAGTACTCGATATTCGGGAGAATACCGAGGTCGTATTGTTCTCGGGGTCGGGTTGATTATTCTTACTCCTCCAGGAGTACTATTATTTTAATGAAAGTAAGGTGGAGATTTTAATTAACTAAAGATAGGAAAAATAAAAGAGCGAAAAATGATTAAGAAAACTTCGATGAAGGGTTAACGCTCGGCACCGAATCGAATTAAGACTAAAATGAATTTTAATAATTATTGAACTTAGTTTTCAAATTAATAAAAGGCAACTTGGCCGTGGAGGTTCCATAGATATGAGCGCACTTATCTCTAGGAATATTGCTCACCTAAACGCTAAGACTATTCGACCAAACGTTAGTCTGACGAAGGATTCTTCTTAACGTCCGCTTTAAGCTAAGAACCCCGCTATTGGGTGGGGAACCAAATCCGAAAGAATTACGTTTGTCCTCTCTCGAGGGTATGCACGCAACTCTCTTTACCCAGGGGTGATCTGTCCATACGCACGGCCTCTCGGCTAGCAAGTTTATGAATAACGGAAATAGGGCCCATACATCGATTTGTGGTCCTACACGTCGTTAACCCGGGGTAAACCTTAAGTCCTAAAATTAAGGTGAAAATTAAGAACTTTAATTATTTCAAATCATTTTTTAATGTCCCAATGCTCTTCGATGCCGAGGCTAATAGCGATTAGCCACACATCGGTATAGGGACGGCTTTATAATTTGATGAGGCGCGAGTTCGTAATTAAGCGCTAAAGGGTAATAAGAAGAAGACATGAAAATAACAAACATTTAGAAAGCTTAAAAAGTTATCTTAAGCAAAAACTCACACACACTTCAAATTATAAATAAAAAAACTAAGTTATAAAAAAAAGGAAAATTACAAGTCCTACTCAAACGAGTAGGCGTGAAATAAGGGTGCGCCATTTAACTCTTAACGAGTAGGCGGAAAATAAAAAAGAAAAAGAAAATTACAAGTCCTACTAAAACGAGTAGGCGGGAAATAAAAGCACGTCATTTAACTATTAACGAGTGGGCGGAAATAAATGCGCACACATACACACTCTACAAGAATTAAAAGAAAGCAATAAAACTATCTCCTACACACAACGCACTCTACATAATTTGAAGAAAGCGATAAAAGAAAGCATGAAAATTTATCTCCGACACACACACACTCTACACAATTGAAGAAAGCATAAAAAGAAAGCATGAAAATTTATGCTCATACACTAACACACACAACATGAAATTTAAAAGAACAAAGTGAAAAACTAACTCATACACTCACACATACTAATAAAGAGAAAAATCAAATTTGCTTATAAATTAAAATCACAAGATTTCTATTCCTAAAAGCTTACCAAAAGCACATAAAAAGAACAAATAAAAAGAGAATGAGCAAAAAGTTTTCCAAAATAAAGCCAAAATCAAAGGTGCTCAAAATTAAAACTATAACTTTTTCATTCTTAAGAGTTCATAAAAGCAATAAAAAGGTGAAAAGAAAATGAAAAGAACAAAAAAGGTTTTACAATCCTAAAACAAAGCTAAGTAAAAAAAACAAAATCACTTTCAAACCACTTTTATAAATTCATAAGAATGAAATTTAAAAACTCTAAAAAGGGACATGGTCAGAAAGAGAAAAACTAAACATATTGCATTTCATTTGGAGATTAAATCTATGATAAAACCTAACATGAAGACAAGTTAAAAACATAGAAAATAAACATGTTACACTCAAACACACACACACACACACACTTTTCATAAAGAGAAGAATAAAGAAATACAAAGGGATAAAATGAGAAAGAAATAATCCACCCATATGAATTTTCATTCCATGTAGAGAGAGAAAATCTAACATTTTTATTGTCATAATCAAACTATTACAAAGCTAAAGCTAAAGCAAAAAACAAACACGAAAGGAAGGGGGAGAAATCTCCTTACATAGCACTTGAATCCACAAGAGCAGCCCACAAAACACACAAAATTGGCTCAAAAAAGTGAACCCCCGGTTCTTACAGAAAGGGCCTATTTATGGAGAAAATTTCCTAAGAACACGCCCCCTGACACGGGCGTGTAGGGGGGGCGTGTCCGCACTATTTGTGATGTGATCCGGCGATTTGAATGGAATGTTGACTTCGGGCTGTATACGAGGATGTCACGCCCCCAATCACGGGCGTGACTCTGGGCGTGTCGGGGAGGTAGATCCAGACGCTAGTTGCGTAAAAAGTCGCCGGCGCGGGTCTTGTCGGCCAGGTGGAGGAATCACGCCCCAGGTCACGGGCGTGACTCTGGGCGTGTCGGCTTGGTCGACGATGGTCGAGTGAATTTTGTCGAGCTTGAGTGTCACGGGCTGGGGTCACGGGAGTGTCATTCGATGCGGGAGTGACATCGGGCATGTCAACTTTTTTTCATCAAAAATTTCTGATTTCGCGGGATTTGAACTGTCACGCCCTGGTCACGAGCGTGACCAACAGTACACGGGCGTGTACTTGACTTTTTTGCAATTTTTCCTGAAAAATTCAGGAAACAAAAATAACTTAAGTTAGAACAAAAAAAGAAGCAATTTATTAAAGAAAAATATACAAAAATAATAAAAATAAACTAAAACAACTTATTTATTGTACATAAATATAGGTATATTTACAATTCATCAAATACCCCCATACTTAAGCTTTTGCTATTCCAGAGCAAAAGTTTGAGGTGAACTTATAAGGAATAGAAAAAATTCTAAGTTTAGCTACCGCTTAATTAATTATAAGAGAGATCTAAAAAAACATACGGGGTGTAAGAGTTAAGTCCTAAAATTATGTAGATGATTTAAATAGCGCAAAAGTTTTGGGCAAAAGATTTCATGATGTAATCAAATAGAAAGCAATAATTGTAATGCTTAGATTAACAAAAATAGTTTGGAATTATATGAACTTTAGCTTATTGAAGTTTTACTGGAAATAATGCAATTTATAAATTATGCTCCCAAAAAGATTTTTGAATTAATTCTAGAATTGTGAAATTGGCTAAGGGGTTGATGTTGGTTTATGAAGAGGGTTTGGATATTGAGATTAGGTGATTTTTTTCTCGAACCACCATTTTTCTTTCTTTTGGATTATTAGGAAAATGAAATTTTATTTTCCTAATATCATTTTTTCAACTTCTTAATAAAATTGACTCAATGTATATGTGTGGGAGTAATGAATTTTATCCTCTTACTCCGTAACATATAATCTTTTTAAATTATTGGGTGCATATGTTTACGGAACGAAATCTTATTCTCATTGACATAGTATCTTTTTCTTTTTATATTTGGATAGAAATTTTATCATGCCAAGTAAGGCATGATAAGGGGAGAAAAGAAAACTAGATTTTTAATTAAAAAATTTTTGAGAGAAACCTTAATAAATTATACGTTCCAAGTTTTCAGAAAGCTAAAAGTAAACATAATTGAATTCTATAGTCGTTATTGTTTAACATAATACACATGCTCCTATCAGTGAAAAATTAGAAGTAGTGCCTAAAATAAGTTCGCTATTTTTAACAAAACATAATGAATTCTTTAAAACTTAACCCCGGCTATTTAAATTTTTCAATCAATAATTAACAAATGAATAACAAAAAAAGAATTAATAAAATTCACATATAAATAAACTCAAAACAGAATTTTTGGATAGCAAGAAGATTAAGAATGGTATACTTGATTTATTTGTTTCAAAACATTTTTTGGATTTTTATAGCTTTTATCATCATTTTTTTGTGTTTTTAAGTTATTGTCTTTTTTTTTTTTGTTTTGTTTTACTCAAATTTTTTGAATATTTGACTTTATTATCTTTTTTTATTTTTATGTTTATGTCTTTAATATATACATATACATACTGAAAATGCGAAAAAGATGTATAAACCCTTTTTTTTTTAGTTTTGCAAATTTTTTTTTGTATACTTTTTTAGAAGATTTTCATTCTATTTACAAAGATTGGGAGAAAAAAAGAAAAGTTATTTACAAGAATGAGAGGGAAAATGAAGGGGGAGAGAGAAGATTATTTACAAAAAATATTTACAAAAATATTTACAAAATGAAACTAAATATTTTTGGAAAAACATTTTTTGTATATTTTTTGTTTTATAAATTTTTTTTGGACTTTTTGTAATAAAAAGAAAGGAAAAGAAATTTTTTTTGGATTTTTCATTTTAAATTTTTTTGAATTTTTTGTTGTTGTTATATATATTTTTTGTATTTTTGAAATGCAGAAAATAGAAGTACAAAAAATAAAGCACGAAAATAACTTCATACTTAAGTCCGACATTGTCCCCAATATTGTAACGTAAGTATGCGGAACAAAAGGAAAGACAATATATACAAAGAAAATAAAGAGAGGGGGGTAGAAGCTTCCCTGAAACGCGTTCGGGGAGGAAGCGCCGATTAGAAACCCTGCGGGTATTAGAAAAAGTAGCAAACATAATAATTAAAGAGCGAAAAAGATAAGCGAGGGGTGCCTCCCAGGAGCTCTTTGTTTATAGTCGTGTAGCTTGATTATTTGGCGGAGTTATAAATCGAGAAGGGTTATGGTTTCGTAATGCTCGATCACTGGGTCGCCCGCTATGTATAACTTTAGCCGATGACCGTTTACTTTAAACGAACGTCTTTCCGGGTGGGAGACGAGTACGGTCCCATATGGAAAAACTTCTTCAACTATGAAGGGACCAGACCATCTAGATTTTAGTTTTTCGGGAAAAAGCTTAAGACGTGAATTATAAAGAATGACAGATCGCCCGGAGAAAAAATTTTGGGATACTTTATTTTTCGATCGTGATATAACTTAGAACGCTCCTTATAGAACTTATTGCTCTCATAAGCGTTCGCACGCCATTCATCGAGCTCGTTTAGTTGCAGTTTTCTATTCTGAGTGGCTAAGTTGGCATCGAGGTTTAAGAGTTTTAAAGCCCAAAGAGCGTGATGCTGTAGTTCTACGAGTAAATGGCACGCTTTGTCATAGACTAACCGGAACGGCGTACAAACAATTGCGGTTTTGTATGCCGTCCAATATGCCCACAACGCATCGACGAGTTTAATGGACCAATCGTTCTTATTTAGTGAAGCGGTTTTTTCAAATATTCGCTTAATCTCTCGATTGACTACCTCTACTTGGCCACTAGTTTGCAGGTGGTAGGGGGTGGCGAGTTTGTGCGTGACTACGTATTTAGCTAACGTCTTATCCATACGAGCGTTACAAAAATGTGTTCCCCTATCATTAACAATTGCGCGAGGCGTGCCGAAGCGAGAAAATAGTTTTTTAAGAAATGTAACGACGACTCGTGCACCGTTGGTGGGGAGAGCTTGCGCTTCCGCCCACCTCGATACGTAATCGACTGCTACTAAAATATACATATTTTTGAAAGACAGAGGTAGGGGGCCAACAAAATCTATGTCCCATAAGTCGAAGACTTCGCATTCTAAAAATATGTTTTGGGGCATCTCGTCGCGACGAGAGATGTTACCCGACCGCTGACAGCTATCGCATGCGCACACAAAAGTGTGCGCGTGTTAGAAGAGAGTGGGCCAAAAGTAGCCCGCCTCTAGCGCCTTCCGAGCGGTCTGGTTGGCTTGATAATGCCCACCGGCTGGACCCTCGTGGCACTGCTTAAGAATTTGCAAGCACTCCACACCCGCAATGCATCTTCAGACCTCTTGGTCCGCGCAAATATGAAAAATAAATGGGTACTCCCAAAAGAAATTTTTCAAGTCAGAAAAGAATTTCTTCTTTTGATGACTTGAAAACTCTTTTGGAAGCACCCGCGCTACTAAGTAATTTGCAAAATCTGCGAACCAAGGCGAAGATGATGAAGAATTATGAATGGCTAGGAGGCGTTCCTCGGGGAATCTATCATTTATTTTAGATTCGACGAGCGCTTCCGCACCCGGATTTTCTAAGCGGGAGAGGTGGTCTGTCGCTAGATTTTCCGCGCCCCATTTATCTCGGATGTCCAAATCAAACTCTTGTGGGAGGAGAATCCATCGAAGAAGGCGGGGCTTCGCATCATTTTTAGCTAATAAATATTTAAGAGCGGAGTGATCGGTAAATACGATAACTTTAGATAGCGTTATATACGAGCGAAACTTATCAAAAGCGAAAACAACGACTAAGAGTTCCTTTTCCGTTGTGGTGTAATTTACTTGTGCGGAAGTGAGCGTCTTGCTAGCGTAATAAATAGGATGAAAATGTTTTTCTACTCATTGGCCAAGAAATACACCTAAGGCAATATCACTAGTGTCACACATAATTTCGAACGGAAGAGACCAATTAGGGGCCACTAAAATTGGAGAGGTGATAAGTTTTTGTTTTATTAAATTAAAGGCGGACTCGCATTCGCTACAAAAGATGAAACGTGATTCCTTTTCCAAGAGGTGAGTTAGCGGCTTTGTTATTTTTGAAAAGTCTTGAATGAAACGTCAGTAAAAGCCCGCATGGCCTAAGAAAATCCTAATAGATTTTACGTTTGTTGGTTGCGAAATTTTTTCTATGATTTCTATCTTGTCCTTATCCACCTCCATCCCCTTAGATGAAATCATATGGCCGAGGACCAAACCACCTCGAACCATAAACTTGCATTTTTCCCAATTTAAAACAAGGCTTGTGTCCTCGCACCGTTGAAGGACACAATCTAGATTGTGAAGGTAATCGGGAAAAGAGCGTCCGAAAACAGAAAAGTCATCCATAAAGACTTCCATAATATCTTATACTAGCTCGCTAAAGATCACTAGCATACATCTTTGGAATGAAGCCGGCACATTGCAGAGTCCAAATTGCATTCTTCGGTATGCGAAGGTGCCAAACGGGAAAGTAAAAGTTGTTTTCTTTTGATCATCGGGGGAAATGGAGATTTGGAAAAACCCCGATAAACTATCAAGAAAATAATAATATGGATGACCGGATAAACGCTCTAAAATCTGGTCCAGAAACGGTATTGGGAAATGGTCCTTGCGGGTGGCATCATTAAGTTTTCTATAATCGATGCACACTCGCCAACCCGTAATAGTACGAGTTGGGACAAGGTCGTTATGCTCATTCGCCACTACGGTTAGACCGCCCTTCTTAGGCACGACATGCACGGGACTAACCCATGCTCTATCCGAAATAGGGTAGATAATCCCTGCATCTAATAACTTAATAATCTCAGCTTTAACGATGTCTTTCATGTTTGGGTTAAGACGACGCTGCGGCTGAATCGTTTGCGGCAATTATCATTAAGAAATATCTTATGGGTGCAAAAGGAGGGGTTAATCCCCTTTAAGTCAGAGATTTGCCACGCAATTGCGTGGCGATGTTTAAGTAAAACTTCTAATAAATCAGAAGTCTCCGAATCACTCAAGTCCGAAGAAATAATAACGGGAAGCGTATCGACTTTTCCCAAGAAAGCATATTTGAGTGATGCGGGTAAGGATTTGAGGTCTAGGATGGGCGGTTCTTCTAGGGAGGTTTTAATTTTTATGTCTTTCTTACCAATTGGTTCGAAAGGCAAGTCTATAGAGGTATCCTCATCGCATTGAAAATTTTCGAGTGCATAAATATCGTCATTTAAAAATACGGACTCGAAAACGGGAGAAGAACGATCTCCAAAAAAAGGTATCTAAAGAATAGAAGAAATCGTCGCTCGATGACAAATTTTCCATCGAGGGATTAATAGAGAAAGTAACTTGATCATCTCCTACTCGGAGGAGAAGACTACCATTACTAACATCTATTAGTGCGCTTGAGGTGTCGAGAAAAGGGCGACCGAGTATTATTGGTACCTCGGCGTCCTCCTCGATGTCTAAGATGACGAAGTCTATCGGAAAGGTAAACTTATCAACTCGGACAAGGACGTCCTCCACTACCCCGATAGGGAACTTAACCGAGTGATCCGCTAATTGGATGCGCATATTTGTAGGACTAGGAGTACCCAAACCTAAACGTTGAAAGTGCGAGAACGACATCAGACTAATGCTAGCCCCTAAATCAGCTATGCCGTATTTTACTAATATATCGCCAAAAAGGCACGAGATGGAAAACCATCCCGGGTCATTTTGTTTTGTGGGCAATTTATTAGTAAGTGCCGCCGAGCAGACAATGTTGAGATATACATGTGAAATATCCTCTAATTTACGTTTATTAGAAAGTAATTCTTTTAAAAATTTCGCATATTTGGGCATTTGCGAGATAGCCTCGCAAAAAGGAACATTGATATGAATTTGTTTTAATAATAAAATAAATTTTTCGTATTGCGCGTCCTCACGCTCGTTATCTAATTTATGCGGATATGGTAAGGTCTCTTTTTAAATAATTTTTTCATTTAAATTCGGTAAAGGTAACGTAGACGAAGAAGAGGGAAGAGGGGTAGGAGGTGAAATATGTACCTGCGGATCAATCCGTTTTGGATCGATCATCTCCTTTCCGCTACGGAGGGTTATAGCATTGGCGTTCTCCCACGGATTGGGCTCCGTGTTTCCCGGCAGTGCCCCGAGCGCACGCTCGGACATCATCCTCGCCAGCTGTCCAACCTGTTGTTCAAGTGTTTTTAGCGATCCGGTGATGTTCGGGATATTTGATTCGTTGGACGCTATATATTTAGAAAAATTCTCCTCCATTGGGGAGGGTTTTGGAAGAGGGGGAGGAGGCAGAAATCCGGGCGCATAAGAAATAGGGGACGATGAGCATTGTTCGGGTTGCTCCAAGAAAAAATGGGGTGATTCCTCCAACCCGGATTATAGTTATTACTATAAGGGTTGTTGTTAGGGTTGAAGGAAGGACGACTCGAATTTCCTACGAAGTCCACGAACTGTTCAGCCACTTAGATGTTAGGGGGAATAAAATAAGGTGGAATGGAGGAGGCGGCAAACATCTCCGCCACCTGCTTTGTTAACCTTTTAACTTGAAGGGTTAAAAGAGCAGTGGCATCCACTTCAAAAAGGCTGGCCGCCGGCTTTGGGAGTCCCCGCGGGACGTTCCATTGATAGGCGTTCATAGCCATCTCTTCGAATAAAGCCTGGGCGGCCTCGGGGGTTTTGTTGTTAAGGGTACCCCCGGCAGTCGCGTCAATCATTTGACGCGTCTGAAACTTCAGGCCATTGTAAAAAATTTGTACCTGCAACTACATTGGCAGCGCGTGGTGCGGGCACCGGCAGAGGAACTCCTTAAACCATTCCCAAGTCTCATAAAGAGACTCGGGATCGTTTTGCACAAACAAAGAAATGTCCGCCTGCAACTTTTCAATTTTTGTGGCGGAAAGTACTTTGTCAGGAACCGCTCCGTCAACTCAGCCCACGTGGTGATACATCCTCGCGGGAGGGAATTCAACCACGCCTTGTCTTTGGACTTACGGGAAAAAGGAAATAGGCGCAAGCGAATGGCATTATCAGTGACGCCATTAATCTTGAAGGTATCGCATATTTCCAAAAAGTTGGACAAGTGGACATTCGGGTCCTCATCCGGCAGTCCATCGAACTGCACGGCGTTTTGGACCATTTGAATGACCCTTGATTTTATTTCGAAATTATTATTCGCCACCGTAGGGCGAACAATACTAGACCTAGTATCGTCCAAATTCTGCCGGGCGTAATAAGACATTGTTCACTTGACAGCCTCGTTCGGATTAGTGTAGGCCATAACTACGATAGAGGGTTCACCGATAGATTCTTCGAGGTCTAAAGAAGGAATTCGGCGTTGAGATCCAATACGAGCAAAGGAGCGTTAGATCTCAGGGTTGAAGTCAAAATCTTCAGACTCGGAGGGTTGTCCACGGGTCATACACCCTAAAAAAAATAAAAACAAAAGAAACTTTTTTTTGTTTTTTTTAGAAAATAAGTAAAAGTAATAGACTCCAGAATTCGGAATAACAACTCAAAAGTGCTCCCCAGCAACGGCGCCAAAACCTTGATGGCCCGTGAACATACTCTTATGTGGGTGGTTGGTTCGATGAGTCATTCGTCGCGGGCTTGCTAAGGTAGGCAAATACACCTACGCAAGTAGTACTCAATATTCGGGAGAATACCGAGGTCGTATTGTTCTCGCGGTCGGGTTGATTATTCTTACTCCTCCAGGAGTACTATTATTTTACTGAAAGTAAGGTGAAGATTTTAATTAACTAAAGAAAGGAAAATAAAAGAGCGAAAAACGATTTAGAAAAATTCGATAAAGGGTTAACGCTCGGCACCGAATCAAATTAAGACTAAAATGACTTTTAATAATTATTGAACTTAGTTTTCAAATTAATAAAAGGCAACTTGGTCGTGGAGGTTCCACAGATATGAGCGCACTTATCTCTAGGAATATTACTCACCTGAACACTAAGACTTTCGACCGAACGTTACTCCGATGAAGGATTCCTCTTAACGCCCGCTTTATGCTAAGAACCCCGCTATTGGGTGGGGAACCCAATCCGAAAGAATTACGCTTGTCCTCTCTCGAGGGTATGCACGCAACTCTCTTTACCCAGGGGTGATCTGTCCATACGCACGGCCTCTCGGCTAACAAGTGTATGGATAACGGAAATAGGGCCCACACATCGATTTATGGTCCTACGCGTCGTTAACCCGGGTTAAACCTTAAGTCCTAAAATTAAGGTGAAAATTAAGAACTTTAATTATTTCAAATCATTTTTTAATGTCCCAATGCTCTTCGATGCAGAGGCTAATAGCGATTAGCCACACATCGGTATGGGGACGGCTTTATAATTTGATGAGGTACGAGTTCGTAATTAAGCGCTAAAGGGTTATAAGAAGAAGACATGAAAATAACAAACATTTAGAAATCTTAAAAAGTTAGCTTAAACGAGAACTCACACACACTTCAAATTATAAATAAAAAAACTAAGTTATAAAAAAAAGAAAATTACAAGTCCTACTCAAACGAGTAGGCGGGAAATAAGGGCGCGTCATTTAACTCTTAACGAGTAGGCGGAAAATAAAAAAAAAAATTACAAGTCCTACTCAAACGAGTAGGTGGGAAATAAAAGTAAGTCATTTAACTCTTAACGAGTGGGCGGAAATAAATGCGCGCACACACACTCTACATGAATTAAAAGAAAGCAATAAAACTATCTCCTACACACAACGCACTCTACATAATTTGAAAAAAGCGATAAAAGAAAGCATGAAAATTTATCTCCTACACACACACACTCTACACAATTGAAGAAAGCATAAAAAGAAAGCATGAAAATTTATGCTCATACACTCACACACACAACATGAAATTTAAAAGAATAAAGTGAAAAACTAACTCATACACTCATAGACACTAATAAAGAGAAAAATCAAAGTTGCTTATAAATTAAAATCACAAGATTTCTATTCCTAAAGCTTACCAAAAACACATAAAAAGAACAAATAAAAAGAGAATGAGCAAAAAGTTTTCCAAAATAAAGCCAAAATCAAAGGTGCTCAAAAATTAAAACTATAACTTTTTCATTTTTAAGAGTTCATAAAAGCGATAAAAAGGTGAAAAGAAAATGAAAAAAACAAAAAAAGATTTACAATCCTAAAACAAAATCACTTTCAAACCTCTTTTATAAATTCATAAGAATGAAATTTAAAAACTCTAAAAAGGGACATGGTGTGAAAGAGAAAAACTAAACATATTACATTTCATTTGGAGATTAAATCTATGATAAAACCTAACATGAAGACAAGTTAAAAACATAGAAAATAAACATGTTGCACTCATACACACACACACACACACACACACACACACACACACACACACACACACACACACATTTCATAAAGAGAAGAACAAAGAAATACAAAGGGATAAAATGAGATAGAAATACGCCACCCATATGAATTTTCATTCCATGTAGAGAGAAAATCTAACATTTTTATTATCATAATCAAACTATTACAAAGCTAAAGTTAAAGAAAAAAACAAACATGAAAGAAAGGGGGGAGAAATCTCCTTACATAGCACTTGAATCCACAAGGGCAGCCCACAAAACACACAAAATTAGCGCAAAAAAGTGAACCCCCGGTTCCTACAGAAATGGCCTATTTATAGAGAAAATTTCCTAAGAACACGCCCCCTGACACGGGCGTGTAGCCCCCATGTCAGCACTATTTGCGATGTGATCCGGCGATTTGACTGGAAAGTTGACTTCGGGCTGTATACGTGGATGTCACTCCCCCGGTCACGGGCGTGACTCTGGGCGTGTCGGGGAGGTAGATCCGGGCGCAGGTTGCGTAAAAAGTCGTCGGCGCGGGTCTTGTCGGCCAGGTGGAGGAATCACGACCCAGGTCACGGGCGTGACTCTGGGCATGTCGGCTTGGTCGGCGATCGTCGAGCGAATTTCGTCGAGCTTGAGTGTCACGGGCTGGGGTCACGGGGAATGTCATTCGACACGGGCGTGACGTCGGGCATGTCAAGCTTTTTTTTCATCAAAAATTTCTGATTTCACGGGATTTGAACTGTCAAGCCCTGGTCACGGGCGTGACCAACAGTACACGGGCGTGTACTTGACGTTTTTGCAATTTTTCCTAAAAAATTCAGGAAACAAAAATAACTTAAGTTAGAACAAAAAAAGAAGCAATTTATTAAAGAAAAATATACAAAAATAACAAGAATAAACTAAAACAACTTATTTATTGTACATAAATATAGGTATATTTACAATTCATCAACAACAAAACCAAAACTAGAGCACAAGCTCCCAGCAACAAATACTGCAAAGAAAACAATAGGAAAGAACCACGGGGAGCACCATGTGCATACCCCCAATAATAGAATGTGCAATTGCACACCCTTGGGCCAAAACAGTGCACAAAATGGTCAATAACCGAACGATGCAAATATAATTGATATCCGGTTGAAATGCAGTGCATGAGTGAGAAAACCAGCCCAGATGAGTCCGAAAAACCCTATAAATATCAGACTCATCACACCACCAGACTTAAACATTTGCTCGTCCCGAGCAAATCATCCCTCTGTGCACTAGAAAATAACTAGCCGGCATAGAGATTTCAAAAATAAGGTAAAGCGAGAAATCAAATACTCATAGGTACAGAAAATATAATAGATAAACGTTTTAATTATGCTACGAAGTTTATAGATTTTGACAAGTGTAATTAAGTATTGTAACTACTAAAAATAGAATTCTGGAGAATCGTTCGGACATGCGTAGGAAGAAAGTAGACAGGCCACTAAGTTGAGCATTGCCAAAGACCGGGGCTCGGGACTACCTCCAAAGGAATCCACCAATGTCGGGGACCATGTGCTTGCCCGTTCACACTCTCTCCACTGCGCTAGTTTGACTCGAGCGCGAATCCGCAGGACTATAGGAAGATAATGGGGCTTAGGCGTATACGTAGGTAAGGATGCAAAAGGTAAATAAAGGCTATGCACAACCTAAATGAGCTCATATAAAAAATCCTCTCGCCAAGAAATCCATACAGGTGCTCCACACCACCAGACTTGGACTTGACAAACGGGTGCGTGTACCGCCTACCAGCACAAAATCTCAAATGGAATTTTCATTTAAACTTTTTCTTCTTTCATATCAAACTACTTTATTTTTCTCGTTTTCTTTTCTTTTTCAAAAATTTTTATATCACATTCAGCCACATAATCATGAAATTTGCACCTCACAAACACAAAATAGCGCCTCAGCAACATCACCAAATGCAAGAAGTGATATACTAATAGCTCGAGCTAGGGGCGTGATACTGGGATAGGCTTTTAGGATTTGGTGATCATGGAGAGGGGCTGAATCAACGGGAGGGGTAGGCTCAAAATAGGCTGACAATTATTACGTTAGGACTGGGTACAAGGCTCAACCGGGCCAAAATGATGGCCTACATCACACTCATGCTTGACTAACCATGCACCAAAGCTTCGAGAGTAGCTTGGGGCAAGTTCTTAGCCACCGAGAAAGATGATCCTTCCTCCTAACTCGAGCAATACGAGGCTAGTGGCGGCTACACATTCCTACACTACCATTCGATTGCTCCAGATTCCACAGTTTTGAGTAGTACAAACATTATTTAAAAATGCAGAAAAGCATAAATCTATGAGCATAAAAAAAAATTAAATCTATATTATTTCTACACATCAAGAGTCCTCGATTAGGGGCACTACACGAGTTTCACACTACCTTATCCTAAAATCTTAAGCCAGCACCACTATCTTAAAGTTAACACAAAAGAAATAAATTAAACTTGGGCCGAGCGCGTGCTTAAGTGCGCGCTCATACGGTGTAGGTGCACAATGTTGTCATGCTAAAATAAGAATTGAAAATGAAAGTACTCTTGTGGTATACAAGTGCATGTGCAAAGGTGACTCGCGAAACTTTCCCCCAATAGACTTATACTAAACAATATATCCATGATTTGCAATAAAATTAAAGAAATGAAAGTTGGGGGAGAGGTTACCCGTGCTCAGCTAATGAGCATACCAGAAGATTGGCGTTAAACTTCAGCAATAAACCCACGGCCCAAACAAATTCCACCTGCAAAATAGAATATCTCCAACCACAAAAAGCTATACACAATTAAGCACAACAACTAAATTGCACAAATTTAAAGCAAGCAGTAGCATTGGGTCGTCTCCCATAAGCCCATTTCTTTACCGTCCTTAAGGTGGACCAAATACCTGTATTAACAGTTATATAGATAATGTTCAAAAGCAAGAGTTCAGAATGCATGAAAAAGTCCAAAGTTACACACAGCATGAAGATAAATAAAACAAGAAATGGAAAGAAAGGGGGCCCCGAAGATCCTTCACTCTTCAGCTGAACGCTGACTTATGATAGATCCACCCAGTCACACGAGATGAGGGCGAGGTGAAGGATTTAGGGCCCAGGGAAGACGAGTCTCCCCTACCCCTAGCCTCATCCATCTCGCGTCGACGGGAAAAATCTGATGTCTTGCTTATAAGAGGTTCTTTTCTTTTCATATTAACAGATGGGTATGCTAGGGTGGTATATCCACCCCAACCAAATCAGCAACAAGCATATCTTTCTCATCAGGGGGCATCCTTTCCTCACCCACGGTGGGTGAAAGATCAGCCCAAGTCACCTGTTTAACAGTTTTACAACATTCATTAAGCTTAATCAAAGTTTTAAAATATGTTTCCTGCATGCTCCCAGTAGTCGTGTTGTAACACCCACATCCGTCATATGGCATATAACAGAAGGTCCAGCTGGAACACGACGCCATATACCACGGACAGTCAGAAGGGTTACATAAGAATATCAAAACCATAATAACTAAGACTACTCGTCCTACACAGAGCATTCTAGCGGAAGCTTTGAAACAGTTATAAAGAACCCTTAATTGAAATATCAACTATCATGAATGTCCACAACTACCACAAGAATGGAATAACAAATACACTGAAAGCATTTGGCCTTATGGCCTTACAAGAGTTCACTTAACAAATAGTGTCTTACATACATCGGCTCGCAGGCCGGCCACACATGACAAAAATAAAATACAACTATTTGCTTTGGCCTTCGAGGGCCAGTTCAGCAATATGGGATTCAGCCCACTACTTGGTACTCGGCTCCTCAGCACTTGCAAGCAACATTCCACCGCACGATGGACAAACAAAGTAACGGTCAGCCAAAGCCGACCAAATTATAACGCCCCCACCCCTAACTTGGGACAGTGGTGCTCCTTCCCTGCATTTTATTAGTCCAGCTAAACAATAAAGTACAAACATACTTCACCACAGGTGTAGGCTCGCACGGCCAAACACCATGTGCACTCAGGGCACATTAACGGTGAATCCGGTCAATTTCGTGGCTTGACCACCATCCCCGGGATGGCAAAAATGTGAGCATTTTAGCCTTTTTGACCACTGTCTATGGCTCCCGACTATGCCAACGTCCAGTCCCTCTATGGGTCTCGCGCACTGAACCACATAGCCCGGGTCCGATTCCACTTTCCCATTGCTCACACCACGTAGTCACCTTAAGACGTACGCACGAGCCAAGCTTCTCTCGGATCCCTCCACAATTCTAAACATCACATAACCCAGTTATGTACAAGGCTGGCTCCCCGACCGTCAAATTAGCAGAATTACGTTTCAGCTCAGTTTTCCGGGTGCGCCTTGGAGTTAATCCCCAAGGATCCCTACTGTAATCTACTGTGTAGAGACCCAAAACACAAAACACGGAGTCTTCTCCGGCAAACCATACAAAAATGCAACATCACCGATCCAGACCAACATGTCCGGGTAGGCTTCACACACAATGCCTATGTCCGTACTTCGCTTTCGGACTCTATATGCAACACAGGGGGGACTATTCCTGTCAACCCCAAGGAACACCGCGCACTCGCGGGAGCGGGTTTCCTTATGCAAAGAAGGAGAACTTCACATGCTCAAGTAGAGAATCGTTACCCTTGTAGTATGCTTTTGCGTCATGGAAAAACTATACTGATAGAGGGCTTCGCAATGGCATTTCCTCCATGGATCCGCTCTCGATTCTCAAAACGGTGCTCCGATGCTCCGCCGGCGGCCGGAATCCTCCCTTTCCTTCCTCCTCTCTCCAACTCCTTAGAAAGAGAATGGTAAAGAGCAAATGAGGAGTTAAACCTCCATCCCCGACCTTATCAGAGCAGGAACACATCTGGGCCGTTGAATCTTAATTAAAGAAAACGAACGGCCCAGATCCGTCCAAAAATCCTCAAACCTAGGACGAACACGGCCTCGCACACGGCCGTGTCCCAAGCTATGTGCCTCGATACAGACACGATCATCGAGCAGAGAAGAGGACACAGGTTGAGACACGCCCGTGTCTCAACCTGACACGCCCATGTCGGTCTTCGACACGCCCGTGCACTAGGGCCGTATCACCAGTAACCGCCACGCCAACCGACACGACTCTTGGGAACACGAGTGGTGACACGGGTATGCACACGCCCGTATCATTAGACACGCTCGTGTCACGCTGCCATGTTTCCTGTCGTGTCCTTCTCTGGACACAGCCGGCCAATACAAAGAACCACACGGCCTTGGACACGCCCGTATCCTAGGTCGTGTACCCCTATACAGGCACCAAAAATTCTCTGGGACACGACCAGCTCGAATACGATTTTCGGGGCGTTACAAATCTCCCCCACTTAAAGAATTTTGTCCCGAAATTATGTAAAGGTACACAAAATTTTAAATATTACCTGAGTGGAATAACTCGGGGTATTCTTCCATCATAGTCTGCTCTCGCTCCAAAGAAAGCATGTCACGTCCGCAGTTATCCCAACGGACTTTGACCATTCGGATTTTCTTGTTGCGGAGTCGTTTAACCTCAAAATATTCAATGCGTACTGGCTTGACCTTCATCGTCAACCCATAGTCAACCAGCACTTGATCGACCGCAACGACCTGCAAAGGCTCTTGCACCACCTTCCGCAACACCGATATGTGGAACACATCATGTAGCCCACTCAACTCCAGTGGCAGCTTCAATCGATACGCGGCTTCGGCAACACGCTCCAGGATTTCAAACGGTCCAAGGTATCTCGGACTCAGCTTCTTCAAGTGTCGAACCCGTGAAACACCCTTGAACGGCTCGATTTTCAAATACACCCAGTCGCCAAAACTGAACTCCACGTTCATATGCTTGGCGTTATAGTATTTTGCCTGCTTGTCTTGAGCGATCTTCAACCGTTCCTGAACTATACGTATCATTGAAGTTGCGTCTTCTACGCTTGACGTTTGTATAGCTTCGATTCGCCTTTCTCCAACCAAGACAATAGTGTGCGACATTTGTTTCCATACAAGGCCTCGAAAGGCGTCATTCCAATACTCATTTGATAACTGTTGTTATATGCAAACTCCACCATATATAGGTGATCTTTCCACTACTTTCTGAAATCCAAGACACACATACAAAGCATGTCCTCCATCGTCCGATTGACCCTCTCGGTCTGACCATCCGTCTGCGGATGAAAGGCTGTGCTGAAATAAAATTAGTTCCCAACAGACTATGCACCAGCCTCCAGTCATTCAACGTGAAGCGTCCATCTCGGTCACTAACAATACTGCGGGGCACACCATGCAATCAAACAATATTATCCACATAGAGTTTGGCTAACTGTTCCACTAGATCTTCCTTCCTATTTGGAATGAAATGCGACACCTTTGTCAATCTATCCACGACCACCCAGATGGCGTCGTTTCCCCTCTGCGACTTTGGCAACCATGCACAAAATCCATAGAAATGTCGTCGAATTTCCACTCCGGGATAGGTAGGGACTTCAAGAAACCTCTGGGCTTCTGACACTCCACCTTTACCAAGGCACACATCTGGCACTTGGACACATAAAGTGCTACATCCTTTTTCAATCCTGGCCACCAGAACAACTTCTTCATGTCTTTATACATCTTCGTGCTCCCCGGGTGGATTGAGTACTTGGTGTGATGAGCCTAGTACATCAACTCCTCCCGATGATTATTCGCACTAGGAATGCATAGGCGACCGTCCATCTTTAGCCGTCTATCCTCAACAGCAGATTAGGAATTTGACCCATCCAAAGATTCATCTAAGATCTACTTCATGCTGCTATCCTGAACCAAAGCCCGCCTAACTCTATCAGCCAGGTCGTACTGCACCTCTGTCCAAAACAATTTCACCTCGACACTAGACTGCTTGTCGACACAATTTATCTTTAATGCCTCCAAATCACAGACCAATCTCTCATCATGTACCGATAACCAGTTGGCTCGCGCAGGAAGTCTGCAACTCAACGCATCCGCCACTGCATTTCCTTTCCCAGGCACATAATGCATCTCGAAGGTGTAGTCCCCTAGGAACTCCATCCACCTCCGCTGCCTCATGTTCAGGTCCTTCTGATCCAACAGGTACTTCAGGCTCTTATGATCGGTGTAGATATCGACCTTCACACCGTACAGATAGTGCCTCCACAGCTTTATAGCAAATATTACGGCCGTTAACTTTAAGTCATGGACCGGATAATTCCGCTCATGAACCTTCAATTGTCGTGAACCATAGGCTATCACGCTCCCATGCTGTAGCAGAACACATCCCAAACCACTGCCCGAAGCATCACTATATATTTTGAACTCTTCAGTCCCACTCGGCGAACATAAAATAGGCGTTGTGGTCAACCGCCTCTTCAATTCTTCAAAAGACAGCTCGCACTCCAGCGACCACACAAACTTTTGATCCCTCCTTATCAACATCGTGAGTGGTAGTGCTATCTGCGAGAAGTTCTCTACGAAGCGCCTGTAGTAGCCGGCAAGCCCCAGAAAGCTCCGGACTTCCGCCACTATAGTTAATATAGGCCACTCCCGTATCTCCACTATCTTCGCCGGATCCACCGCTATCCCTTCTCCACTAACAACATGACCAAGGAACGCTACCGAGGATAACCAGAACTCACACTTGGAGAACTTAGCATACAACTGATTTCTTCTCAACGTCTCCAACACCATATGTAGATGCTTGCAGTGATCTTCCTCACACTGCGAGTACACCGGGATATCATTGATAAATACTATCACGAAACGATCCAGGTACTCTCTGAACATCCTATTCATCAGATCCATAAACACGGATGGCGCATTGGTCAACCTAAATGGCATGACCGTGAACTCGTAATGCCCAAACCGCGTGTTGAATGCTATCTTTGGGATGTCACTTTCCCTTATCCTTAATTGGTAGTAGCCGGACTTCAGATCTAACTTCGAATATACTGTTGACCCAACCAACTGATCAAATAGATCGTCAATCCTTGGGATCAGATACTTATTCTTTTTCGTAAGCTTGTTCAACTCCCGATAGTCGATACAGAGTCGCAAACTCCCATCCTTATTCTTAACGAAAAGGACCGGTGCGCTCCAAGGTGACGAACTTGGACCCACATACCCATGCTCCAACAACTCTTGTAGTTGCACCTTCAACTCCGCCATCTCTCTTGGCGATATCCGATACGGAGAGCGTGACACCGGTTTGGCACCCGGCACCAGCTCAATAGTAAAATCAATCTCCCGCTGCAGAGGGGCTCCTGGCAGATCATCTGGGAAGACATCAGGATATTCAGACACAACTAGAATACTGCTCAAACTTGGCTTAGGCGTTGAAGTCTGCACTAATATGACAAACAACTCTGCCCCAGACCGAACTGCCTTGAACACCTGAAGGGCCGACATCAAAACCTAACCCGACCCCTTCATGCCCGCGAACGTAGTCTCCCGATCAGTATTCAGCCCCAACTTAAATTTCTTTCGGTTGCAATCAATGCATGTTCGTTGTTCTGAGAGCCAGTCCATACCAAAGATTACATCGTACTCCTCCAACGGCAATACCGACGCTTGCAAGTCAAACTCCTGATCCCCAATCCGAATCTTAACCACACAGACTCTATCCGCACGCATTGAGCACCTATTGGGTAACAACACATCCAACGTGTCTTTAGCCATCGAGGAAGGGACTTCGATGCGCGATACGAATCATTCGGACAAGAAGGAATGTGAAGCTCCCGTATCAAACAGGGCTCTCGCCGGACAATCAAAAATCAACACGAAGCCTAGCACCAACAAATATAAGCTAACATATAAAAAGGTAACAACTACATAAAGTTAAACTGCTAAAATTTAACTCATACCTGTCACCACGTCTACTTGTTTTATGGCCTCTTGCAGACCAAGGTTGTAAACTCTAGGCTGGCCTGGAGCATGGTGGGACGCGGTTGACTCCACTGCCTTCCCTTTCTCTTCGTAGGTTGCTTCAGGCTTCCTCTCAGACTTTGCACGTCCGCTCCCACACTCACGAGCAAAATACCCCATCTTTCCATAGTTGTAGCAAGCTCCTGGGACTCGACTTGTGGTTGCCCCCGCCGCACTAGCCGAAGGGGCTGAGCTCGAAGTCTTCAGCTTCTTGTTTCATCTGCGGAAACCTGACTTTGCATTCGGCACTTTGAACTCTGACTTCATTTCCACTGTGTCCTTCTTCTCTTGCACTTTCTTCACGACCTTTTCTAATGACCGTGCCGAATTGACCAAGGCTAGGAAGCCCTATGCCTTAGGCCCAGCAAGGAGAAGTTGTAGGTTTTCACGTAGACCCTCATAAAACCGGTTGGTCTTTCGCTCCTCTTCAGTAAACATAGCACCAACATAACGACCCAACCGCGTAAACTCGTGGAGATACTCATCCACGTTTCTGCCTCCCTGAGTCAGACCAAGGTACTGATTCTCCATCTCCAGCTTTTGAGCAGGGGGTAGATATTTGGACAAGAACAACCTTGAAAATTCCACCATAGGCACATCAGCAAGTTGCCTTCCCACTAAGAGGTGAACCTCCAACTTGTCCCGCCACAGCCTCGCCTCACCAGACAAAAGGAAGGTCGCTATGGTGGTCTTCTGCCACTCAACAGTTTCTGTGGCCGTCAAGACCCTCTTTATCGTAGAGAGCCAATCCTCAGCTTGAGTTGGCGTTCCAACCCCGTCGAACCTCAGAGGGTTAAAGCTCATCACATGCTTGAGCTGCTTCTCTGTAGCTCTCCTTGGTGCTACCTGATCAACTACCACGCGCTCTACCACTCTCGGCTCTACCGCCCTAATTGGTTCTTGCTCATTAACATGTGGTACATGGTGCATTTTCCCTGTAGGTTGGGCATTAATCATAGCAAACACTGCTTCAGCAACCAATCTGATGGTTTCCGCTGAAGGAGGTGTTGTAGGCACATCCCTCGGTGCACTACTTTCCGCCGATTGCGGGCATTCCGATTACCCAGTACCGCTCTTAGCTGCCTATAATAGCAAAGACCCTTGATTAGATGACAAACAGATTGCTAAAACAATCATTGGAACACTCAGATTCCACAAAACAAGTGTATTTTTCATTCCTAAGTGGACATTTATGGGTTCTTTTTGATGTTATAATGATGATGCACACATGTGCTCACCACCCCTTAAAAGAATTCGTCCACGAATTCATTTAAGTTGACCGGAACCAAAAGTCTGATACCAAATTGTAACACCCCATCCGTCGTATGGCATATAACAGAAGGTCCAGCTGGAACCCGACGCCATATACCACGGACAGTCAGAAGGGTTACATAAGAATATCAAAACCATACCAACTAAGACTACTCGTCCTACACAAAGCATTCTAGCGGAAGCTTTTAAACAGTTATAAAGAACCCATAATTGAAATATCAACTATCATGAATGTCCACAACTACCACAGGAATGAAATAACAAATACACTGAAAGCATTTGGCCTTATGGCCTTACAAGAGTTCACTTAACAAATAGTGTCTTACATACATCGGCTCGCAGGCCGGCCACACATGACAAAAATAAAATACAATTATTCTCTTTGGCCTTCGAGGGCCAGCTCAGCAACATGGGCTTCAGCCCGCTACTTGGTACTCGGCTCCGCAGCAGCTGCAAGCAACATTCCACCACACGGTGCCAAACAAAGTAACGGTCAGCCAAAGCCGACCAAATTATAACCACCCCACCCCTAACTCGGTATGGCGGTGCTCCTTCCCTGCATTTTATTAGTCCAGGTAAATAATAAAGTACAAACATACTTCGCCACAGGTGTAGGCTCGCACGGCCAAACACCCCGTGCACTCAGGGCACATTAATTGTGAATCCGGTCAATTCCGTGGCTTCACCACCATTCCCGGGATGGCAACAATGTGAGCATTTTAGCCTTTCTGACCACTGTCTAAGGCTCCCAACTATGCCAACGGCCAGTCCCTCTATGGGTCTCTCGCACCGAACCACATAGCCCGGGTCCGATTCCACTTGCCCGTTGCTCACACCACGTAGTCACCATAAGACGTACGCATGAGCCAAGCTTCTCTTGGATCCCGCCACAATTCCAAACATCACATAACCCAATTATGTACAAGGCTGGCTCCCCGACCGCCAAATTAGCAGAATTATGTTTCCGCTCAGTTTTCTGGGTGCGTCCTGGAGTTAATCCCCAAGGATCCCTGCTGCAATCTACCTTGTAGAAACCCGAAAACACAAAACACATAGTCTTCTCTGGCAAACCATACAAAAATGCAACATCATCGATCCAGACCAACATGTCCGGGTAGGCTTCATACACAATGCCTATGTCCGTACTTCGCTTCCGGACTCTATATGCAACACAAGGGGGACTATTTCTGTCAATCTCAAGGAACACCGCACACTCGCGGGAGCGGGTTTCCTTATGCAAAAGAAGGAGAGCTTCATATGCTCAAGTAGAGAATCGTTACCCTTATAGTATGCTTTTGCGCCATGGAAAAAACTATATGGATAGAAGGCTTCGCAATGGAATTTCCTCCGCGGATCCGCTCTCGGTTCTCAAAATGGTGCTCCGATGCTCCGCCGGCGGCCGGAATCCTCCCTTTCCTTCCTCCTCTCTCCAACTCCTTAGAAAGAGAATGTTAAAGAGCAAACGAGGAGTTAAACCTCCATCCCCGGCCTTATCAGAGCAGGAACACATCTGGGTCGTTGAATCTTAATTAAAGAAAACGAACGGCTCAGATCCGTCAAAAAATCCTCAAACCTGGGCCGAACACGGCCGCGCACACGGTCGTGTCCCAGGCCGTGTGCCTCGATACAGACACGATCATCGAGCAGATAAGAGGACACGGGTCAAGACACGCCCGTGTCTCAACCTAACACGCCCGTGTCAGTCTCCGACAAGCCCGTGCACTAGGGCCGTGTCACCAGTAACCGCCACGCCAACCGACACGACTCTTGGGAACAAGGGTGGTGACATGGGTATGCACACGCACGTGTCATTAGACACGCCCATGTCATGCTGTCATGTTTCCTGCCGTGTCCTTCTCTGGATACAGCCGGCCAATACAAAGAACCACACGGCCTTGGACACGCCCGTGTCCTAGGATGTGTACCCCTATATAAGCACCAAAAATTCTCGTGGACACGACCAGCTCGAATACGATTTTCGGGGCGTTACACGTGCACAGCCCCCGTTCCTTTTCTTCAGCAACTTGTTTCACGTCAAACAATTCCTCCTTCGCTTCTCTGTTAGCAATCATCAGCACATCTTTTACTTGCACAGCCCGGTCTTGCTTATTCAGCACAACATCTATCTCATCAGCTCTAGATAAATCATCAGATAATAAAACATTTAATTCCAGTAGTTTTTTAGATTCACTCGAGATTAGAGTGAGAATTGACGGCGATAGCGCCAAATCAACCTTGGAAGCCAAGGTGATGTTGCATGCATTAAAGCACAGCGTCGCTTCACTAGCTTTCAGGAATAGAAACCCAAGAATAGGCTTTTAATTATTTCATATGGGTCCCAACACCTAGAAGTCGGTAACAACCACAACCCCGTTAAGTTTCACCTCCACCTCTTTAATCACCCCATCAGTTTTAACCACCGACCCATTAGCTAGCACAAGCGATTTTTGGATATTAGTTTCGACATTTAAATTAAGCTTCTCAACATCTTGCAGAGCAAGAATGTTGCACAACGAACCTTGTTGGGAACTATGTCCACATTAACCCAGATTTGATGAAGTCACCCTGGAACTAAGATGAATTAGTTTGTATTTGATGCTTTGTTTGAGTTATGTGGTTGTAGGATTCCAATGGGAAGTGTAGACCAATGTCAGTCTACAATGGGTCATCAAACACAGGACCATACAATGTAATCCCTCATTGTATGACTCAAGGTGTTGACTCATGTGTAGCCTCTCTATTGGGATACACTTCATATTCAAGCACTTGTACTATGTGAATAGAGTTGGATGTTGATTTCACCAAAGAAGATAGAATTTCCACCTTGAAAATTTTTCTAAGCATTCTACTCGTGTAGGTCATTAACTACTCGAGTGAATTACTTGCTTTATACTCGAGTCAAAATTCTTATACTCGAGTAAGTAAATCTCCCTCTCGTGAAGTTAAGTCCATATACTCGAGTAGACTGTCACATACTCGAGTAGCTTACTTAACTACTCGAGTAGATCATTCTTTTTACTCGAGTTGCACAGATTTCACTCTCCAAGTTTTTCCAAGTAAAACACTCGAGTAAGTATATATATACTCGAGTGGTTATAGATTCTGACTCGTGTAACTATTTTCTATCTCAAGAGTAAATTTTCTTTATACTCGAGTAGTATAAGTTATATACTCGAGTAGTTCACTTACTACTCGAGTAGTTCAAGCTTCATACTCGAGTAAACTAAATTTCTTTTCTCCTAAAAATAGTCATTTACTCGAGTAAGTTTTTTTATATACTCGAGTAGACTATATCCTCTCGAGTAGTTCAGTCTGACTACTCGAGTAGCTCATTTTCCAGTGTTTAGAAATTTCTCTAAGTCCTATCACTCGAGTAGTTCGTCAAACCACTCGAGTAGTTTTTCTCACCTACTCGAGTAGTACAACTTGTACTCGAGTAGTTCAACTCCACTTCTCGTGAAACTTTTTTGTATACTCGAGTAGATCTTCTAAGTACTCGAGTAGTTGATTATATGTACTTGAGTAGTTGTCTTCAACCTACTCGAGTAGTAATGAATTATATACCCGAGTAACATTTCTTTACTTACTCGAGTAGTCCTTTACCTACTCGAGTAATTATATACCTACTCGTGTATATCACCACATTTTCTCCGAAATTCTTCTAAGTTCATAATTGACAGATTTTCAAATCCCGTGACATGATTGGTCCACGTGTATATCATTAAGATTGATTATGACTGTTATTCGACATATTATATAAGGTCGTGTCTAATCGACAAACCCTAATAAGAATAACAAGCTTTCAAGATCAAAAATTATTGAGATTTTTCTGCAGCCGTTTCTCTCTCCAAGTCGTTGTTTCCTCTCTCTCTCTCTTCACGAAAAGAAAGCCGCCGCCGCCGCTGTTTTTCTCCAGTAAGGGTTTCGATTTTCAGAGGAATCAGACTAAAGAAGTTTTACAGATCGTGATCGTTTCTCAACTGCTCATCCTCTTCCTGATCGTGTAAGACAAAAAATTCCAGATCTGTTGCCGAGATTTTCTTCATCTTTCTGAAAGTGATGCAAAGCTTACAAGAAGAAGATCCTGGTTGCTTGCTTGCAGATCTGACAGAGAAATCATTGTTGGTATTTTCTAAAACAATTTTTCATTCTTGTAGGAGAAGTTTTCTCCGAGTGTAGGAGTTTTCAACTTCGAGTTTGTAGGAAGTTTTGCCTTCTGAGTTGTAGATCCAGTTGGTTGGATTGAGATTGTAGGAACTTTATTCCGAGGGTAGGATTGATTTTTAATCCGAGATAGTGGAGTAGCCGAGTCTAGTATATTGCTAGATCGGTGAGGGAAAGTGGATGTACCCAAGATCGGAGAACCACTATAAATCTTGTCTCGTTTGTGATAATTTGGTAGATAGATCTGTGCTTTGTTCTAAGATTTTTTTTAATTCCGCAAAAGACGCACAAATCACCTATTCACCCCCCCCCCCCCCCCCGAGGTGATTTAGGTTGACAACTATTATCTTTCAATTGGTATCAGAGCGAGGTTGATCGTTAAAAGGTTAACACTTTGATCAGTTCCTGCAATAGTTGTCATTTGAGATCTACCTATCATGGACAAGGCAAAGGATTTTGCCAAGCTTCCCCTACGCAACAAGAACAACATTCCCATGTGGAAAGAAAAGATCAAATTCTTTATGGAAGTTGTGTATCCGAGGATCTTCATGATAGTTGAAGAAGGTCCTTATATTCCTTTGACTATCTCCACTATAGATCCTACCAAGAAGGTTCCAAAGAAGTTGATGGATTTAGACAAGGACGAGATTGCACTTGTCTCACTAGACAAGAAAGCTAAAAACATTATAGCAAGTGCAGTTGATGACTCAATGCTGCAGAACTTAATCCACTGCCAATCTGCAAAGGAGATGTGGCAGTCCTTGGTTACCTTGATGGAAGGTACAGAAGAAGTGATGGATGGTCGGAGTTCCCTCCTCAATCAGAAGTATGAAGCCTTCCGACAGGGAAGCAAAGAAACCATTGCTGATACCTTTGAGAACTTTTTCAAGATAGTGAATGGCCTAAGAGTCTATGGCAGAGTATTCACTAATGGAGAACTGAATGACAAGTTCCTGAGATCCCTGACCAAATAATGGGACAATAAGGTCTGTGTCATCAGGGAGTTTGGGAAGCTGGCTGAGACAGACCCACAAAATCTCTTCGGGAAGCTCATGTCATATGAGCTTCAACTCAACACCAGGAAAGCTGAAGAAGAGAAGAGTAGGTCTGCTCTCAAAGAAAAGTCTGTTGCTCTAAAAGCAGACACCTCTAGAAAGACAAAGGCTGCCTCCCCTGCTCCAGCTCCAGAAATTAGTGAAGAAGAAGAAACTTCTGAGCCTAGTACCTCAGGCTCTGAGCTATCAGAAGGAGAGTTCTCACTGCTCTCACGTCAGTTCAAGAAATTCTTGAACAAGAAGAAGTAATGGAAAGACAAGGATGCCTCCTATAGAAGATCACGACATGATGGTGATCGGCAAAGAAAAGGCTCAAGTAGCCATAATAGGTATTCCTCTAAACAGAACAAATATGTTTCGACTGACATTATTTGCTATTGTTGTAATAAGTCAGGTCACGTCATCGCCGACTGCCCTCATAAGAAGAAGGAGGGTGGTAGAAGAGAAGAAATCCTCGTACAATAAAAAGAGGAAAGAGAAGAGCCTGATAGCCAATAAGAGCAAGACTCTTAGTGACTCCGACTCATCTGAGTCAGGTGAAGAATAAGAAGCTTATTTTGGGCTTATGGCTCAAACAGATGATGATCAAGAGCCCCAATTCACTGGGAAGGTAAACTCTCATACCCCACTTTCAGATTCTGAAGTCTCTGAACATGATTGTGAGGATAGCTCCTCTGACGATGAGTCAGAACTAATGGCCCAGTACAAGGAGTTAATCATGGCTTACGACAAATGTCGTCGAGTCGTGAAGACTCAGGCTAAAGAGATCAAATCTCTAAAAGCCGAAGAGAGCATCTTGAGAGAGAAAGTCGCAAAGACTGACTCCCTCGAAGAAAACTTCAATAATGCTATTGAAGAATATAACAACGCTCTTGAGCACCTTGACCTCAAAGAGAAAATCATCAAGGAATTGGAAACCCAACTTGCAGCTGAAAAGAAACTGGTTGAAAGTTTCTTGAAGCCCAAGACGGTTCTTCCATTCGTTGCTGAATTCTCAGCAAAGGCCAAGGGTGCCAGATTAGGCCATGAAGAAGCTCCTAGTAAATCCTCTAGGAGAAATAAGTCTCAACGGAAGAATAAGGCCGCCAAAAAGACCTTAGCCAAAGAGAAGGGGAAAGCCCCCTAAGATCAGACTACATTCAAGAAAGTCATCTTTCCATCAAATGAGTTTCATCTTGACTCATCTTACGGGCACTTTGCTAGGCCTACCTATTTAGAGCCAGAGTCCCGCTACCAAGGGTGGACTCACCCCAGAAACTTCGGTGAAAGTGTCTTTAAGGCACCTTATGAAGAAGTTGTTCTTAAGAGCTATGGCCCCTTCAATCATGGTGATAACTTCAAGAAGGCACCAAAGCCAAAACCCGTTGTGGAAAGGCCTCCTAAGGAGAAGAAGACATGTGATTGTCATTATCACGAAGCTTCTTCCTCCAAGAATGCTGACCCTGCTAGACCAAAACTCCAAAAGGTCAAGCAGGAGATCATGAGGCAAAGGTACAACATATTTGACTGTTGGTGTTGTGGCAAGGTTGGTCACTTCGCCATTGATTGCTGGTTCAATCCCAGAAACGCTGCAACTCCTCATGTCAGCAATATGAGAAAGACCGCTCATAATGCTAACACTTGTAGGGGGAGTACTCTAACCCGAGACCAAGGACCCAAACGTGTTTGGGTTCCTAAGGCAAATTGATTATGATTGCAGGTATGTCCAAAGGCCAACAAAACGCCAATCTAGTATTTGGACAGCAGATGCTCTCGGCATATGTCCGGGACTAGAAGCCTTATTCAGAACTTTACTCCAGTTGTGAACGTACAAAAGGTCATCTTTGGAGGTTCAGACCATAGAATTACAAGAGGTTATGGTATGATTTCTAACGGCAATGTATCCTTCTCAGATGTGGCTTATGTCGAAGGATTGGAAGACAATCTCATAAGCATAAGACAACTCTGCGATAAAGGATATATAGTTGAATTCCATGCTGATCAGTGCTTGATAAAATCCGTTGACAATATCGAAACGATTCTATCCGGCACTCGAAGCAGGAATATTTTCTGTTTAAATTTCATTTGTATAGATTCCTCTACACCAGTGTGTCTTTTAGCAAAAGATAGTGCGTCTCTTGGTGACCAATGGCACAAGAGACTTGCATATATTAATTTCAAAACTATTAATAAATTATTTTCAATGAACTTAGTACGTGATGCCCCAAATATCAAGTGCGTCAAAGATAGACCTTGTCATGCATGCGTAAAAGGCAAGCAAACAAGGGCTACCTTTAAAAGCATTATTGGCAAAGACTCTAATAGATGTCTCCATCTATTGCATATGGACTTGTTTGGTCCACTGCAAATTAGAAGTTTGGGAGGTAAGGATTATGCGCTAGTAATTGTTGATGACTACTCGCGCTTTGCATGAGTGTTCTTTCTGAAACACAAGTCAGATACCTTCGAGATCTCTACTAATTTTGTCAGGCAAATCCAGAATGAACACAACTGCTCCATAGTCAAAATCAGAAGTGACAACGGAATAGAGTTCAAATATGGGGCCATGACAGAATTCTGTGAAAGCTTAGGTATCTTTCATGAGTTTTCCTCTCCTCATACTCCACAACAGAACTGAGTGGCTGAGAGAAGGAACAGAACACTCATAGAGTCCTGCAGGACAATGTTGAGTGATGCTTCACTTCCGGAGTACTTCTGGGCTGAAGCCGTCAACACTGCATGTCACGTGCAAAATCGAGCACTCATAAACAAAAACCACGATAAGACATCTTACGAACTTCTAAAGCGCAGGAAACCAACCATCTCATACTTTAGAATCTTTGGCTGTAAATGCTTCGTACTTAACAATGGCAATTATCATACCACCAAGTTCAGCGAAAAGAGTTTTGAAGGTATTTTTGTAGGTTATAGTAGCCATAGTAAGGCATATAGAATATTTAATAGAAAAACCCTAGTGGTAGAAGAATCGATACATGTTGTATTTGATGAGACGAGCTTGCTGCAAAGCAATCCATCTAGTGTGCTCATTGAAGATGCAGGTGCAAAGCTAGATGAAATCAATCTTAAAGAGCCCAATGAGGAAAAAGATGGAAAATTCTTCAAGATCACCTCTCCAACCCCTATTGGGGAGGTAGATGATCAAAATGAAGAGATCGTCCAAGTTGAAGAAATCACTCCAATGAATGAAGATAATCCAGATGCAAGAACTTTAGAGCTCAGACATCTGAAGGATCACCCCATGGACCAGATCATAGGAGATCCCCGGGACGGTGTCAGAACTCGAAGACGTACAACTAATGAGAATTTATGTTTGAGTTTTCTCTCACAGGTTGAACCAAAGAAGTTTGAGGAAGCAAACTCGGACACATCATGGATAATGGCAATGGAAGAAGAGCTAAATCAGTTCAAGCGCTGCAATGTATGGAAGCTTGTTCCAAGATCCAAAGGAAAGAACGTCATTGGAACAAAATGGGTCTACATGAACAAGATGGACGAAGATGGGATGATCATAAAGAACAAGGCCAGACTTGTCGCTAAAGGCTATCGTCAAGAAGAAGGAATCGACTTCGACCAGACATATGCTCTAGTGGCAAGGCTGGAAGCAATATGGTTGTTCCTATCATATGCTGCATTCAAAGGCTTCACCGTCTATCAGATGGACGTGAAGTCTGCCTTCCTAAATGGTAACATAAAGGAGGAAGTGTATGTGGAACAACCTCCAGGTTTCGTTGATCCTAACTTTTCTGATTATGTCTATTTCCTGCACAAGGCCTTATATGGTCTGAAACAAGCTCCTAGAGCTTAGTATGAGACGATGTCTAGCTTTCTACTTGAGAACAAGTTCACAAGGGAAAAGATAGACAAGACATTATTTCTTAGGGAAATAAAAGGCAAGATTTTGCTAGTGCAAATCTATGTCGATGACATTATTTTTGGCTCTACAGACGACAACCTCTGCAAAAAGTTCTCAAAACTTATGCAAGGGAAGTTCGAAATGAGCAGTATGGGCGAGCTAAAGTATTTCTTAGGGCTTTAGGTGAAACAATCTGAAGATGGAATTTTCATCTCGCAGACCAAGTTCACCAAAGAGCTGATTAAGAAATTCGGAATGGAGAACGCAACCTCCATGAGGACTCCAATGCGCTCAACTATGTCTCTGGACAAGGATGAAAAAGGGAAACCTTTTGATGAAACCAAGTACAGAAGCATAATTGGATCCTTGCTCTACCTTACTGCCAGTAGACCCGACATAATGTTTTCAACATGTGTCTGTGCTAGATTTCAGGTGAACTCTAAGGAATCTCACTACGCTGCTGCAAAGCGGATTTTGAGATACCTTAAAGGTACACCAAATCTTGGCTTATGGTACCCAAGAAGTAATGACAGCAAACTAATTGGTTTTTTAGATGCAGATTTTGTAGGAAGCAAAGATGACAGGAAAAGCACCTCCGGGACTTGCCAATTCTTTGGAAGAAGGCTAATCTCCTGGAGTAGTAAGAAGCAGAACTGTGTCGCAATCTCAACGACCGAGTCAGAGTACATCTCTGCAGGCAGTTGTTGTGCACAGTTACTCTGGATAAAGAATCAATTTGAGGATTACAACTTCAAGTTCAAGAATGTCCCATTGTTTTGCGACTCTTCCAGCGCAATTGCAATAGCCAACAATCCAGTCTCGCACAGCAGGACAAAGCATATCGAGCTAAGGTATCATTTCATCCGGGAGCATGTAGAGCATGGGGACATATATCTCCAATATGTCTCCATAGACAGGCAAGTTGTAGATATTTTCACGAAGCCGCTGGACGAGACCAAGTTCTCATTCTTCAAAACGGAACTTGGGATGCTCAACAAAGAAGATTAGAGAAGGTTGGATTTCAACAAAGCAAAGAAATTAAAGGGTTAGTCAAAATCTGGCATTTCAAAAGTTTTTTTCCTCTCTGACTCGAGATAGACTTGACTTACTCGAGTAAGGCAATTCATGTACTCGTGTAGTACACTTCATCTACTCGAGTCAGTCAATTCTCCCACTCGAGTCATTGCAGATTCTCCTACTCGAGTAACTTCTATAGACCTACTCGAGTAACTCCCTATATACTCGAGTACATCTTTTATCTCTCGTGTATGTGCCTCTTTGGTTTTCAAATTTTCTTATACGCCAACCAAGGCTTATGCCGCCTTTTCCTTTTAAGTTATTTCCTTCTAAATAATTAGACTTAAACCTAGGGTTTATGAATACGAATTTCCGAAAATCTCTATACACGAAATCATTTCACTCTCTCGTGTACCCGGCTGTCGCTTCGTCTTCCTTCAAAAGGTTACAGAGCTGCTTCATCTTCCTCTCCTCCCATCAAGCAACGATTATGGCCACCTCCTCCAAGATCGGCGTGGGCTCGGAACTAGTTATCACAGGGATTGCAGAACTTTCTAATGATTTCCACAACTTGTTGATTCTACTAGACACCGCAGGGCTATCCTTCATCCTGCAAGAACCATGCCGAATCATTTTCCCTGAAGTAGCAAAATTCTTCAAGAACCTCAAGGTCAAACGAAATGGACAAGTGCTGAAATCCAAAGTAAAAGGTATGAAAATCAAACTCACCAAGACTATCATCTCTCAACTTCTCAGATTACCGATAGTGGTCGAATAAGACGACCTAGATGGCGAAGATTCTGACAGGACATGCTTATTCTGTGGCATTTCGGCTGACGCTCAGTACATCAAACGCTCAGATATGAATGCAGAGGGAAATTTTCTTGTTGATGTCATCGGGAAAATCCTGCTCTGCAAGACTAATTCTATAAGAGATATTCCCATGTACTTCTTTGACATTATGCAAGCTATAGTTTGCCGCAAACAGTTCCAATTTGGTTTGATGATTCTTAACAAAATCAAGGACAGTGCTAAAGCCCCCAATTTTGTCAGGATCATCTCTCTCCTCCTCCATGAGTTAAACCCTCAGCTGTTTAGCTTCTCCAAAGGGACCCCTCTTCACCACATGAATAAGGTCTCAATTCAGTCCATTCAGAGATGGGAATTGAAACTGAAGAATACTGCTCAAGCTGCTAAGATTTCAGAAGTTCCAGCTTTCGAGGACAGGACTCCATCTCCCTCTCCTCATCATGTGGCCAGCTCCTCTGGTGCACCAAGTGAGGGGGAGCCTGCTCCGTCTCTTTCTCACAGATTACCTTCATCTCCTCAAGAATTCCCCTCTTCTCCTGCTCCATCTAACTCTCCCCTACCTAAAACTCCACCTACACCACCATCAGATCAACAACCTCAAGAACATCTGCTCTCCTCTGAAGCTGAAATTAATGCCATGGTAGCTAAGCTGACCTCAGAAGCACTCCCATTTCATCCACCAGCACACTCTCCAGTACCACCTCCTCCAAAATCTCATGTTGCTCCTCCAGAACAGGCAGAGAGTATTCTTATCTCTGATGAGCCCTCTCCAGAGCCAGCTGAGGCACCTCTCAGAAACTTACATTTCTCTATCCATTATGATATAGAAGAAATGGATGTTATCATTCATACAACAAGGGCTGCAAGCTCTATGATTATTGGAGAAATAGCTCTATGGGTAGCTCCTCCTCTTCCTTCTGCTCTTCCTACATCTGCTACTCCTTCAACTGTTGCTGCTATAGACTCTTCCTCCTCAGATTTGATGCACAGATTGCACTTCTTCTTCAAGACCAGAGGACTTATTTTGATACTTGTCTAAAGACTATAACTGACAAGGTAACTGCTCTCGAGACTGAGATGAGCAGAGGATTTGCTGAAATCCAGCATAACACTGACAAGCTCAAGTACTTATTTCAACTTGGTGGAAATGCCCTGGACCACACTATAACTAGTGTTGGAGAAGTTATGGAACAGGGTGTCACCCTTGCAAATAATCAAATAGAACTGGACAAGAGAAATGAAGCCAACAAAATGAAAATCTATGAAGAAGTTGTTCTATTCAAAGAAACTGCCATAGAGAAGCTATCTATCGAAGTCAGAAAGGGGGAGGGATTAGTAAAAGAATATCTAGAAAAATCTGCTGCTCTCCAACAGGAACTATGGGAAACTCATGTGAAGGAAATTAAGGCTAATGTGTTAGCCCAGATACAGAGTGTCAAGTTCCATACTTATGACATTGCTGTCTGGATGCATAATCAAATCCTACCTGAATTTGCTGCAGACCCAAATATCATTCCCCATCACTTGAATCCTCTAGCTACAGATGTCTCTGCCCCAGCTGCTCCTCTGCAACCCACTTTCTCTTCAAGGCCTGGAGACTTAGTTGTTCCTCCAGAGTCATATACTCAAGGATGGGAAGAAGATCCTGCTGATATTTTCCTTCATGCTCCTCCAGAGATCAAATCCTCCAAGAAGAAAAGGAAATATGGTGAAGGTCCTTCTCCTAGCAAGTATGTTCCTGCTAAAGCTCCTGAACATGCTGAGGTCTGGTCTCCTACTTCCAAGTCTCTCATCCTAGAAACTCTTAAGTTAGTTCTGGACTTTCATGAAAGCAGAAACATTCACAACAGTTCCTATGAATGGGAGTTGTATGAGAAGTCCATGACCAAAAGGAGAATCTATGACAGAGAATATGGAAGAAATAATCCAGCTGCTCCTCCCAGACCACCCAAATATTATCCTAAACCCTATGGCTATCAAAGGAGACAACAAGAGAAATTGTACAGACAACAGCATCAAGATTGATTTTTAAGGAATTTTGAGAGTGTGAAATGATTGACTGTAGAATTGATAATTTTGGATATTCTTATTTATATAATTCTAAGTTTTTACTCTCATTATCTTTTTCATAGTTTCTTAATTACTTGCACACATTTTTCTACTTAGCACTTTTTATGTCTATAATTCACCTTAGTGTAAAGGGTTCTGACTTCAACAAATAGGGGGAGATTGTTGGGAACTATGTCCACATTAACCCAGATTTGATGAAGTCACCCTGGAACTAAGATGAATTAGTTTGTATTTGATGCTTTGTTTGAGTTATGTGGTTGCAGGATTCCAATGGGAAGTGTAGACCAATGTCAGTCTATAATGGGTCACCAAACACATGACCATACAATGTAATCCCTCATTGTATGACCCAAGGTGTTGACTCATGTGTAGCCTCTCTATTGGGATACACTTCATATTCAAGCACTTGAACTATGTGAATAGAGTTGGATGTTGATTTCACCAAAGAAGATAGAATTTCCACCTTGAAAATTTTTCTAGGTATTCTACTCGTGTAGGTCATTAACTACTCGAGTGAATTACTTGCTTTATACTCTAGTCAAAATTCTTATACTCGAGTAAGTAAATCTCCCTCTCATGAAGTTAAGTCCATATACTCGAGTAGACTGTCACATACTCGAGTAGCTTACTTAACTACTCGAGTAGGTCATTCTTCTTACTCGATTTGCATAGATTTCACTCTTCAAGTTTTTCTAAGTAAAACACTCGAGTAAGTATATATATACTCGAGTATTTATAGATTCTGACTCGTGTAACTGTTTTCTATCTCAAGAGTAAATTTTCTATATACTCGAGTAGTATAAGTTATATACTCGAGTAGTTCACGTACTACTCGAGTAATTCAAGTTTCATACTCGAGTAAACTAAATTTCTTTTCTCCTAAAAATAGTCATTTACTCGAGTAAGTCTTTTTATATACTCGAGTACACTATATCCTCTCGAGTAGTTCAGTCTGACTACTCGAGTAGCTCATTTTCCAGTGTTCAGAAATTTCTCTAAGTCCTATCACTCGAGTAGTTCGTCAAACCACTCGAGTAATTTTTCTCACCTACTCGAGTAGTTCAACTCCACTTCCCGTGAAACTTTTTTGTATACTCGAGTAGATCTTCTAAGTACTCGAGTAGTTGATTATATATACTTGAGTAGTTGTCTTCAACCTACTCGAGTAGTCATGAATTATATACCTGAGTAACATTTCTTTACTTACTCGAGTAGTCCTTTACCTACTCGAGTAGTTATATACCTACTTGTGTATATCACCACCTTTTCTCCGAAATTCTTCTAAGTCCATAATTGACAGATTTTCAAATCTCGTGACATGATTGGTCCATGTGTATATCATTAAGACTGATTATGACCGTTATTCAACATATTATATAAGGTCGTGTCTAATTAACAAACCCTAATAAGAATAACAAGCTTTCAAGATCAAAAATTACTGAGATTTTTCTGCAGCCGTTTCTCTCTACAAGTCGTTGTTTCCTCTCTCTCTCTTCACGGAAAGAAAGCAGTCGCCGCTGCTGTTTTTCTCCGGCAAGGGTTTCGATTTTCAGAGGAATCAGACTGAAGAAGTTTTACATATCGAGATCATTTCTCAACTGCTCATCCTCTTCCCGATCGTGTAAGGCAAAGAAAATTCCAGATCTGTTGCCGAGATTTTCTTCATCTTTCTGAAAGTGCCGCAAAGCTTACAAGAAGAAGATACTGGTTGCTTGCTTGCAGATCTGACAGAGCAATCATTTTTTGTATTTTCTAAAACAATTTTTCATTCTTATAGGAGAAGTTTTCTCCGAGTGTAGGAGTTTTCAACTCTGAGTTTGTAGGAAGTTTTGCCTTCCGAGTTGTAGATCTAGTTGGTTGGATTGAGATTGTAGGAACTTTGTTCCGAGGGTAGGATTAATTTTCAATCCGAGATAATGGAGTGGTCGAGTCTAGTATATTGCCAGATCGGTGAGGGAAAGTGGATGTACCCAAGATCGAGGAACCACTATAAATCTTGTCTCGTCTGTGATAATTTGGTAGATAGATCTGTATTTTGTTCTGAGATTTTTTTAATTCCACAAAAGACGCACAAATCACCTATTCACCCCCCCCCCCCCCTTTAGGTGATTTAGGTTGACAACTATTATCTTTCAAACCTGAATCGCAAAGAGCTACCATCTCAATTTCATTAATCTCACACTTGACAGCCACTTCATTAATACTGCACTCCTCTGCCTCCTTAGCACTCTTCCCTTGCTCACGGGGATTCTTTTTCGTGTCACTTGGGAGTGTGCCGCGAGTGCGCTCGGAGAACACATGGGCAAGTTGCCCCAGCTATGTCTCTAAGTTCCTCATAGAAGCAGTTTGAGTGGTCATGTTAGATTGGGCCATCTCAACAAACTTTTCCATCATTTCATCTAGAGCACTCCTACGTGCCCCTTGCCCGCTCTAATTATAACCCGGCTGCGGTAGTCGCGGTTAGCTATTGGAGGCTTGAGCATCAAATTGATGTTGGCCTCCCTGCCATCTTTGACCTGGGGCATTTTGATTCCACGAGAAATTCAGATGATTTCTCGCATTTGGGTTATACACATTATTATAGGGCGCAACATGGTTTTGACTGTTTATAAAATTAACACTTTCCTCAAAGGTTATACCTTCTGGTTCCGCAAATGACTCTCCAGCTGGGCATTCAAAAGCATGGTGGCCGGGATTTCCATATCCCTAGCATGATATGCCCCCAATCGGAGCCGGAGGAGTAGACAATCAGGTCAGCATCCTTCTTACATACATCATAGGGTGGCTTGCTTCGGCTTGCTGCATCACCGCATTCACATCAAATAGATTTTTCTCCCCCTAGGGTCATTTCTTCCTGCAGTCCAGTATGTTCTATGGGAGGTTGTGTAACGCCCCGAAACTCAAAAGAGCGACGGGAGGCGTTTTGAGCCAAGTTTGGAATTTGGCATGGGGCACACGACCTAGGACACGAGCATGTCGTGCTCGGTTCGACGATCTGGCCGAGAGGTCGATGAATTTTGGAGTCGATGATCGTCGAGCAGCGAACACGGCCTGGGACATGGGCGTGTCACAGGCCGTGTTCTTCTCGGGTTGAAGTCGGGATGTCTCTTTGGAGACACACGGTTTTGGAACATGGGCTATGTTGGATAGACACGGGCGTGTCAAATGGGATACGGGCGTGTCCAAGACCCGTGTCCTTCTTGGGTTAGTGTTGGGCATGTGTCGATGGAGTAACACGACACAGTATGCGGTCGTGTTCTGGATGACACGGGTGTGTCAAGTTTGACACGGGTGTGTTGGGTGTCTGTGTGCTTTTCGGGACGTGTCAATTTCGACGGCGAATGAGGAACACGGCCCTGGACACGGGCGTGTCACAGGCCGTGTTGTGCCTAGATCTTGGATTTCAATGGCGAATCGTGGTCGTTCGTTTCCTTATTTTGGGATCTGAGGGCTAGGGGTTGTTACTGCTGGGATATGCCAGGGAATAGGGTTTCAAATCCCTAATTTCTCAAACTCTATCTTTTTCTAAAGATCTATAGAGAGGTGAGACCAAGGAAGTAGAAGGAGGCTAGATCCGGTCACCGGCGGAGCTTCGGGGCTCCAAATCGCGAGCCGACTTCGGATCTATGGAGGCAAGCAGATTGCGGTGCTTTTCATCCGCATACATTTCCATGACGCCAAGGAAAAATGCTAGGGTAACGATTCAAATCCTAGGACATGTGAAGTCCTCTTTTCCTTTGCATAGGAAGCCCGCTCTCGCAAGTTTGCGGTGAGTTTGAGGCGTTCCTTCGGGTAGACATGAATAGTCCCCGTTGTGTACTTGTAGAGTCCGTAATCGAGAACGGATATAGGCATGATGTGTGAAGCCTACCCAAACAAGTTGGTCTGGATCGGTGATGTTGCATTGCATGAATGGTCGGATAAGACTCCACGCGAATGTTTGTTTTTCGGGTTTTCTACGTGGTAGATTGCAACAGGGAGCCTTGGGGATTAACTACAAGGTGCACCCGGAAAACTGGGCAGATGCGTGATTCTGCCAACATGGTGCCCTGGGAGCCAACTTGAACATAACCGGGTTATGCGAAGTGTGTGATGGAAACAGGACTCGAGGAAGCTTGACTCGTGCAGATGGCTTAAGTTGACGTTGCGGTGTGAGCAACGGGTTAGGAGGAACCGTACCCGATCTATGTGGTTCGGTTAGAGAGACCTAAGGTACGTGGTACTCGCCATTGGAATAGATGGAGGGTCTTAGGTAGTGGCCAGAAAGACCAAATTCTCACGAGATATTGTCGTCCAAGGGGCGGTGGTGAGTCAGCGGACTTTGACCGTGTTCACCGAGAATGTGCCCTAAGAGCACGGGGTGTGAGGCCATGCATGCCCATGCCTGTGATGAAGTGTTTATTCACTATACTGCTTGGTTATGCTAACAAAGTGCAGGGAAAGATAATCGCCGCCCCGATTATGGGGGAGGGATTGTTATAATTTGGTCAGCATAGCTGACCGTTGCCTTTGTTTGTCACTGTTGCGGTGGATTGTTGCTTGCAGGTGCTGCGGAGCCGAGCGGTAAATAGCGGGCTAAAGCCCAAGTTGCTGAGCCGGCCTTCGAAGGCCAAATTTTGAGTGTTTACTTGTTTATTCATGTGTGACCGGCCTGCGTGCTGTGGTATGGAAGACACATTTTATTTGAGTAAACAATTGTAAGGCCTTAAGGCAATTGTACTTGTGTATTGTACTTCATTCATATTGGGTTTTGTAGTGGACATTCATGCTTGTGGCTGGGTTCTTTAATTTGCAAATTTTAATAATTGCTTCCGCTAGAATGACTTTGTGTAGGACGTTGGTTATTAGTTGGATAGTATTCCATTTAGTAACCACCCGGTCTGTCTGTGGTATATGGCGTCGGGCCCCGTCCAGACCTACTGCTATATACTATGCGACGGATAGGGGGGTTACAATTTGGTATCAGACTACTGGTTTTGGTCAGGATTAAAATGAATTTGTGGGTTTTTAGGGGTGGTGAGCACATGTGTGTGCGTCATCGTTATAACATCAAAAGAACTCATGAATGTCCACTTAGGAATGAAAATACACGTGTTTGAGGAACATGGGTATTCCTATAATTGTGTTTTGCAATTTTGTTTGGTCGCTTAACGAGGTTTTGTACAACTATAGGTGAGCAGAAGCGGTGTAGGGCCATCAGAACATCCAATTTCGGAGCCTAGTAGTGCACCAAATGATGCTCCTGCAACACCTCCCTCGGCTGAAACCATATGATTGGTGGCCGAAGTAGTGTTTGCCATGATCAATGCGCAGCCTACAAGGTAAATGCAGCAGCCCGCTCCTACGATGGAGCAGGTACCGCTTTAAATGGATGAATCGAGAAGAGTGGAGAAGGTAGTGGTGGAGCCTTTGGTGCCGAGGTGAGTAACTGAAAGGCAGCTCAAGCACGTTATGAGCTTTAATCCTCCTGTGTTCTCGGGGTTGGGAACCTCATCTCAAGCTGAAGACTGGCTCTCCCGAGTGAAGAGAGTCCTGACAGCTACTAAAACGGATGAGTGGCAGATGACCACTATAGCTACATTCCTATTGGACGGGGATGCGAGGCTATGGTGGGAAGGTCTAGAGCTGCATCGCTTGAGAGGAAGGCAACTTACGGACATCTTGATAGAGGAGTTCTCGAGACAGTTCTTCGCAAGGTACCTCCCTTCGGCGCAGAGGATAGCTTTGGAAAATGAGTTCCTGAAATTGGCGCAAGGAGAGAGTAGTGTGGATGAGTATCTCCATGAGTTTACTCGGTTGGGTCGGTATGCTAGATCTACGTTCGCGGATGAGGAGCATAAGACCAACCATTTCTACGAAGGTCTAAGAGATGACTTAAGGCTACTACTCTCGGGGCCGATGACACAGGGATTCTTGACCCTGGTCAACATGGCCCGGTCTTTGGAGAAGGACTTGAAAAATGTGCAAGCAAAGAAAAACTCTAGTGAGAAGAGGACAGAGTTCAAAGTGTCGGCTAATGCGAAGTCTGGGTATCGCAAGTTCAATAAGAAGGCTAGGACTTCGGGTCCAGCCCCTTCTTCTGGTGCTTCTAGGGCGACTACGGGTCGGACCCCGGGCACATGTTTTACTTGTGGGAAGCCGGGGCACTTTGCCCGTGACTGTTGGAGCGGACGTCCCAAGTCTGAAAGGAAGTCGGGAGCAACTTATGAAGAGAAGGGCAAGGCGGTGGAGTCAACTGCATCCCATTATGCTCCGGCTCAAACGAGAGTTTATAATCTTGGCCAACAGGAGGCCATTAAGCAAGTGGATGTGGTGATAGGTATGGTTTAAATTTATAGCAAGTCAATTTTTAAATACTTGTTATGCACATTTTACCTTACCACTGCTTGTTTAGGATTTGTTTTGATTTGTGAGAATCCTATAAGAGCACTCTTTGATACGGGAGCTTTGCACTCCTTTTTGTCCGAAGGTTTCATATCGCGCATCAGAGTACCTTCTTCGATGGTGAAGGACAAACTGGATGTATTGTTGCCCAATGGGTGTTCGATGCGCGCGGATAGAATCTGTGGCGTTAAGATTCGTATCGGGAGTCAAGAGTTCCATTTGCAAGCGTCGTTACTACCGTTGGTGGAGTTCGACATAATATTTGGCATGGACTGGCTCTCGGAGCAGCAAGCTTATATTGATTGTGGTCATAAGGAAGTCAAGTTGGGAACAGGTCGTGAGACTACTTTTACGGGCTTGAAAGGGTCGAGCAAGACTTTGATGTCTTCAACCGAGTATAGATCTGGAAAGCTCTCGTCGAGAGCTACGCCATCGTGGTAAAACGTTTCCCTTTTCTTGAGTTTTCTCGTTAGGGTTTTTCGGCCCTAACCTCTATTTTGGCCATTTTTGTTCAGATTTCGACTCCTCCCATCTTCTTTTGCCACGATCTGCGATGTTGAGTGATTCGGAGGATTTTTTTCCGGTTAAACCAAGGCAAGTGGTGGTTTAACCTCATTTCTCCTTGTCTGGCATGATGGTAACTGTTAAGTTTTTTTATTGATCCTTAAAACTTTCTATGTTCTGTCTTTTCAAAGTTATTACTATAATTAATCCTCTTTAATGATCACTTGATGTTGTAAGATCTTGTCATGGTAAACTCAAATCTGAGATTTAATCGTTCTTGAAGTGTCTTATTGATGGCTTTATTCGCCTTATCTATCGTTGTTGAACGTGTTAGAGTTTATCTAGGATTGTAAATCATTCCTATGGTTTAATCAACCGCGTCTTTAATCTAGAAATGTCTAGTAGAATCCGATGTGCCAAGTCTCAAGATATATGTGTTTGTTTTTTTATGGTTTTTCTTGATTGCGAGAGTTAGTGGACTCAACCACCTCTGCAATATCTGTTTCCCTTATTAGTACCTTGTAGATGTCTACTAGGTTTTTGGGCGTCTGTGGTGTATGGTGGAGTGTATGAGTCTCTCCCGCAGTTAGACGGATATTATATTCGTGATGGTGTGTCCAGTTGAGTGACCATCTTGCCCGTGTTTGTTTTGGGTAGAGTCGACCACAGGTGCCTAATAAAGGTTATGCAATTTCTTCCTTATTATTTACTCATGTTTGTCACCTTATAGCCTTATGCATCTGGTGTATTTATGATGTACGTGACGATTCACGCAAGTGTTCTTTTCCTGTTTGATGATTTACTTTCGTACTCTACTTCAGTACTTTTGGTCTTGGGTTGATACCCCATTTGACCTTTTGTTTATGTTGGCTTATTTTTCTGCCACCATTTGTACATTCTTGCTGAGGTGTTTTGTCTTTGGAATGCCTCAGGTTCAGAGCACTTGCAGATAGTGGAGCTGGTTTTGGAGTTTTTGGGCAGCAGTATTGGCTGTGGTTTTCACATCGATGTAGCAAGGTAGTTGGTTGTTTTAGTTTGCTTACCTAGTTCAGACATACTTCTATTTTTATGTGGGTTCGTGTCAGATTGTTGACGCATATAGGATAGACGGTTTTTTGGATACCTTGCTAGCTGCTTCGTCTTCTTTGTATGGATGTGGATTACTTGCTCCCTAAGATGTTTTATGTTAGGATTGCATGATAGTTATTTTCAAGTATAAAAGAAAAATTACTATTATTACTGCATGCATTACATAATTTAAAATGTTAAATCACTATATTTAACGACCGTACAAATCCACTTTTATTACTATTATGAATTTAGAACTTTCATATCTTGAGGTGTCCTTTTGGAACCTCTATGCTCTTGTAGGATGCCTAATCCGATAAAAGAAGTATTTTCCGCCGCACATAATTACTTTTCTTGTGGACTAGATGAGCCACTCAGCCGAGGGGTACGGCTAACTACTATACTTAAATTGACTTTAACTCTAAATAACTTAAAAAATCTTTCTTCATGGTTAAGTAGGAGTTCTGCCTGAGCGTCCGCAGCTATCCCCTACTAACGTGGCATCATGACGTGCATTTTTCCCTTACTCTGATATACCATTATTGGCGGTAAAAAATGCGGGTTGTGACAGTTGATATCAGAGTAAAGTTGCTTGACAATTGGTCGAGCAACCTTCCCTTGTTAGTATTAGTTGCTTAGTCACATTTCATGCACACACCGATGTATCATTAGTACGTCTTAGCCGAAGCGTAGTCACTACATACACTCATAGCATGATAAGAAGTATGTGGGGCATATTATGTAGTATGAGATGCATAATATGTGTTTGTATATGGATCCACTATAGGTGGAAACATGTGACGGTTATGTATTATGGGATGCATAACCACCATCACATGAGTGCCCATTAGCACGTTTTCTTTTCTCGTTGCATGCGATGTTATTTAGTATGGGATTCATAACATTTCATGTGTACGCCGCTCATAACATGCATTAAGGCATTTTTAGGATGCATAGTACTGCATACATAGCATATCACTGCATAAACACGCTTGCTAAGTTAAGGTTTACATGATGACACATGTACACATGATTTTAAATAAGAGTAAAGAATCCATGCATTCATATCATAGGCACAAGAGTCAATAGGATGAGAGGATATCATCCTAAGTAGGACATATCATCATTATAAAATCTCAGAGCAAGTTGCAGCATAAGCAATTGTTTTTAAGTATGGTCTGAACTAGTCGTGTGGCCTAGTTGTAATCTAGGATTTTTGATGAGTTGTTCATTTGTCGTTTAGAAATGCCGCCAAAGCGTATTGCGACGAGTTCGACTCCCCAGTCGAAGAGCGAGTCGTCAGGAGCGCAAAGTGATGTGATTATCGAGGGTCTGCGTCAGAGCAATGAGGCTTTGTCGAGACAATTAGTTGTGATGCAATCACAAATTCAGTCTTTGTTGTCTGCCGCTCCCGCACAGCAACCTTTAGTGCAAGATCCAGCCTTGGGCCAAGCCGTGCCTGATACCCCTGCTCCTCTGGTGCCCCCGATGGCGATACCACTAGAAATGAATTTCATATCACACTTCCAACGGTTGGGACCTCCCACCTTGACGGGAGTGCCGACTTTATGATTTTAGATGATTGGATCATCTCCATCTAGGAGATGTTTTCGTATTCAGGGATTCTAGAAGCCCAGAAGGTAATGATTGCAGCCTATCAGCTAAAAGGTCTGGCAAAGAGCTGGTGGATTCGGGAAATGGAGAGTCTCAAGGAAAGTTGTTCTTGGGAATCTTTTAAGAAGATGCTGCTGAGAAAGTTTCTACCCTCGGTCGAGAAGGACCATCTGATGAATAATTTCCTGCATCTGAAGTAGAGACAGCTCACAGTGAGCGAATATGAGATTGAGTTTAGTAAATTTAGCAGGTTTGCTCCTGATTTAGTAGCTTCTGAGGAGGGTAGAGTGAAATGTTTCATGGGAGGACTAAGAGGTGATGTCCAATAGTGGGCATGCACTTATAGAGCTGACAGTTATGTTGTTGCAGTGGAAGCCGCATTGAAAGTGGAGGCGATTGAAAATGCCAAGAACAGAGGTGCTGCAGCGAGAAAAGAGAAGAGGAAAGGTGTTGAAGATGGAAGCTCTAGGGCATCTGGCCATTCTTCGAAGAAGAAAAGTGGGGAAATATGTAGCTTCTATGGTCAACCTGGCCACCCTTACGAAAGGTGTTTCAAGAGGACTGCTACTCAGAAGTAGCAGCGGGTGCTCTCCATCCAAGGCGCACCCAAGGGAGATCTGGTGTGCTCATTCTGTTCAAATATGGGGCATGATGTAAGTCGTTGCTATATAAAGAAAGGATTTGCTTTCAGTGCGGGCAGAAGGGACACCAGAAGTCTTCGTTCCCCCAGGCTCAGTCCTCACTGCAGCCTGCCCCGCTTCGAGCTCTGCCGCCGCCACCAAACCAGGACAAAGGTAAAGGAAAGCTAAATGTGGTGACTAGAGAGGATGCTCAGACCTCTACCCAAGTGATATCAAGTTAGATTCTAGCCTGACTTTTACTCTCCATTGTTTGTTATAGTTTTCATTCATTTAGTTATGTATGCTACAATTTTAGGGGAGTTTAAGGTGTGCAATAGGTGGGCGCTCGTTCTTTTCGATTCAGGTGCCACCCATTTCTTTGTGGCCCGGAGGTTTGTAGATAAACATCGTCTGGATATGGATCAATTAGGGGAATCCTTCAACATCAAACTTCCCTCCAGTGATTCGGTGATATCTAATCAAGGAGTTCTGAGATGTCCTATTTATCTTGGAAATTTTCTAGCCATTGCGGATCTGATGATTTTGGATCTGGCTGATTTTGATGTGATTGTGGGCATGGACTGGCTGTCCAAGTATGATGTGTTCATCCAGTGTAAGGCTAAGCAACTGGATTTCAGGATGGACAACGGCCAACCTATGAGCGTCTATGGATTTCAGGACAGGGTTTCCCCTATCATTTATGCGGTACGTGCTTGTCGTGTTATAGAGTCTGGTTGCGCGGCATTTTTAGTTTCTATTTCTGCTCTAGAAACAGCTTTTGTTACGCCATGTCTTGAGGATGTCTCGGTGGTGCGAGAGTTTCCAGATGTCTTTCTTGATAGTCTTCCAGGACTTCCTCCTCAGAGAGAGATGGAGTTTGTGATAGACCTCGATCCAGGTACTCGCCAGATTGCTAAGGCACCATACCGTATGGCTCCGTGTGATTTGGATGAGTTGCGTACTCAGCTCAATGAGTTGCTAAGGTGTGTTTATTAGACCAAGTTCTTCTCTGTGGGGTGCTCTGGTTTTGTTCGTAAAGAAGAAAGATGGATCGATGAGGCTATGCATCGATTATAGAGAATTGAACAAGGTAACCATTAAGAATAAGTATCCCTTGCCAAGGATCGATGATCTGTTCGATCAGTTGCGTGGTAGTTCAGTATTTTCAAAAATCAATCTTTGTTCAGGCTACCACCAGTTGAGAATTCGTGAGGCTGATATTCCACGAACCGCTTTCCGTTCGCGGCATGGATATTATGAGTTTTTGGTGATGTCTTTCGGTTTGACCAATGCACCCTCTGCTTTCATGAATTTGATGAATATGGTGTTTAAGGACTTCTTGCACCGATTTGTTATTATGTTTATATATGATGTCTTGGTGTATTCCCGCAGTGTTAAGGAGAATACTCAGCATTTGTGTTTGGTTTTGTCGGCCCTGAGGGAGCATAAGTTATATGCAAAGTTGAGCAAATGTGAGTTCTGGCTACCTCAGGTGTCCTTTCTGGGTCATGTTGTAAGCAAGGACGGTATTTCCGTGAACCCGACCAAGATTACAGCTGTAATGGAATGGGAGAGACCTTCTACACCTAAAGAGATTAGGAGCTTTTTAGGCCTGGTCGGCTACTATATAAGATTCGTAGAAGGATTTTTCGTGTTGTCAGCCCCGCTAACCAGACTTTCTCAGAAGAACACCGCATTTATTTGGAGCGATAAGTGTGAAGAAGCCTTCCAAGAGTTGAAGAAGAGATTGTGTACTGCTCCAGTTTTAACCTTGCCTACTGAAGGACTTGAGTACGCTATATATGTGGATGCATAACACATTGGACTTGGTTGTGTTTTGATGCAAGAGGGAAAGGTGATCGCGTATGGGTCAAGGAAATTGAAGATTCATGAAAGAAACTATCCTACGCACAATTTGGAGTTTGTTGCCATAATTTATGTGTTGAAGCTTTGGAGACACTTATTGTATGGCGTGTTATGCAAGATTAATACGGACCATAAGAGTTTGAAGTACGACTTCACTCAGAAGGAACTAAATCTGCGCCAGCGTCGGTGGTTTGATGTGGCTGATTATGAAGTGGAAATTCTCTATCATCCGAGAAAGGCTAACGTAGTAGCCGATGCTTTGAGTAGAAAGACCGCCAAAATTTTTAATTTGATTGTACAGTCCTTGGTGGAGGAATTCCTATTGATGGACATTGAGGTTGGGGTAGTACTGTGCCTGTTAGTTTAGAAGCAAAAGAGCCCTCTTGGATTTCCCTTACTCGAGCAGATCAGAAGGATGATCCAGATTTGTTACACCTCCGGAATAGAACTATGAAGGGAGAGCTACCTGATTTCTCCTTGGATGAGTTGGATACCTTGAAGTATTAGGGTAGATTTTGCGTCCCCGCCTTTGGTGACATTCAGGCTAAGATCTGTGCTGAAGCTCATGGTTTCAGTGTAGCCTACCATCCTGGTTCCACAAAAATGTATAAGGATCTAAAGCAAATTGTTTGGTGGTCAGGAATGAAGAATGATATCGCGAAGTTTGTTTCGGAATGTCTTACGTGCCAGCATGTTAAGGCTGACCATAGAAGGCCTAGAGGTAAATTGACATCGGTTGATATTCCCAGTTGGAAGTGGGAGAGTATTTCGATGGATTTTATTACCGGTCTACTGAAATCTCCCCGTGGGCACGACTCCATTTGGGTGATAGTCGATAGATTGACTAAATATGCTCACTTCGTCCCTTTTAAGATTGGATATTCTATGAGTAAGATAGCTGAATTATACCTGAAAGAGGTTATCAGATTGCATGGAGTTCCTGTCAGTATCGTGTCGGATCGAGACTCTAGGTTTACGTCTCATTTTTAGAAGACTTTATAGGAGGGGTTGGGTACCGATTTAAGGTATTCCACCTCATATCATAGGACTCCTTTGTTTTGGGCTGAGGTTGGTGAGAGACCATTGTTAGGTCCGGAAGCCTTTGAAGAGATGAATTACGTTGTAACTCATATTCGAGAGAAGCTCCGTGTAGCACAAGAGCATTATGAGAAGTATGTTAATCGATGAATGGTAGATCAGGAGTTTATCGTTAGGGACTTGGTTTTTCTGAAAGTATCTCTGATGTCAGGTGTTAAAAGGTTTGGAAGAAACCACAAGTTAGACCCCTGGTATGTGGGACCTTTCCAGATTCTTGAGTGCATCGGAGTGTCAGCTTATAGGCTGGAATTGCCTGCTACCTTCCCTGGCATCCATGATGTGTTCCATACGAGCCAGTTGCGGAAGTGTGTTCGTAATGATCGTCAAGTCCTCGACTCGGTTCCCCAAATTCAACCCAACCTGACGTATGTGGAAGAGCCTGTCCGTGTTTTGGAATCTCAAGATCGAGTGTTGCGGAGGAAGACCATCCCTATGGTCAAGATTCTTTGGAGAAATCAAGACGTCGAGAGTGCGACGTGGGAATTGGAATCGGCGATGAGGGAATCTCACCCTCATCTCTTCTCTTAGTTTCTGGTATATCTCAATGTTTTTGTTGTGTTTGATTTTCTCGTTTTGATTTGGTTTTGTAGTTGTGTTAAGTTTTGGGATGAAACTCCTTTTTAGGGGGAGTGACTGTAACGCCTCCGATTTTTCGACGATTTTATTTGAATGGCAACGTCATATTTATGACGTCGTGCCGTTACTTTTAACGTCGAGTTGACGACGCAATGTCGTTAAAGCATTTTCGCGTCTGTGCGATCGAGTCAGCCGAATTCTTGTAGTAATGGGAAAATTTTGCATTTAGAATTCAGGCTGAATAATTTTGGACTTGCTCGTCAAGTTTCGTCGCGATCCGAGCGATATTCGGGCCTCAGCGATTTTTCCAAAGTTTTGTAGAATTTATGTTCGTCAAAGACTTTGAAAATTTATATTTCAAGAATGGCTCGTCGGATTCTGGTTTTGACTTCGCCTTTGAGTTCGTAGAGTCAGTGTTCGCCTACGGTGCGAATTTCATTTGATTCGGCGAGTGTTTGGGCCTCCATTTTGAACTTGTGTTTTCTTGTTCAAAAAATATAAATATGAATATTTTAATATTAAAACACTATTCAAAAATGTCTTTTACTATTCATCTCTATACTTTGATTTTTGTATATATCTGTAAAAAACTTTCACTGCACGCAAATTCTTCTCGAGTACCTGGCGTCACTCTCGAGTATTCTGCTATTACTCTCGAGTATTCTGCTATTCTTCTCGAGTACTCTGACTTTGTTCTCGAGTGGCTAGACCTTGTTGTCGAGTGGGCTCATCTTCGTACTCGAGTAATCACTTTGTACTCGAGTAATCATCACTTTGTACTCGAATAATCTTCAGCCTGTACTCGAGTTATCTTTAGCATGTACTCGAGTAATCTTAGGCTTGTTCTCGAGTAATCCCGAGCGTGTTCTCGAGTACTGCAGCCCTTCCCGAGTAGTCCGCTACAGTTCGCGTTCGGGCAATTTTTTGAGGGTTAAAACGGTGTCGTATAAAATAATGGTTAGCATGAAATTTGTTCGTCTCGACGAGATCTACAACTTACATGTTGGGCACTTTTCGATTTGAAGCCATCCTAAATCTCTCTTTTCATTTTTCGCACGTCGCTCTCAAATATTTCTTTTTCTTCGTTTTAGACAGAATTTTTTTATAAAAAAATATGTGTGTGTGTCTATATATATATATATATCTACCACTATAAAGGAAATATAAATTGCATGAATTTAAAACTCATTGGAGTGATTTTGGCCGTCCGATCTGAATGCATTATTCAGTAACCGTCTGATCAAACGCACCATCTTTCCTCATTTTTTTGTAGGTCTCCTAAACCTACTTTAGGGTAGTCCTAAACCAATTTTAAAAATTATTAAATAACTTCGGACCGAAATAACATATAGCCCGCTCATGAACCCCAACGACAGCAATATAGACCACCCACTGAACCAGAACCACTGCTTAGCGGGCCAATTACAAGCCCGCTCCAGCCCATTAATTACACTGCTTCAACATAGTGACCTGCTTTTGCTTTATATACTGAAAAGTTAAAAGAAATCAAGCGGTGTGGGACTATTGTGAATAGGCGGTGAACATGATAGCAGTTTATTTTTTCATTAAATAAAATGCGGGTCCCGCCAATATACCTTTTTATGTTATTTTTTTAATTATGTATAGGCGGATGATGGTGGCGTGAGCCACTCTTCATACGCCTATTTTTATTTAATTTTAATTGATTTATTTAGTAATCGTGCTTATTTAATTTAGTTAATAGTTTCATTAATTAAATAATTATTTATTTAAAAATCGTGTTTATTCTTTCATTGGTGAACAGGATAGAACTGTCAGTGGGCGGGCGGAGTCCTCCAGCTCGCCGGACGGGTACTGTCGCGCTTGGTCATTGGGCCGCCAGCCGGGTACTGTGGCGCGTGGCCATCGGGCCGGAGGCCCGTGCCTGTCACTCGTGTGTGTGTGTCTATATATATATATATATATATATATATATATATATATATATATATATATATATATATATATATATATATATATATATATATATATATATATGTTTATACTTATACTTAAAGGCAATTAGAAAAGAAAGAAAAAAACTTCATCTTCTCTGGATTTTCTCCTGAACCAGAGCAGCGTGAGCGAGAGAGAGAAAGTTCTTCGTGAATATTCCGGTGGCTGATGCGTTGAACGGCAAGTGTACCGGTCGCACAAGTAATATAAAATGGGTGAATTTCCCCAAGTATCGATCTCTTCAAGGAACACAGTAAGGGGGATTTAATTTCGAGGACTTGAGATTGAAGTCCTTATGGCGGAGTTAACTAAGGGGGCTTTTGATAGTTGCGGAAAAAGAAAATAAAACACTAACAACTACTCCTATGCAACGCCGCCATGCGATGCTTCGTCAGGCGGGATGGAAGACTATACGGGCCACTATGCACCGAATTGTTGGGCGGATGGACGAGTAGGCTTGCGGATGAGGTGGTTAGAACGGCGGAATGAGGGCCGAGAGCACCTCTTCGCTACACACGCCTCTAGCAAATGCTAGAGCGCCAAAATCGGATGTGGTGGCGGATGGAAACAAAGGCGTCTCTCAAGCAACTAAAGAAGTAAAACAATACAGAATCATAAAGACATGAATCTAATAAAGCATACAATTAAAGAGCGACAACATCTACAAATGAAGTTTTAACACACATATACAACAAGAAAGCAAGAACAAGTCAAGAAATCGACTGAATCTGAAGTCTTGTAGAGGGTTCACGGAAGGAATAGACGGGTTGTCAATCCGCGTCCTAGCTCGGTCCTCAACTGCGTCCGGGGTAGAGAAGGTTGTCACTACCTTCCAATGGACCCGTCTTCTTCGTGTCACGATGTGGAAGAAGGTTGAAAGCTTCCCTTTGCTTGTTGGCTATGACATCAAACTTGAAATGGAGCTTAAAAGATGAATGAGAAGGCCGAGAGGAAGCTCCGGCTTTAATATGGCATTGAAAACTTGCCCGGAGCACCTCCCTAAGGTGGAAGATGAAGGGAAATGGCTGAACCCTTCTTTGGAGGCTGAAAACGGCGGAGGAGAAAACTCTTTTTCAATGGAGGAAAATTTGCGCTTTAAATAGAAGCAGGTCAGAAAAATAGGCACGCTCGATTTGGCGCATGATCGTACGCTAACCGTCCGTTATTAACTTGCAGGCCCAGCTTGCGGAATATGAAGCGTTGACCCGTGCATTTTACTTCGCGCACGGGCCCTTCCTCCCGTGCGTGAAGGAAATCGCACGGGTAGTGACAGAGCGCGGGAAATCAAGAAAATACAGTGGAACCGTGCGATTTAGCCGTGCACGGGCGCTTCCGCCCGTGCGTGAACAAATCACACGATTAACCACAGAGAGCAACAAACAAGAAGCTACAGGAAAACCATGCGTTTCCTTCATGCACGGTTCCGAAGAAACCGTGCATCAACCGTGCGTTAAGAAATTCGTCGAGCTCAGTTTGACGTTTCGCCTGCACAAATAAAATGCACGATCACAAAGAAGCATGTGCCAAGAGAATCCACGACCGTGCATTTTCCTCAATTCATAAATCCTCCCTTGGGGAAAACGCACCACCTGCACAGCAAAAACCAAAACTGGAGCACAAGCTCCCAGCACCCATACACAGTAAAAAAATGAACAAAAAAAAACCATAGGGAGCACCATGTGCTTACCCCCAACACTCGAATGTGCAATTTCACACCACAAGGGCCAAAATAGTGCACTTTTAGTGAAGTGAAGATCTACACAAACAAATATAACTTTTCCGATGGAAAAAGTAGTGCACACGCAGGAAAATAAGCCCAGCTGAGTCCAAAAAACCCTATATAAATCGGACTCATCACACCCCCCAGACTTACCTGTTTGCGCGTCCCGAGCAAACAAAATCTATGCAGATAGGGAAAATGATTTAGCTAGCATAGAAATTGTGATATGGAGTACCATGCAAAGTCGCATGCTCGTACGTGTAAAAATATAAATAGAGGAAATTTCTAAGTATGCAAAATAGCTTACACTTTTCACAATGCGTATCAACATTTTATTACTACTCAAAAATGGTATCACTGTGAATCTTCTGGTCACGCGTAGGAAGAAAGTAGGTAGGCCATTAAGGTGAGCTTTGACAAAGACGGGGGTTCATGATCACCTCCAAAAGAATCCACCAATTTCGGGGACCATACACTTGCCCGTTCACACTCTCTCCACGGTACTAGTTCGACTCAAGCGTGAATCTGTAAGACTTTAGGAGAATCGTGGGGCTTGGGTTACGGTGAGGTAAACAAAGATAAACATAAAGGCTATGCACCTAACCCAAATGAGCGATCATAAAAAGAATCCCACTGCTAAGCAAGATACACGCGGGTACACCACACTCCCAGACTTAATTTTTAAAATATGGGTGTGTGCACCGCCTACTCCAATTACAATCACATCTCCAATAGGATTTTCAATCATGTTTTTTATTTTATTTTACTTTTCATTTTCACATATATATATTTTTTTTAAATCATTTTCTTTTCTTTAAACAGTTTCAGCAAATAGAAGCTTTGGAACACATCCACCTAATCACATGTAAAATCATCACATCAACACTCCAACATGAAAAACGTAAAACACTAAAGCTCGACTTGGGTGTGCGACTAGGATCGACTATGAGGCATTGGTGAAATAATTGTGGAGCTGAATCAAAAGAAGGGTAGGCACAACGGGGCTTGGCAATGATAAGATGTTAGGAATGGTACAAAGCTCAACCGGGCCAAAATGATGGCCTACATCATGCTCACGCTCGACTAACCATGCACCAATGCTTCGAGAGTAGCTTGGGGCAAGTTCTTAGCCACCGAGAAAGCTGATCCTTCCTCCCGACTTGAGCAAAACGAGTCTAGTGACGGCTACACACAACCCTACACTACCGTTTGATTCACACCGTATTCACCAATTTTTGAGTAGAATAAAAAGTCTTTACGCAGATAGAAAAATTATAAAACTATAAGAATACAGAAAAATTAAATCTACTCCAATTTCTACACGAGACGAGAGCACTCGACTAGGAGCACAGCATGGTCAACATTTTACTCCGTCTCACAATCCTATGCCAGCACAATAATTTTCCCAAATCATACAAAAGAAACAAGTTTAACTCGCAGCATGGTAACAGCTAAGCACACGCTCATGTGGGTGCAGTGGTGTGCGATGCAATGAACTAATCAAAATAAAACTATAAAAGCTTCTAGTTTGCACATGAAATGTGCACGTGCAAAAGGTAAGACATACTGACTCTCCCCCAGACTTAAACTAAGCTACACAACATATGATATGGAAATTTAAATCAAATAGAGACAATGGAAGAGGTTACCCAATGCTTAGTCAACGAGCTTACCAGAAGACGCTTGAAAAACACAGAAGCAGGTCCGCCATACGAAGAATCACAACCCCACCAACACGAATTTACCATGAATACCTGCAGGGGTGAGCTCCGCAAAAACAAAAGAAAAATATACAATATGCATAGAAATACTAAACTAAGATAAACATAAAAAAATAAAAATGCAGTAAATGAAAGCTAACTACTGGGGTTAATGTCATCCAGTACGACTTATTCGAAAAACGAAAAGTAATAGCTAATGAGCCTATGAAAAGAAAAGTGCACATGCAACTGTTCCATTATCCGTCGCGATAATGGGTACATATACGGAGATAAAATAGTTACCCCTCTACATAAATAATAGTACCTACCCAACACAGGTAGAGGAAATAGAAAATAAGAAGAGGAGGAGCACTGGTCCTCGCCCATCTTATCACAAAACATATCCTCGCCTAGCAAGGCATCATCAACCACAGATGTGTAGGAAGCGATGGCAACGGCATGAACACCAGGCTCATCATCATCCCAGCGTACCCGTGGAGACTCAACCTGCACAGGCTCGTATAAAGAAGGTGGATCAAGTAATAAAAGAGAAGAAGAACTAAAATAATCAGAATAAGGGAGAGTGATCCCGGTATCACTCTCAGCAGGATCCAGGCAGAGATCATTGTCAGTATCATATGAGTCGTATCGTGGGAAATCCGAGAACTCGATGTCCACGGTGGTAAGGGGTACAACCCATCCAATACGGAGGTGCAAACCTCCGCATCGAAAAGGGAACATTCCTCATCCCACCGGGGTGTATAAAAGTGTTTCGAAGATCCACCTTCTCCGTCGGAGATAGTAGAGTCATCATCCCATGTTGGCGCAACCTCAGGCACCGAATCATCCAAAAATACGGCATCATCAACCGATTCTCAAGAAAAAGGAGTAGCAAACTCAGGCAAAAATTGTGGAGGGGCGAAACTGCTCTCAAAATCGAGCACTGAATGAGCAGGCCCCATAGCAAAATTAGTCACAGACGCCACCTCGTTGACAGGAATAATCTCTACGTCCCATACAGGAGCGCCCATGAATTACTGATCCTATTTTTGCTAGCTACCATAAGAGTAATCGTCATCACTCAAGGGAAGCTCATAAAAAGGGAGCGAGGGACCCATGATGGATCTGTATGCAGGGAGAGATTCTTCTGTAATCTCAACGGGTAAAGAGCGAGCAAGGTGCGCGATGTTAGTGTATGGGCCAGGCAACACCCTGGTAGGCCTGTCCACAACAGTCTTCCGCGAACGGGAGGTTGTTGCGCGCACGCCCTCAGAGGGAGAAGGCTCGCACAAGCGAGGGCAATCCTTCACCATGTGGCCTACACTTTCACATAACAAACATCTAATACAATACTCGGCTTTCATATCAGCCATGGCGTCGATGTATCGGCGCAAAGTGTCATAGAGACGTCTCTCGGCTATAGAATACATCACGAACAAAAATATTTGCTGAAAAAGTGCTACACATCTAGAATATAAATAGCACGGACTTGCTATCTAATCCAAAAATCAGAAAAGGGCAAAACAAAATAAACAAAATAAAGATTCTAACAACTAAAGCAAAGAAGAAACATGAAATATACAAATGGAAAAGGTCTTCGATCTACTATCTCCCTCTCCAAAAACTCACACAACTGTGTTCCCCGGCAACGACGCAAAAAACTTGATGCGTTGAACGACAAGTGTACCGATCGCACAAGTAATATAAAATGGGTGAATTTTCCCAAGTATCGATCTCTTCAAGGAACACAGTAAGGGGGAGTTAATTTCAAGGAGGACTTGAGATTGAAGTACTTAAGGCAGAGTTAACTAAGGGGGGTTTTTAGAGTTGCGGAAAAAGAAAATAAAACACTAATAACTACTCCTATGCAACGCCGCTATGCGATGCTTCGCCAGGCAGTATGGAAGACTACACGGGCTGCTATGCACAAAATTGCTGGGCTGATGGATGAGTAGGCTTGAGGATGAGGTGGTTAGAATGACGGAATGAGGGTCGAGAGCACCTCTTCGCTACGCACGCCTCTAACAATTACTAGAGTGGCAAAATCGGATGTGGCGGCGGATGGAAACAAAGGCTCCTCTCAAACAACTAAAGAAGTAAAGCAATACAGAATCACAAAGACATGAATCTAATACAGCATACAACTAAAGAGCGACAACATCTACAAATGAAGTTTTAACACACATATACAACAAGAAAGCAAGAACATGTCAAGAGATCGACCGAATCCGAAGTCTTGCTAAGGGTTCACGGAAGGAATCGCCGGGTTGTCAATACGAGTCCTAGCTCGGTCCTCAACTGCGTACGAGGTAGAGAAGGCTGTCACTACCGTCCAATGGACTCGTCTTCGTGTCATGATGCGGAAGAAGGTTGCAAGCTTCCCTTTTCTTGTTGGCTATGGCATCAAACTTGAAATGGAGCTTAAAAGATGAAGGAGAAGGCCGAGAGGAAGCTCCGACTTGAATATGGCATTGAAAGCTTGCCCGGAGCACCTCCCTAAGGTGGAAGATGAAGGGAAATGGATGAACCCTTCCTTGGAGGCGGAAAACGACGGAGGAGAAAACTCTTTTTCAATGGAGGAAAATTTGTGCTTTAAATAGAAGCAGGTCGGAAAAACAAGCATGCACGGTTAGGCGCACGACCATGCGCTAACCGTGCATTATTAACTTGCAGGCCCAGCTTGCGAAATATGAAGCGTTGAGCCGTACGTTTTACTTCGCGCAAGTGGTGGTTTACCCTCATTTCTTCTTGTCCGACGTGATGGTAACTGTTAAGTTTTTTTATTGATCCTTAAAACTTTCTGTGTTCTGTCTTTTCAAAGTTATTCCTATGATTAATCATCTTTGATGATCACTTGATGTTGTAAGATCTTGTCATGGTAAACTCAAATCTGATGTTTAATCATTTTGAAGTGTCTTATTGATGGCTTTAATCGCCTTATCTATCGTTGTTGAATGTGTTAGAGTTTATCTAGGATTGTAAATCGTTCCTAAGAGTTGATCAATCACGTCTTTAATCTAGAAATGTCAAGTAGAATCTGATGTGCCAAGTCTCGAGATATATGTGTTTGTTTTTTGTGGTTTTTCTTGATTGCGGGAGTTAGTGGACGCAACCACCTCCGCAATATCTGTTTCCTTTATTAGTACCTCATGGAAGTCTACCATATTTTGGGCATCTGCGGTATATGGTGGAGTGTATGAGTCTTCCATGCAGTTAGATGGATATTATATTCGTGAGGGTGTGTTCAGTTGAGTGACCACCTCACCCATGTTTTTTTTGGGTAGAGTCGACCACAAGTGCCTAATAAATGTTATGCAATTTCTTCCTTATGATTTACTCATGTTTGTCACCTTATAGCCGTGTGCATCTAGTGTATTTATGATGTATGTGACGATTCACGTAAGTGTTCTTTTCCTATTTGATGCTTTACTTTTGTACTCTACTTCAGTACTTTTGGTATTGGGTTAGTACCCCATTTGACCCTTTGTTTATGTTGGCTTATTTTTCTGCCACAATTTGTATATTCTTGTTGAGGTGTTCTCTCTTTGGAATGCCTCAGGTTCAGAGCACTTGCAGATAGTGGAGCTGGTTTTGAAGTTTCTGGGCAGCAGTGTTGGCTGTGGTTTTCACCTCGATGTAGCAAGGTAGTTGGTTGTTTTAGTTTGCTTACCTAGTTCAGACATACTTCTATTTTTATGTGGGTTCGTTTCAGATTGTTGACGCCCACAGGATAGACGGTTTTTTGGATACCTTGCTAGCTGCTTCATTTTCTTTTTGTGGATGTGGATTACTTTCTCTTTGAGATGTTTTACGTGTAACGCCCCGAAAATCGTTATCGAGCTGGTCGCTTCTAAAAGTAATTTTGGTGCCTGTATAGGGGTACAGGCCTAGGACACGGGCGTGTACAAGGCCGTGTCTTGCTTGGTGTTTTGGCCAGCTGTATCCCGAGAAGGACACGACAAGAAACACGGCAGAATGACACGGGCGTGTCATTTGACACGGGTGTGTGCCTACCCGTGTCAGTACCCGTGTTCCCTAGAGTCGTGACAGTTGGCGTGACGGTTATTCGTGACACGCCTCCGGTCACAGGCGTGTCCAAGACCCGACACAGGCGTGTCAGGTTGAGACACGGGCGTGTCTTGCCCGTGTGGTTTTTTTTGCGTTCGATGATCGTGCCAGGATCGAGGCACACGTCCTGGGACACGGCCGTGTGCGAGGCCGTGTTTGGCCCACGTTTGAGGATTTCTATACAGATCTGAGCCGTTCGTTTTCTTTAAGTAAGTTCTGATGGCCCATGCGTGTTCCTGCTCTGTTAAGGCCAGGAATGGTGGTTTAACTCCTCATTTCTCCCTTAAGATTTCTCTTTACAAGGAGTTAGAGCAAGGAGGAAGAAGGAGGAGGATTTTGGCCACCGGTGGAGCATCGGAGCACCGTTTAGAGAACCGAGAGAGGATCCGTGGAGGAAATCCCGTTGCGAAGACTTCTATCCGTGTAATTTTCCATGGCACAAAAGCATACTACAAGGGTAACGATTCTCTACTTGAGCATGTGAAGCTCTCTTCCTTTTTGCATAGGGAAAACCCGCTCCCGCGAGTGTGCGGCGAGTGTGCGGTGTTCCTTGGGGTTGACGGGAATAGTCCCCCTTGTGTTGCATATAAAGTTCGGAATTGAAGTACGGACATAAGCATTGTGTGTGAAGCCTACCCGGACAGGTTGGTCTGGATCGGTGATGTTGCATTTATTATGGTTTGCCGGAGAAGACTCCGTGCTTTGGGTTTTCGGTTTTCTACGCGGTAGATTGCAGCAGGGATCCTTGGGGTTTAACTCCACGGCACACCTGGAAAACTAAGCGGAATCGTTGTTCTGCTAACTTGGCGGTCTGGGAACCGACCTTGAACATAACTGGGTTATGTGATTGTTTGGAAATGGCAGGATCCGAGAGAAGCTTGGCTCGTGCATACGTCTTAAGGTGTACTATGCGTTGTGAGCAACGAGCAAGTGGAATAGGACCTGAGCTATGTGGTTCGGTGCGAGAGGCCTGAAAAGGGGACTGGCCGTTGGCATAGTCGGGAGCCTTAGACAGTGGTCAGAAAGGCTAAAATTCTCACGTTGTTGCCATCCCAGGGGTGGTGGTGAAGACGCTGAAGTGTCAGGATTCACCGATAATGTGCCCTGAGTGCACAGGGTGTTTGGCCGTGCGAGCCTACACTTGTGGCTAGCATGTTTGTACTATATTATTTTAGCTGGGCAAATGAATTGCAGGGAAGGAGCACCGCCGTCCCGATTTAGGGGCGGGGTCGTTATAATTTGGTCGGCTTTTGGCTGACTGTTGCTTTGTTTTCCACCGTGCGGTGGAATGTTGCTTGCAGGTGCTGCGGAGCCGAGTACCAAATAGCGGGCTGGAGCCCATGTTGCTGTGCTGGCCCTAGAAGGCCAGAGCGAATAGTTGTACTTTATTTTGTCATGTGTGGCCGGCCTGCGTGTAACGCCCCGAAACTCAAAGGAGCAGAGGGGAATAATTTGGGCCAGTTTGAGTTCTGGCTGCAGGCACACGGCCTGGGACACGGGCGTGTCCCAGGGCGTGTCCAGCCTGTGTCGACACTAAGGCGTGAAGTCGACACTTTGGTCTCGACATTATGTCGAGACCGGGCACACGGCCTGCGACACGGGCGTGTCGCAGGGCGTGTCGACCCGTGTCGACACTTAGCCGTGAAGTCGACACAGTGCTTCGACGTTGTGTCGAGACGCGGCACACGGCCTGCGACACGGGCGTGTCGCAGGGCGTGTCAACCCGTGTCGACACTCGTCCCGCGAAGTCGACACTTTGGTGTCGACAGTGTGTCGAGACATGGCACACGGCCTGCGACACGGGCGTGTCGCAGGGCGTGTCGACCCGTGTCGACACTTAGCCGCGAAGTGCCGAGACCTTGTACACGGCCTGGAGCCCAGGCGTGTCAAGGTGACACGGGCAAGGACACGGGCGTGTCCTAGAACCCGTGCAGTGCTCGGGTTGAAAACGGGAGAAAATCATGGGGTACACGGCCAGCTACACGGCCGTGTCAGATGGAACACGGGCGTGTCAGCTCGAACACGGGCGTGTTCGATACCCGTGTGAGGTTCCAGGTGATTCGATTTTGACGGCGAATGAGGCACACGGCCCTGGACACGGGCGTGTGCCAGGCCGTGTTCGGTCCAGATTGGGCATTTCAGTCCCGAATCGAAGCCGTTCATTTCTTTGACTGAAGATCCAACGGCTGGGGGTTGTTCCTGAAGGGATATACCCGGGTTTTGACTTAGAAAACCCTCACTTTTTCCACTTGTTCTCTCTCCAAACCCTTGGAGAAAGAAGAGCTAAGGCAAGAAGAAGAGGAGCTAGATCCGCCATTGGAGGAGCTTCGGAGCTCCGAATCGCAAGCCGACTCCGGATCCACGGAGGCAACGCAAGTGCGGTGATTTCCATCCGATTACTTTTCGATGGCGCCAAAGAGGACCGCAAGGGTAACGATCCTCATCTTGAGCATGAGTCGCTCTTTTTCTTTGCATAGGAAGCCCGCTCTCGCGAGTTTGCGGAGAGTTGGAGGCGTTCCTTCGGGTAGATATGTGAAGTCCCCGTTGTTTAGAGTCCGTATGCGAGAACGGACATAGGCATTTTGGTTGAAGCCTACCCGGACATGTTAGTTCGGATCGGTGATGTTGCATTGCATAAGGCCGGAGAAGACTCCGTGCTATTTGGTGTTTTCGGGTTTTCTACGCGGTAGATTGCAGCAGGGAGCCTTGGGGACTAACCCAAAGGTGCACCCGGAAAACTGGGCGGACACGAGGTCTTGCCAACTTGGTGGCCTGAGTGCCAACATGAACATAACGGGGTTATGTGTCTTGCGGTAGAATGGGAATCGGTGAAAGTTTGACCCGCGCAAATGGCTTAAATTGCCGTTGCGATGTGAGCACGGGTTAGATGGAGCCGTACCCGCTTTATGTCGTTCGGGTTAGAGAGACCTAAAGGTACATGGCACTCGCCGTTGGCATAGATGGGGGTCTTCGGTGGTCAATGGCTTAAATTGACGTGACCAATACCATGAAGACGAATTGCTCATAGGAATGGCCGTCTAAGTGGCGGTGGTGAGTCCGGAATGTTAATGGCTTTAATTGTCGTGACATCGACCGGTTCACCGAGAATGTGCCCTGAGTGCACGGGGCGTGTGGTCGTGCGAGCCAACGCCTGTGATGAAATGGCTATGGTTATAATTTGCTCGCTTATGCTAATGAAATGCAGGGAAGGAGCATCGCCGCCCCGAGTTGGGGGCGGGATCGTTATAATTTGGTCAGCATTGCTGACCGTTGCCTTGTTTGCCACCGTGCGGTGGTTTGTTTACTTGCAGGTGCGGCTGGACCAAGCGGTCAATAGCGGGCTAAAGCCCTTTTTGCGAAGCTGGCCCTCGAAGGCCCAAGTGGAAATGTTTTATGTTTTATTCATGTATGGCCGGCCTGCGCGCCGAGGTTTGTAAATCATGTAAAAGACAAGTGAAACATTTTGTAAGGTCTTAAGGCCGACTTTTGAGTATTTTGTAATAACATTCCTGTTATCTTGTTAGTGGACATTCATGCTTATTGCTGGGTTCTTGTTTTGCAACTTTTATAAACTGCTTCCGCTAGAATGCTCTGTGTAGGACGTTGAGATTGGTTGGATGGTTTCCATACGTAACCACCCGGTCTGTCTGTGGTATATGGCGTCGGGCCCCGGCCGGACCTACTGCTATATGCTATGCGACGGATAGGGGGTGTTACAATTTGGTATCAGACTACTGGTTTTGGTTGGGCTTGAATTGAATTCGTGGGCGAATTCTTTTTAAGGGGTGGTGAGCACATTGTGTGCGTCATCGTTATAACAGTAAAAAGAACCCATGAATGTCCACTTAGGAATGAAAATACTCGTGCTTGAGGAACCTGCGTGTTCCTATAATTGCTGTTTGCAATTTATTTGGTCGCTTAACGGTGTTTTGTACCACTATAGGTGACCCGAAGTGGTGCTGGGCCGTCAGAACGCCGAGTTTCTGAGGCAAGTAGTGCACCGGATGTTGCTCCTGCACCACCTCTGTCGGCTGAAAATATACGATTGGTTGCTGAAGCGGTGTTGGCCGTGATAAATGCGCAGCCTGGGAGGCAAGCGCAGCAGCCCGCTCCTGTGATGGAGCAAGTACCTCTTCAAGAGGCTGAGCCGAGGAGGATGGAGCAAGTGGTTGTAGAACCAATAGTGCCAAGGAGGGCGACTGAGAGGCAGTTGAAGCATGTAATGAGCTTTAACCCTCCGTTATTCTCGGGGTTGGGAACCCCATCTCAGGCTGAAGACTGGCTCTCTAGGGTGAAGAGAGTCATGACAGCGACGGAGACGGAGGAGTGGCAGATGACCACCATTGCTACGTTCCTGCTGGACGGTGAAGCAAGGATGTGGTGGGAAGGTTTGGAGCTGCATCATCTGCGAGGTAGACAACTGATAGACGTTCCGATGGAAGAATTCTCGGGATTGTTCTTGGCAAGATACCTCCCTTCTACTCAGAGGATCTCGATGGAGAATGAATTCCTGAAGTTGGTGCAGGGTGAGAGGAACGTGGATGAATATCTCCACGAGTTTACGCGGTTGAGTCGTTATGCTAGCTCCACCATCATGGATGAGGAGCGCAAGACTAATCGTTTTTATGAAGGCTTGAGGGATGAGCTGAGATTGTTACTGTCGGGGCCAATGACGCAGGGTTTCTTAACCTTGGTCAATACTGCCCGGTCCTTGGAGAAGGACATGAAGAGTGTGCAAGCGAAGAAAGGCTTGGTTGAAAAGAAATCTGAGTTTAAAGTGCCGACTACTTCGAAGTCTGGCTATCGGAGAGCTTTCAAGAAGCATAGGACTTCGGGTCCAGCTCCTTCTGGTGCTTCTGGGGCGACTACGAGTCGGACCCCGGGCGCGTGCTTTACTTGTGGCAAGACGGGGCATTTCGCCCGTGATTGTTGGAGCGGACGTCCTAAGTCCGAGAGGAGGCCGGGAGCCACTTATGAAGAAAAGGGAAAGGCGGTGGAGTCGACCGCATCCCATTATGCTCCGGCCCAACCAAGGGTCTACAATCTTGGCCAACAGGAGGCCATTAAACAAGCTGATGTGGTGACAGGTACGGTTTAATTTATAGCAAGTCAATTCCTTTATATGCTTGTTATGCACATGTTACCTTACCACTACTTGTTTAGGATTTGTGTTGATTTGTGAAAATCTGGCACGAGCACTCTTTGATACGGGAGCTTCACACTCCTTCTTGTCCGAAGGATTTATATTACGCATCGGAGTCCCTTCTTCAATGGCGAAGGATAAGTTGGATGTGTTGTTGCCAAATGGGTGTTCGATGCGAGCGGATAGAATCTGCGAGGTTAAGATTCGTATTGGAGAGCAGGAGTTTGACCTGCGGGCGTCCTTACTTCCGTTGGTGGAGTTCGACGTCATATTTGGAATGGACTGGCTCTCGGAGCAGCAGGCCCATATAGATTGCGGTAGCAAGGAAGTAAAGCTGGGAGCAAGTCGTGAGACGACTTTTACGGGCTTAAAGGGGTCGAGCAAGACGTTGATGTCTGCTCTTCAGGTGGTGAAGGCGGTTCGTGCCGGAGCAGAGCTGTTCTTTACACTAGTGGAGGTTGCAAAGCCGAAGCCCGCGATGGATTGTATTTCAGTGGTATCGGAATACCCTGATGTGTTCCCCGCAGATCTTCCTGGAGCCCCGCCATAACGGGAGATAGATTTTACGATCGAGCTAGTGTCAGGTGCAAAGCCTGTGTCACGATCTCCGTATCGGCTAGCGCCTAAGGAAATGGCGGAGCTGAAAGTTCAACTGCAAGAGTTGTTGGAGCAAGGGTATGTGCGCCCGAGTTCTTCGCCTTGGAGCGCACCGGTCCTCTTTGTTAAGAAGAAGGACGGAAGCTTGAGGTTGTGTATTGATTATCGGGAGCTAAATAAGCTGACTGAGAAGAACAAGTATCCGATCCCCCGGATTGATGATCTCTTTGATCAGTTAGTCGGGTCGACAGTGTACTCGAAGTTAGATCTCAAGTCTGGGTACTATCAGCTGCGGATAAGGGAGAGTGATATCCCTAAGACAGCGTTTAGTACGAGATAAGGGCATTATGAGTTTACGGTCATGCCGTTTGGGCTGACTAATGCGCCGTCGGTGTTCATGGATTTGATGAACAGGACGTTCAGGGAGTACTTGGACCATTTCGTGATCGTCTTCATCGACGATATTTTGGTGTACTCGCAAAGTGAGGAAGATCACTTCAAGCATCTTCATTTGGTGCTGGAGACGCTAAGGAGAAACCAGTTGTATGCCAAGTTCTCGAAGTGCGAGTTTTGGCTATCCTCAGTAGCGTTCCTCGGGCATATAGTGAGTGGAGAGGGTATTGCGGTGGATCCGGCGAAGATTGTTGCGATACGGGAGTGGCCTGAGCTTGCTACGGTAGCAGATGTCCGGAGCTTTTTGGGGCTTGCCGACTATTATAGGCGCTTCGTAGAGAACTTCTCGCGGATAGCGTTACCTCTCACTACTTTGACGAGGAAGGATCATAAGTTCGTTTGGACGCCGGAGTGCGCGCGAGCTTTTGAGGAGTTAAAGTGTCGGTTGACCACGGCGCCTGTGCTGAGTTCGCCGGTTGGAACCGAAGGCTATGAGATATATAGCGATGCTTCAGGCAGCGGTTTGGGTTGTGTGCTACTGCAGCACGGAAGCGTGATAGCTTATGGCTCGAGACAGCTAAAAGTGCACGAGAGGAATTATCCGGTCCATGACTTGGAGTTAGCGGCCGTGATTTTTGCCTTGAAGCTGTGGAGACACTATTTGTACGGTGTGAAGATTGATATCTACACCGATCACAAGAGCCTAAAGTACCTGATTGATCAGAAAGATCTGAATATGCGGCAGCGTAGGTGGATGGAGTTCCTGGGGGACTATACTTTTAAGATCCACTACGTGCCTGGCAAAGGGAATGCGGTTGCGGACGCGTTGAGTCGCCGAGCCCCAGCTCAAGCGAATTGGCTATCAGTGCATGATGAGCGGTTGGTGCAGGAGCTGGAGGCGTTGGAGATTGTTTGTGTGGATAGACAATCTAGTGCTGAAGCAGTGCTGAATTGGACTGAAGTCCAATATGACCTGGCTGATCGGATTCGGCAGGCTTTGGATATGGATGCTCATATGAAGCAGTTCATGATAGAGGCTCTGGATGGGTCAAATTCCCAATTCGTTGTGGAGGACGGATTGTTGTGGAAAGACGGTCGTTTGTGCGTCCCAAGTGTGAGCAGTTTACGGGCGGAGTTGTTGTACGAGGCGCACCATACCAAGTACTCGATTCACCCGGGGAGCACGAAGATGTACCGTGATGTTAAGAAGCTATTTTGGTGGCCGGGTTTGAAAAAGGATGTGGTGTTATATGTAGCAAAGTGCCAAACTTGCGCCTTGGTAAAGGCGGAGTGCCAAAAGCCGGGAGGATTTCTTAAGTCCTTGCCTATTCCGGAGTGGAAATTCGACGACATCTCTATGGACTTTGTGCATGGTTTGCCAAGGTCGCAGAAGGGGAACGACGCCATTTGGGTGGTGGTCGATCGATTAACAAAGGTGTCGCATTTTATTCCGCATAGGAAGGATGATCCGGTGGAGAAGCTGGCAAAGCTTTATGTGGATAACATAGTGCGGCTTCATGGTGTGCCCCGTAGCATCGTGAGTGACCGTGATGGGCGGTTCACGTCCAATGATTGGAGGCTGGTGCAGCAAATGTTGGGAACAAAGCTGAAGTTTAGCACAGCCTTCCATCCGCAAACTGATGGGCAGACCGAGAGGGTCAATAGAACCATGGAAGACATGCTTCGCATGTGTGTCTTGGACTTTGGAAAGCAATGGGAGGACCACCTTTATTTGGTGGAGTTCGCATACAACAATAGCTACCAAGCAAGTATTCAGATGGCGCCTTTCGAGGCCCTTTATGGTAGACGATGTCGCACGCCGTTGTCTTGGTTAGAAACGGGCGAGTCGAAGTTGTATAAGCGATCGGAAGTGGAGGATGCTACTTCGTTGGTGAGAACCATTCGGGAGAGGTTGCTTATCGCTCAGGACCGACAAGCAAAGTACTATAATGCCAAGCACAGGAACGTGGAGTTCGCTGTGGGCGATTATGTATACTTGAAGATCAAGCCGTTCAAGGGTGTCTCGCGGGTGCGGCGATTGAAAAAGCTAAGCCCGAGGTACCTTGGACCGTTCGAGGTTCTGGAGCGAGTAGGAGAAGCGGCCTATCGGCTGAAGCTTTCAGTGGAGCTAAGTGGATTACATGATGTATTCCATATTTCGGTGCTTCGGAAGGCGGTGCAAGAGCCTACGCAAGTGATCGCGGCCAATCAAGTGCCGGTGGATAGTGGGCTAACGACAAAAGTCAAGCCCGTGCGGATTGAGGACTCGGAGGTCAAGCGGCTACGCAATAAAGAGATCAGGATGGTCAAAGTCCGGTGGGACAATTGCGGTCGTGAGGAGCTCTCTTGGGAGCGAGAGCAGACGATGCTTGACGAATATCCGGAGTTGTTCCGCTCAGGTACAAATTTTAGTTTTGTACATGTTTTTCCCTTTATGTAATTTCGTGGGCGAAATCCTTTTAAGAGGGGTAGAGTTGTAATGCCCCGAAACTCAAAGGAGCAGAGGGGAATAATTTGGGCCAGTTTGAGTTCTGGCTGCAGGCACACGGCCTGGGACACGGGCGTGTCCCAGGGCGTGTCCAGCCTGTGTCGACACTAAGGCGTGAAGTCGACACTTTGGTCTCGACATTGTGTCGAGACCGGGCACACGGCCTGCGACACGGGCGTGTCACAGGGCGTGTCAACCCGTGTCGACACTCGTCCCGCGAAGTCGACACTTTGGTGTCGACAGTGTGTCGAGACATGGCACACGGCCTGCGACACGGGCGTGTCGCAGGGCGTGTCGACCCGTGTCGACACTTAGCCGCGAAGTGTCGAGACCTTGTACACGGCCTGGAGCCCAGGCATGTCAAGGTGACACGGGCAAGGACACGGGCGTGTCCTAGAACCCGTGCAGTGCTCGGGTTGAAAACGGGAGAAAATCATGGGGTACACGGCCAGCTACACGGCCGTGTCAGATGGAACACGGGCGTGTCAGCTCGAACACGGGCGTGTTCGATACCCGTGTGAGGTTCCATGTGATTCGATTTTGACGGCGAATGAGGCACACGGCCCTGGACACGGGCGTGTGCCAGGCCGTGTTCGGTCCAGATTGGGCATTTCAGTCCCGAATCGAAGCCGTTCATTTCTTTGACTGAAGATCCAACGGCTGGGGGTTGTTCCAGAAGGGATATACCCGGGTTTTGACTTAGAAAACCCTCACTTTTTCCACTTGTTCTCTCTCCAAACCCTTGGAGAAAGAAGAGCTAAGGCAAGAAGAAGAGGAGCTAGATCCGCCATTGGAGGAGCTTCGGAGCTCTGAATCGCAAGCCGACTCCGGATCCACGGAGGCAACGCAAGTGCGGTGATTTCCATCCGATTACTTTTCGATGGCGCCAAAGAGGACCGCAAGGGTAACGATCCTCATCTTGAGCATGAGTCGCTCTTTTTCTTTGCATAGGAAGCCCGCTCTCGCGAGTTTGCGGAGAGTTGGAGGCGTTCCTTCGGGTAGATATGTGAAGTCCCCGTTGTTTAGAGTCTGTATGCGAGAACGGACATAGGCATTTTGGTTGAAGCCTACCCGGACATGTTAGTTCGGATCGGTGATGTTGCATTGCATAAGGCCGGAGAAGACTCCGTGCTATTTGGTGTTTTCGGGTTTTCTACGCGGTAGATTGCAGCAGGGAGCCTTGGGGACTAACCCAAAGGTGCACCCGGAAAACTGGGCGGACACGAGGTCTTGCCAACTTGGTGGCCTGAGTGCCAACATGAACATAACGGGGTTATGTGTCTTGCGGTAGAATGGGAATCGGTGAAAGTTTGACCCGCGCAAATGTCTTAAATTGCCGTTGCGATGTGAGCACGGGTTAGATGGAGCCGTACCCGCTTTATGTCGTTCGGGTTAGAGAGACCTAAAGGTACATGGCACTCGCCGTTGGCATAGATGGGGGTCTTCGGTGGTCAATGGCTTAAATTGACGTGACCAATACCATGAAGACGAATTGCTCATAGGAATGGCCGTCTAAGTGGCGGTGGTGAGTCCGGAATGTTAATGGCTTTAATTGTCGTGACATCGACCGGTTCACCGAGAATGTGCCCTGAGTGCACGGGGCGTGTGGCCGTGCGAGCCAACGCCTGTGATGAAATGGCTATGGTTATAATTTGCTCGCTTATGCTAATGAAATGCAGGGAAGGAGCATCGCCGCCCCGAGTTGGGGGCGGGATCGTTATAATTTGGTCAGCATTGCTGACCGTTGCCTTGTTTGCCACCGTGCGGTGGTTTGTTTACTTGCAGGTGCGGCTGGACCAAGCGGTCAATAGCGGGCTAAAGCCCTTTTTGCGAAGCTGGCCCTCGAAGGCCCAAGTGGAAATGTTTTATGTTTTATTCATGTATGGCCGGCCTGCGCGCCGAGGTTTGTAAATCATGTAAAAGACAAGTGAAACATTTTGTAAGGTCTTAAGGCCGACTTTTGAGTATTTTGTAATAACATTCCTGTTATCTTGTTAGTGGACATTCATGCTTATTGCTGGGTTCTTGTTTTGCAACTTTTATAAACTGCTTCCGCTAGAATGCTCTGTGTAGGACGTTGAGATTGGTTGGATGGTTTCCATACGTAACCACCCGGTCTGTCTGTGGTATATGGCGTCGGGCCCCGGCCGGACCTACTGCTATATGCTATGCGACGGATAGGGGGTGTTACTGCGAGCCGATGTATGGAAAACATTATTTAATTAAGTGAACCTCTGTAAGGTCATAAGGTCCTGTACCTTTCAGTGTATTTGTTTTCATTCCAGTTGTAGTGGTGTTGGATATTCATGATTATTGGATTCAATTATGGGTACTTTCAACTGTTTAACAACATCCGCTAGAATGCTCTGTGTTAGGACGAGTAGTCTTAATTGGACAATTTGGTTATTCATACGTAACCCTTCCGACTATCCGTGGTATATGGTGTCGGGTTCCAGCTGGAGATGGGGGTGTTACAATTTGGTATCAGACTTCTGGTTATGGTCAGGCTTAAATGAATTCGTGGACAAATTCTTTTAAGGGGTGGTGAGCACATGTGTGCGTCATCGTTATAACATCAAAAAGAACGCATGAATGTCCACTTAGGAATGAAAAATACACTTGTTTTGTGGAACCTGAGTGTTCGAATGATTGCTTTTAGCAATTTGTGTGTCGTCTAATCTAGGTTCTTTGCTATTATAGGCAGCTCGGAGCAGTGCTGGTCAATCGGAGCGTCCACAATCAGGGGAAAGTAGTGCACCGAGGGATGTGCCTAAAATACCTCCTTCAGCGGAAACCATCAGGTTGGTGGCTGAAGTAGTTTTTGCCATGATAAATGCCCAACCTGCAAGGCAAATGCATCACGCACCTCCTGTGAAGGAGCAAGAACTGGTTAGGGAGGCAGAGCCGAGAGTGGTGGAGTGCTTGGTGGTGGATCAGGTAGAGCCGAGGAGGGCTACGAAGAGACAGCTCAAGCATGTAATGGGCTTTAATCCTCCGAGGTTCGATGGGGTTGGAACGCCAGCTCAAGTCGAGGATTGGCTCTCTATGATAAAGAGGGTCTTGATGGCCACGTTAACGGAAGAGTGGCAGAAGACCACCATAGCGACCTTCCTTTTGGATGGTGAGGCGAGGCTGTGGTGGGATGAGTTGGAGTTTCATCTCTTAGTGGGAAGGCAGCTTGCTGATGTGCCTATGGTGGAATTATCAAGATTTTTCTTGGTCAGATATCTACCCTCTGCTCAGAAGCTTGAGATGGAAATTCAGTATCTTGGGTTGACTCAGGGAGCCAGAAGCATGGACGAGTATCTCCACGAGTTTACACGGTTGGGCCGGTATGCTGGTGCTATGTTTACGAAAGAAGAGAGGAAGACCAACTGATTTTATGAGGGTCTACGCAGTGACCTACAGTTGCTCCTTGTTGGGCCTAAGGCACATGGCTTCCTAGCCATGGTCAATTCGGCCCGGTTATTGGAAAAGGTTGTGAAAAAAGTCCAAGAGAAGAAAGACCTAGGGGAAAAGAAGGCAGAGTTCAAAGTGCCAAATGCAAAATCACGATTCCGCAGATGGAGCAAGAAGCAGAATACTTCGAACTCATCCCCTTCATCTGGTGCGTCGGGGGCAACCACAAGTCGAGTTCTAGGAGCTTGCTACAACTGTGGGAAGACGAGGCACTTTGCTCGTGAATGTTTGAGAGGACGTGCAAAGTCCGAGAGGAAGCATGGAGTGACATATGAAGAGAAAGGGAAGGCGGTGGAATCAACCTCGTCCCATCATGCTCCAGCCCAGCCTAGAGTTTATAATCTTATTCTGCAAGAGGCCATGAAACAAGCTGACGTGGTGACAGGTATGAGTTAAATTATAGCAGTTTAACTTTATGTAGTTGTTACCTTTTTATATGTTAGCCTATGTTTGTTGGTGCTAGGCTTCGTGTTGATTTTCAATCATCCGGCAAGAGCCCTGTTTGATACGGGAGCATCGCATTCCTTCTTATCCGAAAGGTTCATATCGCACATCGGGGCCCCTTCCTCGATGGAAAAAGACAGGTTGGATGTGTTGTTGCCCAATGGATGCTCAATGCGAGCGGATAAGTTCTGTGTGGTAAAGATTCAGATTGGGGACCAGGAGTTTGATTTGCGAGCGTTGGTTCTACCGTTAGTGGAGTCGACGTAATCTTTGGTATGGACTGGCTCTCGGAGCAGCGATCTTACATCGATTGCAACCGAAAGGAGGTTAAGTTGGGATTGCATACTGAACGGGAGACTATTTACGGGCATGAAGGGGTCGGGTAAAGTTTTGATGTCGGCCGTTCAAGTGATTAAGGCAGTTCGGTCTGGTGCAGAGCTGTTTGTCACTTCAGTGCAGGCTTCAACGCCTAGGCCAAGTCTGGACAGTATCCCAGTTGTGTCCGAGTATCCTGATGTGTTCCCATATTATCTCCCAGGAGCCCCTCCTCAGCGGGAGATTGATTTTACAATTGAGCTGGTAACGGGTGCCAAACCGGTGTCACGTTCTCCATATCGGATAGCGCCGCGAGAGATGGCGGAGTTGAAGGTGCAACTGCAAGAGTTGTTTGAGCAAGGGTATGTGCGTCGAAGTTCGTCGCCTTGGAGCGCACCGGTTCTTTTCGTTAAGAATGTTGAAGTTGGTGACCGGGCGGTCTGGCGGTCTCGCTTGGCGGGTTGATGACCACGTGGTTTTGCTGTTACTCTTCAGTGGTTTGGTTGCTGTGTGGTTTTGTCTGAGGTCCAAGCGGTCTAGCGGTTTATCTCTGGCGACTTGAAGACCGTGCGGTCTAGCGGTCTCCCATGGCGATCTCTCTCTCTCTCTCTCTGTGGCAGTAGCCGAGCGGTTAGCCCTTCTGTCTAACCGCGCGGCTTGTGCAGTTTGTGTCTGTATAGTCCGCTTGTGTCATGTAATTTTTTAGTCCCACACCTCTTATTTGTTTTCTCTCATCTCTCCTCCATTCTATATAAGGGAGGTCATACCTTTGTAATAGATACCTTTTTTGGATAATAAAGTTTCAGTTAAAACCACTTCCGGATTCTTTTTGTTCGGTTTTTACATGGTATCAGAGGCCTCGATATTCTCCTCCTGATTTTGTGCGCCTTTCCTGTCTGCGCGGCTTGCTTCGCCCGTATGCGCCCTATCCGCATGACTTCTTTCTCTTCTTTTCGTTGCCCTCTGTGTGCGCGACCTCTTTGTTACATGTGCTAAGTCGCCGCTTTTTATCGTCGCGGCCTGTTGCCTTATGTGCCTTGTTGGTCTTTGCTTTTGTTCGAGCGAACTATCTTCTAGCCGCTCGACTTCTCTCCCTCTGCTTGGGTCTGCGGCTTGGTCGTGGCTTTTCTGGCCGCTGGTATCTGCCCTCGTGACCGCTGCAGCTCTTCTTCTTCCTATCCGCGCGGATTGTTTCCTAACCGCACGGCTTCCCGTTGTTTGCTCATATGGCTCTTTATGATGCTTTACTGCCACCACTCCTGCCACCACCCCTGTTGCCCATCCATCTTCGCCTCTTCCTCCTACTCCTTTTGGGAACCTTGGCACCGTTTCCAAGCTTGTCGGCTCCAACTACCCAGATTGGAGCGTCTCTTTCACCTTTCTCCTCCGCTCGCAACGCAAACGCCACCATCTCGTTAATGACCCTCCTCCTACCACTTCACCTCTCTTTGATGACTGGGATGCGAGTGACGCGCTTGTGCATGCTTGGCTCGCTAACAGCCAATCCGTTGAGTGCCTTCCCATCATCCGTCATGATGAGACGGTCAAGGCCGCTTGGCTTCATCTTGCCGCTCTGTACTCCAAGGGGGCTCAGACGTCACGCATCTATACGTTGTATGCGGACCTCTTTGCCCATCCTACCTTGTCTCCTGCTGCTGTTACCAACAGGTTCAGGCTATTAGGGCTGAGATTCTTCAGAATCTCCCCTTTTCTGCGGATTTGGCTCAACAACACAAGCACTTCCAGGAGCTTCTGGTTGTGTGTTATCTGCTTCGGCTTCCTGATACTTATGACATGATCCGCCAGCAAATTCTGGGAGAGGCAGAATCTCCTTGTTGGGTACATTAGTCAAATGTACCTGATTTGAAGAAGCCTCACCTAACTCAATGATATGCATCATAATATATTTGATGTTTGTTTGAGTTACTTGTGCAGGTTAGGTATTCACTAGACTGAAGCTAAAAAGTTTCTAAGTCCATGTGTCGACACCAAGAGGGAAAGTGTCGACACTTGAGAAAGCTTGTGTCGACACCCAGACAAGCAGTGTCGACACTTGGAGTCATTGTGTCGACACCTGAGAAGAAGAGTCGACACCAGACAGAAAGTGTGGACACTTGGAGCTGTGTCGACACTCAGTGAAGAAGTATGCAGAAAAGCAGTGTCGACACTTAGCAGAAGTGTCGACACCTAGAAGAGCTAAGTCTACACCAGAAAGTGTCGACACTTGAAGATGTGTCGACACTCAGCAAAAGTCTGCAGAATCTAAGTACAAGTGTCGACACTTAACATAATGTGTCGACACTATGCTGAAGAGTCAGTATTTGAAGTAAGTGTCGACACTCAACACAATGTGTCGACACTATGCTGAAGAGTCAGTATTTGAAGTAAGTGTCGACACTCAACACAATGTGTCGACACTATGCTGAAGAGTCAGTATTTGAAGAAAGTGTCGACACTCAGCACAATGTGTCGACACACAACCAGGAGAGTCAACACTTGAAGAAAGTGTCGACACTTAGCACAATGTGTCGACACTTAATTGAAGACTCTACACTTGAAGAAAGTGTCGACACAAGGAGCTGTGTCGACACTTAGCAAAGAACAGAAAAATTACAAAATATTCTAAGTACAAGTGTCGACACTAAAGGAATGTGTCGACACTCAGCTGAAGAAACAAAAGTGAAGACTTGTGTCGACACCAAGAAGCAGTGTCGACACTTGACAGTTTCAACACGTGAAGATGTGTCGACACAAAGGAGATGTGTCGACACTTAGAAGAATACAGATTAAGAATGAAGTACAAGTATTTGTGTCGACACTCAATTTCAGTGTCGACACATGCAGAAGAATCTGTGTCGAGACATACAAGGAATTGTGTCGGCACCTTGTAGACTTGTGTCGACACTTACACAACATGTGTCGACACTTAGTCTATAAGTGTCGACACTTAAGAACAGAAAGTCTCGACACTATCTGACAGTTAGAGAATTTCAAGAAGTGACTGGTTGACATGACAGCTGCCGATCCAGCCGGTCTACTGCAACTGTCAGAGGAATCAGAAGTCTGTTATGAACCGGATCAGCCGGTTACCATGAAGGAAGCCTATAAATAGGCACTCATTGTTTACAGAAAGGGTGAGGAGTTGTGATTGAGAAACAAGAGTTACAACTTGAGAGAATACTTAAAGTAGTTGATCAGATTAAATCAAGAAGTGATACACAGAGGATCAACACAAGAAGATCTGTCAGTCCAACTGCAGATCTAAGAAGTTGGAGAGAGAGAGCTCCAATCAAGAATTCAGTCTTTGGAACTAAGGCTGAGAAGAAGGATTCAGAAACATCTGGATCTCAAGAAGCAGAGGTCAAGGAACAACTGCAGAAGATTCAGACTAATTCAGTTCTAACTCAAGAAGCTTTGAAGGAAGCTAAGTCAGTTTGGATCTAACTGAGTTCTTCCAAGAACTCTTCAAGAAACTCTCAACTCCTCTCTTATTTTCTGAGTTGTAGAGTTAGCTATTGTATTTCTATTTTAACTTGTAGGATCCATTGGATCTGAGAGAATTGTAAGCCTATATTATAAAGGCTGAGGGTAGGGCTTGATTGTCTGAGTGTAGGAGTTGAAGAACTCTGAGTGTAGGCCTTAATTGGCTGAGTGTAGGCCTGGGTGGCTGAGTGTAGGCCTTGGTGGCTGAGTGTAAGGCTTTGGGCCTGAGGTGTAGGAACCTAGTTGGGTTCTGAGCTAGTGGAGAAGTTTGGCCGAATCTAGTACACTGCTAGATAGGCGAAGGGGGAAAGTGGATGTACCCAAAGATTGGGGAACCACTATAAAATCTTGTGTATTCTATGCTGTGATTGTGCTGTGTTGTGAATTGCTGTGTTTGCTGTGAGAACTTATTCAGAAATCTGTGTTATAAACTGTTGTGCTGCCAACAAAGTTTTAAAAAGGTTTTGGTCACCTATTCACCCCCCCCCCTCTAGGTGTTTAGATACCATATCTTTCAAGTGGTATCAGAGCCAGGTTCCTCAAAACAAGGACTAACAGTCTAAGGAGATCCTGTTTGGCAGAAATAGTCTAAGTCAGAAAACAGATTCAAGAAATTCAAGAACTTCAAGAAACATGGGTTCTTATGAGAATCACAAAGAGTTGGGTTCCATGAAGTTACCCATATGCAGGAAGGAGATTTTTGGAATCTGGAAAGAAAGGGTTAGGCTATTTATGGAGGCCTCAGACCCTAGAATCTACATCACAGTCAAAGAGGGGCCCTATGTGCCCATGAAGATCTCAGTATTGGATGCAAATCAGAGGACTCCAAAGGATTTCTCTGAGATGACCAAGGATGAAATTGTCCTAGCCACTATGGACAAAAGGGCACAAAACATAATAGTAAGTGTCATTGATGATGCCACCTTCCAGAACTTAATTCACTGTAAGACAGCAAAAGAGATGTGGGACACTCTTATAGTCTATATGGAAGGTTCTGAAGAAGTAAGTCAAGATAGAAAGTCCTTGCTTAATCAAGAGTATGAGAGCTTTAGGCAAGGAAGAGGAGATAGCATCACTGAATGCTACAAAAAGTTCTATAGAATTGTTAATGAACTCATGTCCTATGGAAGAGAGTTCACTAACTATGAATTGAATGATAAGTTCTTAAGGTCCCTAACCAAAGATTGGGACACTAAGATCTGTGCCATCAGAGAAATGGCAAAGTTGGGAGAAATTCCTCCTCCCACACTGTTTGGCAAGTTGTTATCTTATGAGATGCAATTGTCAGTAAGAAAAGAGGAGGAAAAGTCAACAAGGACTGAACACAGGGAAAGGACTGTTGCCTTTAAGTCAGAAGTACCTAGAAAGAACAGGACTAAGTCATCAACTCCTCCTCCAGAGGTAGTTGAATCAGAATCTGATGAGTCTGTTAGCACTAAATCTACAAGCAGTGAAAGTGATGAAGATTTTGCTGCATTCACCAGACATTTTCAGAAATTCCTTAAGAAGAAACAGTGGAGGTCCAGACCTTCATATTCCAAAGGGAAAGAAGTCCAGTATCAGGAGAAGAAGCCTTCAAAGAAGGATAAGAAAAAGACAAAGACTAGTAAGGCAACTGGGTCTAAGATTGTGTGTTACTGCTGCAATAGACAGGGTCATGTTATTGCAGATTGTCCTGAAAGAAGGAAAGAATCCAGTGACAAAAAGAAGACTCACTTCAAAGGAAAGAAGGAGAAGTCCTTTGTTGCAAAGAATGAGAAGACTCTTTCAGACATTTCTTCTTCAGACACTGAGACAGATGCTGAAGCCTATATAGGGCTATTTGCTGAAGAAGAAGAAGAGTTTATGCAGATCATGGAATCAATCTATGAACAAGAAGAGTGTCAGTGCCAAGGACTGATGGCATTGACTGAAAGTACCAAAATCCTGGAGCAGCCAGGACCTAGTCAGGTACAATGTCCAACTCCAAGTTCAGATTTCAGTTCTTGTTCAGAGTCAGATTCATCTTCATCAAGTGATGGAAGTATTTCTGAATCTGAGGGAGATATTCATCAGCTCCTAGATGAATATAAAGTTCTGTTGCAAGCCTATAAGAAAAGCAAGTCCCTTGCCAAAAGTCAGGCAAAGGAAATTGCTGATCTAAAGGCAGCTGCAACAGACTTTCAGAAGGAATTTGATCAAAAGCTCAATGAGGTAGCCAGGCTGAAACACATTACTGTGATTCAGATGGGAACTATCACTTATAAAAATGATCAAATTAAGTTACTGGAGATAAATCTCCAGAAGGAAAGAGAGCTAGTTGCTAGGTTTTCAAAACCTAAATCAGTGCTACCCTTGATTGATGAATTTGTTCATCATAAAGGAAAGGCTGGATTGGGTTTTATTAAACCAGCTAGGACTGTTCAGGATCAGTCCAAGTCCAAGGGCAAAGCCCCAACATTCAACAAGCCTGCTGTAGTCAAAACAGCAAAGGTTGTACCTAAGCAAAGGTACAACAAGTTTGAATGCTGGTGTTGTGGCAAGGTTGGCCACTTTGCCTTGGATTGTTGGCACAATGCCAGTGCCAAGTTGAGTAGCAAGTTACCTGTTGGAAAGCCAGCAGGTAGCTATGTCAAATTGCAAACTAACAATCACCAAGGACCCAAGTTTACTTTGGGTTCTAAGGTTCATTAATTTGTTTTGCAGGTGAATCCAAGTGGCCATACCCCAACATGGTACTTGGATAGTGGATGTTCCAGACACATAACTGGAACTAGGGGACTACTGAAGGACTATATTCCAATCAAAAATGGTCCTAAAGTGACCTTTGGTGGTTCTGAAAAAGGAATCATCAAAGGGTTTGGTAACATTTCTTCAAACCTTGTTACCATTACTCAAGTGGCTTATGTTAAAGGTTTGAAACACAATCTTATAAGTATAAGCCAATTAAGTGATGTAGGGTATGACATCTCATTTGTTAAAAATGGTTGTCATATCAAGAGGTCAAGTGATCAAGAGATCATTTTGACAGGATATAGAAAGAGAAATGTCTATTGTTTAGACATTATGGTTGAGAACAATAGTTCTCCAGTTTGTCTTGTAGCTGATGAGACAGTCTCTCAATGTGTCAAATGGCACAAGAGGCTTGCTCATCTTAATTACAAGACTATTGGCAAACTCTTTAGTAAAGAGTTAGTGAGGAATGGTCCTCAAGTTAAGTGTGTCAAAGATGGCATTTGCTCAGCTTGTCAAAAGGGCAAGCAGACTAAATCCACCTTTAGAAGCTTAGACAACAAAGATGCTGTGAGGTGTTTATACCTCTTGCATATGGATCTATTTGGTCCAATGCCAGTTCACAGCTTAGGTAGGAAGGTCTATACCTTTGTAGTTGTTGATGACTACTCAAGGTTTTCCTGGGTGTTCTTCTTAAAGCAGAAATCTGAAACACCTAGTGTCTTCTATAGTTTTGTTAAGCAAATTCAGAATGAATTGAACTGTACAGTGGTCAAAATTAGAAGTGACCATGGTACTGAGTTTCAGTCTGAAAGCATGACAAAGCTGTGTGAAGACTATGGGATATTTCAAGAATTCTCTTCACCTAGAACACCTCAGCAAAATGGCATTGCTGAAAGGAAAAATAGGACCTTGATAGAGGCTGGTAGAACCCTATTAAGTGATTCATCACTGCCAGAGTATTTCTGGGCTGAAGCAGTTAACACTGCATGCCATGTGATAAATAGGGCTACCATCACTAAAAGGTTAAATAAGACCCCCTATGAAGTTGTGAAAGGCAGGAAACCAAATTTATCCTACATTAGGATCTTTGGTTGTAAATGCTACATACTTAACAATGGAAAGTCTTACCTAACTAAGTTTGCTGCCAAGTCCCAAGAGGGAGTGTTTGTTGGGTACAGTAATAATAGTAAGGCTTATAGAGTCTACAACTTGACTACACAAGTTGTAGAGGAGTCTGTGCATGTAGTTTTTGATGAAACACAACTAATTAACAATGAGTTGTCTAGTAGTGTGTGCAGCCCCACAGGTCTTACTAAGAAGATGGACAAGCTAACCATAGAAGATGTACCTGCTGCAAGACAGCAAGTAGAAGAAGATGGCTCATGTCCAGGGGGAGAACTACATGTACCAGGAGCTGAAGAAGTACAAGGAACTCAGCATGATGAAGATGCTGTAGAAGTACAACCAGAAGCAAGGATGCCTCCAGCCACCAGGCATCTAAGAGATCATCCAGTAGAGCTGATAATTGGAGATCCAAGACAAGGTGTTCAGACAAGGAGCAGAAATCAGAATGCTGTAGTATATTCAAGTTTTCTGTCTCAAATAGAACCAAAGAAATTTGAAGAAGCTATACAAGATCCACAGTGGACTGAAGCTATGCAAGAAGAACTTAATCAGTTCAAAAGGTGCAAGGTTTGGGAGCTGGTTCCAAAGCCTAAAGACCACAATGTTATAGGAACTAAGTGGATCTACAGAAATAAGTTAGATGAACAAGGGGTCATCATAAAGAATAAAGCAAGACTGGTTGCAAAAGGATATAGGCAAGAAGAAGGTATTGATTTTGATCAAACCTTTGCCCCAGTAGCCAGACTGGAGGCCATAAGGATGTTCTTGGCCTATGCAACTTATCAAGGATTCAAGGTATACCAAATGGATGTGAAGTCAGCATTCCTAAATGGTAATTTGAAAGAAGAAGTATATGTGGAGCAGCCTTCAGGTTTTGTTGATCCTACTCTTCCACATTATGTCTATAGACTTAGGAAAGCATTATATGGGTTAAAACAAGCACCTAGAGCTTGGTATGAAACCCTATCTAGTTTCCTCATTGAGAACAAGTTCTCAAGGGGGAAAATAGATAAGACTCTATTCCTTAGGGAATCTAGAGGCAAAGTCATACTTGTCCAAATATATGTAGATGACATTATATTTGGGTCTACTGAAAGTAGCCTTTGCAAAAAGTTTGCAAAGCTTATGCAAAGTCAATTTGAGATGAGTAGTATGGGAGAACTGAAGTTTTTCTTGGGTCTCCAAGTTAAACAGACTGGAAGTGGTCTATCCATATGTCAGTCCAAGTTCACCCTAGAACTCATAAGGAAGTATGGTATGGATTCATCCAGTACCATGAAGACTCCTATGGGGTCAAGTATGTCTCTGAGCAAGGATGATGCAGGGAAACCTGTAGATGAAACCTTGTATAGAGGGATAGTGGGCTCCCTACTATACTTGACTGCAAGTAGGCCTGACATTATGTATGCTACATGTGTTTGTGCCAGGTATCAAGCCTGCCCCAAAGAAGTCTCACTTGACTGCAGTCAAGAGAATCTTGAGATATCTAAAGGGCACTCCCTATCTAGGCCTCTGGTACCCTAGGAATGGAGATTTTGATCTAACAGGCTATTCAGATGCAGACTTTGCAGGATGCAAAGAAGATAGAAAGAGCACTACTGGATCCTGTCAATTCCTAGGTGGAAGAATAATTTCATGGAGCAGCAAAAAGCAGACTAGTGTGGCTATATTCACAGCTGAGTCTGAATATGTAGCTGCAGGAAGTTGCTGTGCTCAACTTCTGTGGATTCAACATCAGTTAGAAGACTATGGATTTCAGGTAAGTAGAACTCCACTTTACTGTGATTCTACAAGTGCTATTTCAATAGCTAACAATCCTGTATCACATAGTAGAACTAAACATATTGAGATTAAATATCACTTTCTTAGGGAGCATGTAGAAAGAAATGATATTGCACTTGAATATGTTAAAACTGATAATCAGATAGCAGATATGTTTACTAAGCCCTTAGAAGAAGCTAAGTTCAATAGGTTCAAAATTGAACTAGGTATGATAAACTTAGACTAAGTTTACAGAACTAAAATTTGGCTAAGTAAAAAGGTGTCGACACATAGACAAGTCTATGTCGACACAGAATAGTAAGTGTCGACACTTCAGGAAAATGGTGTCGACACATCTAGGAAGCTGGTGTCGACACTTCAGAATGTTAGTGTCGACACATGTCGAGTAGGTGTCGACACATCCAATAAGGTGTCGACACTTAAGTTTTACTCAGAATTTTCTAAGTAAAGTCTCGACTACATGTCGAGTAGGTGTCGACACATCCAATAAGGTGTCGACACTTAAGTTTTACTCAGAATTTTCTAAGTAAAGTCTCGACTACATGTCGAGTAGTGTGGTGTCGACACTTAACCAAGTGTCGACACTTAAAATCTGTTGACTAAACTTGTGTCGACACATGTGTGTCGAGACATTATAAGTCAGTGTCGACACTTATTGATAGTGTCGACACATCTTTAGAAATTCATCCCGCCTGTTCGTCTTCAAACCAGAAAGGTATAAATAGGGTTCTGTCTTTGTTTGTCGACACGCTTTCAAAGTTTCGAGACCAAAACTCTTGTGTCGACATTTCTCTTCTCTAAAGACTAATTCTCCAAACCCTAATGGCTCCTAAGTTGGAAGAGAACGTTAACGAAGGCTATGAACTGGTGCGTGGCGCATTCGACGACGGTGATCAAGAAATCAAATCGGTGATAACCCTAGTCACCGATTCAGGATTGGAGTTCTTGGTTTCAGAACCAACCAAGATATGGAAGAAGGAAGTTATTGAATTTCTTACTGGAGCTTCTGTAGATGACTCAGGCTACAGAATCAAGTCAAGGGTGCATGGCACCAAGGTCAAGATTTCACCCAAGTCCTTGAGAAAGGTACTTCAGCTACCTAAAGTTCCAGAAGAAGAGGAAGTGACCACATCTAAGACCAGAGAAGCACTTACCTGGTGTGGTCTTGATCCTAAGATGAAAATAGGATCAGTTTTCAACAGGAAGGGAATGAATAATCAAGGCAAATTCCTGTCTGAAGTTGTAGGCAAAGTTATACTAAGCAAACCAGGAGGACATGACAGGGTGTCAGCCTCTATGTTCAGTATTATGACCAGAATCATCTTCAACCTCAAAACAGACTGGTCTATGATTGTATTTGAGAAAGTGAAGGAAAGTCTGAAGAAGCCCAATCTGGGCAGGATACTAAGTCTCTACCTGGCTGGATCAATTCCAGAGGTAATGAGCACTGCTGCTGGAACTAAAATCAATCACATGAGGAGAATGGATTCAAGGATATTCTCTAGATGGGAAAGAGTGCTGTCCAAAGAAGTTCCAACCCCAGAAAAGCAAGTTTCAAAGAAAGACTCTCCTCCCAGGAAGAAGAGGAAGACTGCTGCTGTGACTCAGGAGTCTTCCAGCAGCTCAGGCAGTGAAGAACATGTTGTTTTCACTCCTGATAGTCCAATAGATGTGGCTGCAGAGAAGTCACCTGCTCCACAAGAGCCAGCTGAGATCCAGGGGGAGTTGCCTCCAGCTAGCCCCAAGGATCCAAGCCAGGGGGAGCCTCCAGCTGTAGAACAACCCTCTACACTGGAGAGTGAGCAAGCTACTCTCATTATCCTAGAGGTACTTTCTGACCTCAATACTTTAGATTTTTCTATAATTGATTCTGATTTGTCTGATGTCCATCAGCAAAATCAGCAAGCACACCAAGAACCAGATGTTGTTCTTCCAGACACATTTGTAGTGATTCCTGATAAAGTGGTTGATGAACCCAGTACATCTCCTGCACAGTCTCCTCCTGAATACACAATGGAAGATCTGTTTCTGAATCTAGAACAAGAGGATTTTGACATGGACAAGACTGCTGCTGAAGAAGAGAAGGGTGCTACTGTTGAGGGAGAGAAAGGTGCTGCTGTTGAGGGGGAGATCTTGGAAGATCAGGAAGAGCCTATTAGGCTAGACACTGAGAAGGCACAAGATGTGCAAGCTGAAAAACCATCAAGCCCTAAGGATAGGGTGGATATAGCCAGTACTTCAGAGTCTGAGGATGATGAAACTGAGCAAGCTAAGAAGAAACAATTCTTTGTTTTTAAAAGAAGGAGTCAGAGCTACAAGAAGGCTCTACAAACAGTTGCTCAACACTCTCTAATTCAACAAGCTCCATCAACAGATTACAGCAGCTTAATGGTAGCAATGCAAGTTAAGCTGGATGAGCAAAGAAGGGCTATAGAGACATATATTGATGAAGGCCACAAGTCCCTACAATTTGATCTAGCTCAAGATATCAAATCAATAAGGTTTGAAATGAATTTGAATAAGAAGGAAATGACTGACTGCTTCCACAAGGGTGGTAATGCAGTGGTCTATCTGGCAACCCATCAAGAGAAAATAAAGTCTCAAGTAGATGATATCGCACAGAAGCAAGGCTATGTGCTGGAAAATCAATTGAGAATGAATGATAATCTGACAGCTTCTCACAATGCAATAGTCATTGAACTGAAGAGTAAGTCTGCTGAACCTTCAACATCATCTGCTGCTGCCAAAGCTGAATTTGATAAAGTATTTCAGGAAGAAATTGTTGCTGTCAAGACTGCCATTAAGGATTCACAGAAGGTCATTTCAGAACAACTTACCAAGCTTAGACCTTTCTTTAAAGAGGGAATCAGGTACTTGGACAGCCAAATCAAATTCCAAAAGGATGATGTGAGAGATCATGTAGAACAAGAAGTCATAAAGGGGGAGAGGGTGTTAGTCAAAGCTAGCTCTGACCATGCCAAATGGATTTCTAATTCCATCAGAGCTACACTGGGCTATCCTCCCCTGTGTGATGATGACAATGTAGCTGAATCTGGTATTCAAAGTGCATATCTTGGAGGAGAGCAACATGAAGTAGCTCAGGTGATCTATCCACCTCCAGATTTTGATATGATTCATGCTGAAGTAAGCACAATGTATAGCCCAACTGCTGGAAAGCCAACTGTTATTCTGGAAAAGGTTGTTCAACCTATTACAGCTGCTATGCAAGAGGCTATGGACAAAGAAGAAGAAACAAGGCTATCAAAGAAGAAGTTCAGGGAACTGGCTGAGCAAAAACCAGATTTTGAACAGTGGAGCCCTACTTCTAGGAACATCATTCTCACAGCCTGGAAAGCAGCCAAGGACAATGCACATGAGAGGAATAAATGGTTCTCAGAAGCAGAATGGAGGAAGCATGAAATCAGGCAGGAAGCCATTGTCCAATATAGAAGGAAGGCTAAGTTAGGAAAGCTACCTCCTACAGCTGTGGAGCCTAGCAAGTACTTTCCTAAGCCCTATCATTATTTTGAAAGGCAGAAAATCAAGGCTGAAGACCTTAAGAAGAAGGACTCCAAAGGGAAGAAGGTTGCTGATACTGAGCCTGCTGCTGCTGCTGCTGTAAAAGCCAAAATACAAGCTGGGAAAGGCATAGTTATAAAAGAACCAGAGCAGAATTAGATTAAGATTAGACTGAAGAATGTTGTAATTTGTTATATCTAAATATCTTTGTAAATCATTGACAATGTATTGAACACAATGTTTGGACAGTTTTTGATAAATATATTTCATGATTGATTCAGTAGAATGTGTCTAATTCTTGGTTGTTCTGTAATGTTGAATGAGTATACATGTGTGCTTTATTACATGTTTAAGTATACCCTGTTGATATATATCTGCTTTACATCATTCTCTAATTTTTAATTATGAGTGATGTATATCATTGACTAAGGGTTATGACTTCTCCAAATAGGGGGAGATTGTTGGGTACATTGGTCAAATGTACCTGATTTGAAGAAGCCTCACCTAACTCAATGATATGCATCATAATGTATTTGATGTTTGTTTGAGTTACTTGTGCAGGTTAGGTATTCACTAGACTGAAGCTAAAAAGTTTCTAAGTCCATGTGTAGACACCAAGAGGGAAAGTGTCGACACTTGAGAAAGCTTGTGTCGACACCCAGACAAGCAGTGTCGACACTTGGAGTCATTGTGTCGACACCTGAGAAGAAGAGTCGACACCAGACAGAAAGTGTCGACACTTGGAGCTGTGTCGACACTCAGTGAAGAAGTATGCAGAAAAGCAGTGTCGACACTTAGCAGAAGTGTCGATACCTAGAAGAGCTAAGTCTACACCAGAAAGTGTCGACACTTGAAGATGTGTCGACACTCAGCAAAAGTCTGCAGAATCTAAGTACAAGTGTCGACACTCAACACAATGTGTCGACACTATGCTGAAGAGTCAGTATTTGAAGTAAGTGTCGACACTCAACACAATGTGTCGACACTATGCTGAAGAGTCAGTATTTGAAGTAAGTGTCGACACTCAACACAATGTGTCGACACTATGCTGAAGAGTCAGTATTTGAAGAAAGTGTCGACACTCAGCACAATGTGTCGACACACAACCAGGAGAGTCAACACTTGAAGAAAGTGTCGACACTTAGCACAATGTGTCGACACTTAATTGAAGACTCTACACTTGAAGAAAGTGTCGACACAAGGAGCTGTGTCGACACTTAGCAAAGAACAGAAAAATTACAAAATATTCTAAGTACAAGTGTCGACACTAAAGGAATGTGTCGACACTCAGCTGAAGAAACAAAAGTGAAGACTTGTGTCGACACCAAGAAGCAGTGTCGACACTTGACAGTTTCAACACGTGAAGATGTGTCGACACAAAGGAGATGTGTCGACACTTAGAAGAATACAGATTAAGAATGAAGTACAAGTATTTGTGTCGACACTCAATTTCAGTGTCGACACATGCAGAAGAATCTGTGTCGAGACATACAAGGAATTGTGTCGACACCTTGTAGACTTGTGTCGACACTTACACAACATGTGTCGACACTTAGTCTATAAGTGTCGACACTTAAGAACAGAAAGTCTCGACACTATCTGACAGTTAGAGAATTTCAAGAAGTGACTGGTTGACATGACAGCTGCCGATCCAGCCGGTCTACTGCAACTGTCAGAGGAATCAGAAGTCTGTTATGAACCGGATCAGCCGGTTACCATGAAGGAAGCCTATAAATAGGCACCCATTGTTTACAGAAAGGGTGAGGAGTTGTGATTGAGAAACAAGAGTTACAGCTTGAGAGAATACTTAAAGTAGTTGATCAGATTAAATTAAGAAGTGATACACAGAGGATCAACACAAGAAGATCTGTCAGTCCAACTGCAGATCTAAGAAGTTGGAGAGAGAGAGCTCCAATCAAGAATTCAGTCTTTGGAACTAAGGCTGAGAAGAAGGATTCAGAAACATCTGGATCTCAAGAAGCAGAGGTCAAGGAACAACTGCAGAAGATTCAGACTAATTCAGTTCTAACTCAAGAAGCTTTGAAGGAAGCTAAGTCAGTTTGGATCTAACTGAGTTCTTCCAAGAACTCTTCAAGAAACTCTCAACTCCTCTCTTATTTTCTGAGTTGTAGAGTTAGCTATTGTATTTCTATTTTAACTTGTAGGATCCATTGGATCTGAGAGAATTGTAAGCCTATATTATAAAGGCTGAGGGTAGGGCTTGATTGCCAGAGTGTAGGAGTTGAAGAACTTTGAGTGTAGGCCTTAATTGGCTGAGTGTAGGCCTGGGTGGCTGAGTGTAGGCCTTGGTGGCTGAGTGTAAGGCTTTGGGCCTGAGGTGTAGGAACCTAGTTGGGTTCTGAGCTAGTGGAGAAGTTTGGCCGAATCTAGTACACTGCTAGATAGGCGAAGGGGGAAAGTGGATGTACCCAAAGATTGGGGAACCACTATAAAATCTTGTGTATTCTGTGCTGTGATTGTGCTGTGTTGTGAATTGCTGTGTTTGCTGTGAGAACTTATTCAGAAATCTGTGTTATAAACTGTTGTGCTGCCAACAAAGTTTTAAAAAGGTTTTGGTCACCTATTCACCCCCCCCCCCCTCTAGGTGTTTAGGTACCATATCTTTCACTCCTACCTTAGATGCCACTGCTGCCCGCATCGCCGCTGTCACCTCTCTCCTTCAGCACCCTCTTCTGCCCGCTCATTCTCCACCAGACCACTATGCTGATCAAACTCAGTGGAGTGGCTCTGGTGGCCGCAGTCACCAGTCCGGCGGACATGCTTCTTCCCGCTACCTTTGCTCTCACTGTGGCCGCACTGGACATACTTCCGAACGCTGCTCGACGAAGCATCCTCATCTTCATCCCTCTGATGACTCTTCTGCCTCCTCTTCCAAGCCGTCTGCCTATGTTGTCACCTCCTCAGGTAGTGCCCATGTGGTCACTCAAGGTAAATGGCTCATGGACTCTGGTGCAACTAATCACATGACGGACAATCCTCAGTGCTTCTCTCTACTCGAACAGCATGATCGGTTGCCCCGGTACTCGTTGCAGACGGTTCTCCCTCCCCGGTTCATGGGTTGGGAGTGGTTCACGTAACTCCGTCCCTTCGACTAGCGGACACTCTCTATGTGCCCAAGTTTCCGTGCAATTTATTGTCGGTTACCTCTTTATGCAAGCAGCTTCAGTGTTCTGTGACCTTTACTCCGACTTCTTGTTCTTTTTAGGATCCGAACTCCCAATGGACGATTGCTACTGGGACTGAGAGCGGCGGCCTCTACTTCCTCGACAATGTTTCCGCCTTGTCCGCCTTCTCATCTTCTTGTACGGTTCTTCTCCAGTGGCATCTCTGCCTCGGTCATCCTCCACCACGGCTTCTACATCAGCTTCTGCCCCACCTCCCTCCCTCCAATACTCCTCTCAACTGCGACGCTTGTCAACTTGGCAAGCATCACCGTTCCTCCTTCCCACCGAAGCAAGGTCGGGGCTCTACTCGTCCATTTGATCTTGTCCACTCCGATGTCTGGGGACCTGCTACTACCCTCACCATTGGTCACGGTAGTTCTTATTTTGTAACTTTTATTGATGATTTTTCTAGATGTACTTGGGTGTATCTCTTACGAGATCGCTCTGAAATCCTTGATGTATGGGTATCTTTTTATCAGTTAATTAAAACTCAGTTTGGTGCTTGTATTAAAACCTTTCGCTCCGACAATGCTAAAGAATATTTGAGTCATGCTTTTACCTCTTTTTGTGTGCAACATGGCATTATTCATCAGACCAGCTGTGTTTATACCTCCCAACGAAATGGGGTGGCGGAACGCAAAAACCGTCACCTCCTCGATGTCGCTTGCACATTGATGACCCAGATGCATGTCCCTCGCTCATATTGGGGCTATGCTGTTCTCCTTGCCTGCTACCTCATTAATCGTCTTCCCTCCACAGTTCTTCACGGGAAAACCCCATTCTCCATTCTGTATCCGGGCAAGGAGCCTTTTCCTCTCCCTCTCCGAATCTTTGGGTGCACTGCATTTGTGTATGCCCTATCTGCCACCCGTGATAAGCTCTCCCCTCGCTCCACCAAACGTGTCTTTCTGGGGTACTCCACCACTCAGAAAGGTTACTATTGCTTTAACCCCGTTCTTCGTCAGCAGTTCGTCTCCGCTGACGTTACCTTCTTCGAGAATGCCTCCTACTTCTCCGATGACTCCTCTTCTCTTCTTCCATCTTCCTTTCCTCTTTCCCCAGCTTCGGATTCTCCTGTTATTCCATTCATTCCCTCGTCTCTTACTGCGATATCCACCCCTACACCATCTCCGTCCCCTCCTCCCTCTCTGCCTCTCTCTCCCACGTCTCCACCACCATCTCCCTTATCTCCACTGCCGTCGCTCTCTCCTCCCAGGCCAGCTCTCTCTACCACGGATACTCCGGATGCCGAGGGCGTCGCCGACCTGGACCTTCCTGTAGCTCTTTGCAAAGGGGTGCGGACGTTTACCCTATACCCCCTTGCTGATGTTGTTTCATATGATCGTCTTACCTCTTCTCGCAGGGCCTTTGCGCTGGCTATCTCTGCCACTGCCACACCTCGTTCCTACCAGGAGGCCCTTATTATTCCTCACTGGAAGATGGCCATGTATGCAGAAATGGCGACCCTCGCGGAGCGGGGTACCTGTACTCTTATTCCTCCTACCCTCGGTACTGATGTTATTGGCTGTCGCTGGGTCTTTATGGTCAAATTTCGCCCGAACGGCACGGTGGACCGTTATAAAGCTCGCCTTGTTGCTAAGGGCTTTACTCAGACATATGGCGTTGATTACTTTGACACTTTCTCTCTCGTGGCTCGTCTCAGCACTATACGAGTCCTTCTCTCTGTGGCGGTCAATCGAGAGTGGCCGATTTCCCAGCTGGATGTAAAGAATGCCTTCCTTTATGGTAATCTTCAGGAGGCCGTCTACATGGAGCAACCTCCTGGGTATGTTGCTCAGGGGGATACACGAGTCTACCGGCTGAAGAAGGCAATCTATGGCCTTAAGCAGAGCCCTCGAGCTTGGTTTGACAAGTTCAGCGGCATCGTGGCGGCCGTTGGTTTTGCGCGCAGCTCTGCCGATCACTCGCTATTTATTCGCAAAACCTCCTCGGGACTGGTGGTTCTTGTTGTGTACGTCGATGATATTCTTCTCACTGGCGATGATCAGGAAGGGGTAGCCTTGACAACGCGGCATCTTCGTCAACATCTGGTCACGAAAGATATGCGCTCTCCGAAGTACTCTTTGGGGATCGAAATCTCTCGGAAGCCCAACTCCTTAGTCCTCTCCCAGTGTAAGTATGCCCTTGATCTTTTAAAAGAAGCAGGATTGACTGGCGCCAAACCTGCCCGGTGCCCCATGGCAATTGGAGAAGACAAAACTTGGACAGATGATTCGCCTCTTCTTTCAGATACTACGCGGTACAGGCGTCTAGTTGGTAAGCTCATATATCTCACAGTGATCGGGCCCGACATTTCCTATATTGTGGGCAAGGTGAGTCAATTCATGCAAGCACCTAGGGAGTGCCATCTACAGTCCGCCTTGCGGATCTTGGAGTATGTCAAAGCAACGCGTGTGAAAGGTCTACTCTTTCAGAAGAATGGTCATCTGAGGGTTGAAGCATACTCAGATGCGAGTTACGCTAATGACAAAGGGGATCGCAAATCTACCTCCGGTTTCTGCACTTTTGTTAGGGGAAATCTGGTAAGCTGGAAGAGCAAGAAGCAGTATGCTGTTTCAAGGTCCAGTGCTGAAGCAGAGTATCGGAGTATGACATCGACCACTTGTGAGTTAAAATGACTACGGGCTCTTATGCTGGATTTAGGAGAGGTCTACAACCATCCTCTACCTATGTTCTATGACAACAAGGCTGTCATATACATCTCCAAAAATCCGGTCTTCCATGAAAGAACCAAACACATTGAGGTCGACTATTATTTTATTCGTGAAGAGATTTTGAAAGAACAAATTTGCACTCCCTTCGTCACTTCTGACAAAGAGCTGGCTGACATCTTCACCAAGCCAGTATCTGCCTCGCTTCTTCATATTTGTGACAAGCTGGGCATGATCGATATATATGCTCCAGCTTGAGGGGGAGTGTTGAAGTTAGTGACCGGGCGGTCTGGCGGTCTGGCTTGGCGGGTTGATGACCGTGCGGTTTTGTTGTTACTCTTCAGCGGTTTGGTTGTTGTGTGTTGTTGTCTGAGTTCCAAGCAGTCTAGTGGTTTGTCTCTGGCGACTTGAAGATTGGGCGGTCTAGCGGTCTCCCATGGCGATCTCTCTCTCTCTGTGGTAGTAGCCGAGCAGTTAGCCCTTCTGTCTAACCGCGCGGTTTGTGTGGTTTGTGTCTGTATAGTCCGCTTGTGTCATGTAATTTTTTAGTCTCACATCTCTTATTTGTTTTCTCTCATCTCTCCTCCATTTTATATAAGGGAGGTCATACCTTTGTAATAGATACCTTTTTTGGATAATAAAGTTTCAGTTTAAACCACTTCCAGCTTCTTTATGTTCGGTTTTTACAAAGAAGAAGGATGGGAGCTTGCGACTCTGTATTGACTATCGGGAGTTGAACAAGCTTACGGAGAAGAAAAAATATTCGATCCCCAGGATTGACGATCTATTTGATCAATTGGTTGGGTCAACAGTATATTCGAAGTTAGATCTGAAGTCCGGTTACTACCAATTGAGGATAAGGGAAAGCGACATCCCTAAGACAGCGTTCAGCACGCGGTTTGGGCATTACGAGTTCACGGTCATGCCGTTTGGGCTGACCAATGCGCCATCCGTGTTTATGGATTTGATGAACAGGACGTTCAGAGAATAACTGGATCATTTCGTGATAGTATTTATCGATGATATTTTGGTATATTCGCAGTGTGAGGAGGACCATTACAAGCATCTACACATGGTGTTGGAGACCTTGAGGAGGAATCAGTTGTATGCAAAGTTCTCCAAGTGTGAGTTCTGGTTATCCTCAGTAGCGTTCCTTGGTCATGTTGTTAGTGGAGAAGGGATAGCAGTGGATCCGGCGAAGATAGCAGCGATACGGGAGTGGCCTGTATTGTCTTCAGTGGCGGAAGTTCGGAGCTTTTTGGGGCTTGCCGGATACTACAGGCACTTCGTAGAAAACTTCTCGTGGATAGCGTTACCACTCACGACATTGACAAGGAAAGACCAAAAGTTCGTGTGGTCGCTGGAGTGTGAGCAGGCTTTTGAAGAATTGAAGAGGCGGTTGACCACGACGCCTATTTTACATTCGCCGAGTGGAACAAAAGGGTTTGAGATTTATAGTGATGCTTCGGGCAGTGGTTTGGGCTGTGTTCTGCTACAGCATGGGAGCGTGATAGCCTATGGTTCACAACAGTTGAAGGTTCACGAGAGGAATTATCCGGTCCATGACTTAGAGTTAGCGGCCGTGATATTTGCTCTAAAACTGTGGAGGCACTATCTGTATGGGGTAAAGGTTGATATATTGACCGACCATAAGAGCCTGAAGTACCTGCTAGATCAGAAGGATCTGAACATGAGACAGCGGAGGTGGATGGAGTTCTTGGGGGATTATACCTTCAAGATACATTATGTACCTGGGAAAGGAAATGCGGTGGAGGATGCATTGAGCCGCAGGGCTCCTGCGCAGGCCAGTTGGTTATCGGTACATGATGAGAGATTGGTTCGTGATTTGGAGGCATTAGAGATTTCCTGCATCGATAAGCAGTCTAGTGTTGGGGCGATATTGTGTTGGACAGAGGTGCAGTATGACCTGGCTGATAGAGTCCAACGGGCTTTGATTCAGGATAGCAGTATGAAGCAAATCTTGGATGAATCTTTGGATGGGTCAAATTCCCAGTTTGCGGTTGAGGATGGACTGCTAAGGAAGGACGGTCGTCTATGCATCCCTAGTGCGGATAATCTTCGGGAGGAGTTGATGTACGAGGCTCATCATACCAAGTACTCAATCCACATGGGTAGCACAAAGATGTATAGAGACATGAAGAAGTTATTCTGGTGACCAGGATTAAAGAAGGATGTAGCACTTTATGTGGCCAAGTGCCAAACTTGTGCCTTGGTGAAAGCGGAGTGTCAGAAGCCCGGAGGCTTCCTAAAGTCCTTGTCTATCCCGGAATAGAAATTCGACGACATTTCTATGGATTTTGTGCATGGTTTGCCAAAGTCGCAGAGGGGAAACAACGTCATCTGGGTGGTCGTACATAGGTTGACAAAAGTGTCGCATTTCATCCCGAATAGGAAGGAAGATCCGGTGGAAAAGTTTGTCAAACTTTATGTGGATAATATCGTACGGTTGCATGGTGTGTCGCGCAGTATTGTTAGTGACCGAGATGGATATTCACGTCGAAGGACTAGAGGCTGGTGCATAATTTGTGGGGAACTAAGCTGCGTTTCAGCACAGCTTTCCACCCACACACGGATGGTCAGACCGAGAGGGTCAACAGGGCGATGGAGGACATGCTTCGCTTGTGCGTCCTAGATTTCGGAAAGCATTGGGAAGATCACCTGTACATTATGGAGTTTGTGTATAACAATAGCTTTCAAGCGAGTATTGGAATGGCACCTTTTGAGGCCTTGTATGGGAGGAAGTGTCATACATCGTTGTCTTGGTTGGAGACAGGCGAGTCGAAGTTGTATAAATGTCAAGCGGTAGAAGACGCCACTTCAATGGTACTTACAATTCAGGAAAGTTTGAAGATCGCTCAGGACAGGCAAGCAAAGTACTATAATGCCAAGCATATGAACGTGGAGTTCGGTGTTGGCGACTGGGTGTATTTAAAAATCAAGTCGTTCAAGGGTGTTTCGCGGGTTCGACGCTTGAAGAAGCTGAGTCTGAGATACCTTGGACCATTTGAAATCCTAGAGCGTGTTGGCGAGGCAGCGTATAGATTGAAGTTGTCGGTGGAGTTGAGTGGGCTACACGATGTGTTCCACGTATCGGTGTTGCGCAAGGCGGTGCAAGAGCCTTCGCAGATAGTTGCGGTTGATCAAGTGCCAGTGGATTATGAGTTGTCGACAAAGGTCAAACCTATACGTATAGAAGACGTTGAGGTCAAACGACTCCGCAACAAGGAAATCCAAATGGTTAAGGTTCGTTGGGATAACTGCGGACGTGAGGAGCTTTCTTGGGAGCGAGAGCAAACTATGTTGGAGGAATACCCCGAGTTATTCCACTCAGGTAACATTTAATTTTTGTATACCTTTACTTAATTTTGGGATGAAATTCCTTAAGGGGGGAGATTTGTAACGCCCCGAAAATCATTATCGAGCTGGTCGCGTCCAAAAGTAATTTTGGTGCCTGTATAGGGGTACACGACCTAGGACACGGGCGTGTCCAAGGCCGTGTCTTGCTTGGTGTTTTGTCCAGCTGTGTCCCGAGAAGGATACGATAAGAAACACGGCAGAATGACACGGTCGTGTCATTTGACACGGGCGTGTGCATACCCATGTCAGTACCCGTGTTCCCTAGAGTCGTGACGGTTGGCGTGACGGTTATTCATGACACGCCGCCGGTCATGGGCATGTCCAGGACCCGACACGGGCGTGTCAGGTTGAGACACGGGCGTGTCTTGCCCGTGTGGTTTTTTCTACGTTCGACGATCGTGCTAGGATCGAGGCACACGGCCTGGGACACGGCCGTGTGCGAGGCCGTGTTTGGCCCAAGTTTGAGGATTTCTGTACAGATCTGAGCCGTTCGTTTTCTTTAAGTATGATCTGACGGCCCATTCGTGTTCCTGCTCTGTTAAGGCCGGAAATGGTGGTTTAACTCCTCATTTCTCCCTTAAGCTTTCTCTTTCCAAGGAGTTAGAGCAAGGAGGAAGAAGGAGGAGGATTCCAGCCGCCGGCGGAGCATCGGAGCACCGTTTAGAGAACCGAGAGCGGATCAGTGGAGGAAATCCCATTGCGAAGACTTCTATCCGTGTAATTTTCCATGGCGCAAAAGCATACTACAAGGGTAATGATTCTCTACTTGAGCATGTGAAGCTCTCTTCCTTTTTGCATAGGTAAAACCCGCTCCCGCGAGTGTGCGGCGAGTGTGCGGTGTTCCTTGGGGTTGACGGGAAAAGTCCCCCTTGTGTTGCATATAGAGTCCGGAATCGAAGTACGGACATAGGCATTGTGTGTGAAGCCTACCCGGACTTGTTGGTCTAGATCGGTGATGTTGCATTTGTTATGGTTTGCCGGAGAAGACTCCGTGCTTTGGGTTTTCGGGTTTCTACGCTGTAGATTGCAGCAGGGATCCTTGGGGATTAACTCCAAGGCGCACCTGGAAAACTGAGCGAAATCGTTGTTCTGCTAACTTGGCGGTCTAGGAACCAGCCTTGAACATAACTGGGTTATGTGATTGTTTGGAAATGGCAGGATCCGAGAGAAGCTTGGCTCGTGTGTACGTCTTAAGGTGTACTACGCGTTGTGAGCAACGGGTAAGTGGAATCGGACCTGGTCTATGTGGTTCGGTGCGAGAGACCCGAAAAGGGGACTGGTAGTTGGCATAGTCGGGAGCCTTAGACAGTGATCAGAAAGGCTAAAATGCTCACGTTGTTGCCATCCCGGGGGTGGTGGTGAAGACGTTGAAGTGTCAGGATTCACCGATAATGTGCCCTGAGTGCACGGGGTGTTTGGCCATGCGAGCATACACCTGTGGATAGCATGTTTGTACTATATTATTTTAGCTGGGCTAATGAATTGCAGGGAAGGAGCACCGTCATCCCGAGTTAGGGGCGGGATCGTTATAATTTGGTCGGCTTTTGGCTGACCATTACTTTGTTTGCCACCGTGCGGTGGAATGTTGCTTGCAGGTGCTGCGGAGCCGAGTACCAAATAACGGGCTGGAGCCCATATTGCTGTGCTGGCCCTAGAAGGCCAAAGCGAATAGTTGTACTTTATTTTGTCATCTGTGGCCAGCCTGCGAGCCGATGTATGGAAAACATTATTTAATTAAGTGAACCTTTGTAAGGCCATAAGGTAGTGTACCTTTCAGTGTATTTGTTTTCATTCCAGTTGTATTGGTGTTGGACATTCATGATTATTGGGTTCAATTATGGGTTCTTTCAACTGTTTAAAAGCTCCGCTAGAATGCTTTGTGTTAGGACGAGTAGTTTTAATTGGACAGTTTGGTTATTCATACGTAACCCTTCCGACTGTCTGTGTTATATGGTGTCGGTTTCCAGCTGGACCTTTTACTATATGTCATACGACGGATGAGGGTGTTACTGTTAAAATTTTCTCAACGTGGTCAGCAAGATAGCCCAAACGCCAAATTAATATCTTCGGAACTACCCAGTTCGCACGTTGAACTAGCGGAAATCAAGGACAAGAGGTACAAAGGTAAATCCCAACAAACAATGGAAGCACAAGCAGGTCTTTTATTCATTCACTTCTTTACAATACGAGTCATACATAGCGAGACATGATTTCGCTAGTATAACAGCTGAAAACAGAAAGCACCAAAAAACAAGCCGGGCGGATAGCACTCGAGTCCGCTGAGCTCGCCCAAGCAATGCTGCAATCCGCCGAATAGACACGGAGTCCGCCGAAGCCGCGAGGCCGCGCAGACACACCGTTATTCGCCTCCTGCTGAACTTGAACTGAGGAACACCCCTACCCGCCTGAAGCCGGCGGACAGGTTATTGAAGCTGGCAAAGATGTAACAGAACTGACAAGCCGCAGAGCGACCTCCTGCTGAGCCCGTAGAGACCGCACACTTCCAAGTACTTGACCGAAGTCACAGCCAAACTCCTGGCTCCTTGAAGCTACCCGCGCGACCTGCACACAGCAAACCGTCGGCCTGAAACAATCCACGCGGACTGACAAACACAGACCGCAGCACTTCGCTCAACCCAACTTACTGTTCACTCTAGTTACTTTAGATGTGCCAGGGGGGTCCTATTTATAGGCAAGGTGAGGAGTGTGGTCACCGCCCAAGAGATAGCGACACCACCTCAGCCAGCGTGATAGCAAAAACACCGTCCGCTAAGTCCGCAAGGACTTAGCCGGATACCAAGGCAAACCGCCAGGAGCAAGGCTACCATTGGAGAACCCTCTCCAGTCCGCCCAAGCTATGCGGACAAGGCATCAGCCCGCAAAGCTCCAACCACTGCAAGACAGCAACCCCCTTCAATGGCAGTCCGCACCAACCCGAGGCAGTCCGCAAGACTCACACCTCAATCCGCCACAAGTCCACGACCAAAGGAAGACAGCAACAGTCCGCCCGGTCACAGCGGACTTGGCGGATACCGCGGACACCATGGCCTTGGCACAAAGTGTGACCAAGTCCAAAACCATCAAGGGCCAATGCGAGCATGGCGGACACAAACTCCCGTCCGCCAAACACCCTAGCACAGAAGGCCATGATTCCGCGAGCTCCTCGCACTCCTGTCCAACGCAGCAGCCAACCCCGGACTCCAAACCTAGTCCGCCAATCGATCTCCACAGCAAATCGCCTGCTGTGCCACCAGAGCTCGACAAGGCCTCAGCCCAGCTCCAAGCCCAGTCCGCAATAGCCCATACCGCGGATACTCCAGTCCGCAAGCTTCCAGCGGACATGAGCCAACCCGCCTATCAGCACAAGCTTGCACCCGCGGCCACTGAGCAATGCACCAGTCTGCAAGCCTCCATCCGCTCAGGCCGCTCCTTGGCAAAGCCAAACAGCAAACACCCTATCCGCAGAAGTCAGGCCGCATAGTCCGCGGACTCCATGCAACAAGCCGCTCAGAAGACAGCCGGCTTTCCACTAGACCTTCCACCAGGCCGCACATCTCAGTCCGTCCAGTCCGCCTAGTCCGCCAAAGCTGTCCGCCCCAGGCCGCCCGGCCTGTCCCGTCACCCACTTCCACTTCACAAATTTCAACACTCCCCCTTGAAGTGGGAAGTGGTGACCAAGCCCAGCAAGCTGCGCAAGCGTTCAAAGGGCCCCTTCGACAGTGGCTTCGTGAAGATGTCAGCAAGATTATCTTCACTCCGAACATGCCCGACCAGCAGAGACCCCTCCAACACCTTCTCCCTGATGAAGTGGTGATCAATCTCTATATGCTTGGTCCTGGCGTGACACACTGGATTGTTTACCAGTTTGAGAGCACTCTCATTGCCACCCCGGAGTAAAGTAGGCCCTTGCACTTCTTTATGAACATCCTCTATAAGCCTCCTCAACCAAACGGCTTCCCGAGCAGCCAAGGCCGAAGCCTTATACTCCGCCTCCGTGGTTGAAACCGACACCGAGTCCTGCTTCTTGCTACACCACGAGATGCTAGCTGAACCGCAAGTGAACACATAACCTGAAGTAGACCTTCGATCATCCGAATCACCGCCATAGTCAGCATCCGTGTACCCGAGCAACGCAACCTCCGCGTCCCTTCTATAGAGGAGTCCCATGTCAGAAGAAGCCTTGACATACTTCAGAATTCCCTTCGCCGCCACTAGATGAGATTGCCTTGGTTCAGCCATATACCGACTTACTCGGCCAACAGCATAAGCGATATCCGGCCTTGTAATCGTCAGATAAATCAAGCTCCCAACAAGAGCCCTGAACACCAAGGGATCATGAAGAACCCTTCCCTCATCTCGTCGAAGCTTTAGCCCAGATTCCAGTGGAGTAGAGCACTTCTTCCCTTCGCCCATGCCAAACCGCTTCACAATGCGATCAGCATACCCTTTCTGGCTAATGAGAACCCCGCACTCCTTCCTCTCCACTTCCAGACCAAGAAAGTGATGCAACTCTCCCAAGTCTTTCATCTCGAAGCGTATAGCAAGCTCAGCCCTGAGCCTTGCTACTTCCCCCTCCGAGTTCCCCGTGATGATCATGTCATCCATATACAGCAGGACCAAGACTCGTAGCTCTCCCTTTTTCTTGACGAACAAGCTTGAATCCGAGTTGGAAGCAAGGTATCCACAGAATTGCAAGTACTCTGCAATCTTCCCATACCACGCTCTAGGAGCTTGCTTCAACCCATAGAGAGCCTTCCTGAGTTTGCAGATATAGTCCGGATGCTTCTCAAAGACAAAACCAAGCGGCTGATCCATGAAGATGTCCTTGTCAATCTCTCCGTAAAGAAAGGCATTCTTCATATCGAGTTGCCACAACCTCCATCCCTTGCTAGCAGCCAAGGCGATCACCACTCTTACAGAAGTCATCTTCGCAACTGGACTGAATGTCTCCTCATAGTCTTCTCCATACTGCTGTGAGAATCCTCTAGCGACCAGGCGAGCCTTGAACCGATCAATGCTCCCATCAGCCTTCTTCTTCAACTTATACACCCACTTGCAAGTAACCGGAGTAACGCCATCAACCTTGGGCACAAGGTCCCAGGTTTCATTCTTATTCAGAGCATCAATCTCTTCCTTCATGGCATCATCCCACTCCTTTACTCCAGTGGCCTCGTTGAAGTTTGCAGGCTCTCGCTCATCCAGAGGACCTGCAAAGAAGCAGGAGACAAAGCTCACTGCATTCCCATCACAGTACCGAGCCGGTGGCTTAACCACCCTCTTCGATCTCCGAAGAACCGGCTCCTTGCTCACGGCTTCCGTTGCTTCTTCGGGCTCCACTCCTACCTGGGGCAAGCATTGAGCAGTGCTCCCCCTGCTTCCTGAGCCAGAAGGCTCAGCCTCGGAGTTCAAAGCAACAGGAGCTGCTGGTGAAACAGCAAGCTCCTCTTCCAAGCCTTCAGCAGCCTCCACCGGTGCTTCATCAACCTTGCTACTTCTGGTTAGCTCCACCGAGCCACCTCCATATGACGTCAGCTCGTTAAAGACAACGTCTCTTGACACCACGAACTTCTTCGTCACAGGGTCCATACATTTCCATCCCTTCTTCCGCTCATCATAGCCAACAAAGACAAGTTTCCTTGCCTTCGCATCCAGCTTTGTCCGTGAAGCATCCGAGACATGCATGTAGCAAGTTGAACCGAACACCCTAAGGTGTCCAACACTCGGCTTCTCCTTCAGCAACAGCTCAACAGGAGTCTTCATGTTGATAGGGCTGAGTGGCATCCGGTTGATAACATAAGTAACACAAGACATTCCCTCCGCCCAAAAGGACCTTGGGATAACTTTCGTATGAAGCCAGCATTTGCAGGTCTCCGTCAAATGACGGATCTTCCACTCCGCTACCCCATTTTGTGGTGGAGTGTGAGCACAAGTAAGCTCCCGTTGGATCCCGTGCTTCCTGCAGAAGTTAGAAAACTCGGAGGAGACAAACTCCCCCCCGTTATCAGTTCTAAACTTCTTAATCCGCAAGCCAAGCCGGCCTTCTACCAACTCCTTGAACTCCACGAACAACCGGAAGGCTTCCGACTTCACCTTTAAGAAGTACACCCAAGTATACATTGAGTAGTCATCAACCAAGACAAGCATGTATTTGCTTCCACCAAGGCTGGCAGTAACTGTTGGTCCCATCAGGTCGCCATGAATACACTCCAGTGGTTTCGTGCTCCTTGTTTGTGATTTATCAAACGGAAGGCGATGTGCCTTACCGTATTGACAGCCAGCACAAACATGCCCATCACCAAAGGAGGACAACTTCGGCAACCCCCTCACCAAACTTCTACTCGCCATTACCTTCAGCTTGTCCATGCCAACATGCCCCAGCCTCTCATGCCAGATAGCAGCACTATCATTGGCCCTCATTCTATCAACATAAGCAGTGGTGGAAAGAACAAACAAGTTCTTCACCCTCCTCCCAACATGAGCAACATCAGCCTTTACCGCTGATACGTTGCGAAGGAACCTCACGTCTGTTGGCCCAAACAGAACGTGATACCCAGCGTCCACCGCATTGGTCACCGAGAAGAGGTTTTTCTTCATGCCCGGCACGTGATACACACTCCTTAATGTGAGTGGCCCCTGATCACTATCCAATGACACGACCCCCTCTTTCTCTACTGCATAAACAGTATTATCAGCAGTGATAATAGCCTCATTACCTGAGTACGCCTGCATGGAGGTGAACTTCGATTTGTCTCCGGTGAGGTGATGACCACACCCGGGGTCCACGATCCACTCGCTGTTGAAGTCCTCAGCAGACAAGGTCCGGACACAAGTGCCCGTCATGAAAGCTCCGCCCCATTCTGCTTCTTCACTTCTTGAGCAAGCTTCCTCCTTTCCCGCAGCATGCCCAGGCTGCAGTTTGACCTTGCAGTCCCGCTTGAAGTGCCCTCGCTGATGACACCGGTAGCACTTCAGATTCTTCTTCCAGTCCTTAGGAGCATTGCTCCTCTCCGGCGGATATGAAGTTGAAGTCTCCTTCTCAACAGCGGTCTGCACCTTCTTCTTCTTCTTCCCTTCCCATCCTTTCTTCTTGCCTGAGAAGAGAGCTTCGATGCCTTCCTGATTCAGGTTCACTCCAGCCATCTGCCTTGCTAAGCTCTCCTGCGAGGCAAGCAGATTCTCCAGCTCCAGCAATGACGGCTGAGTAGCCCACCCTTGAACAGATGTAACAAAGGCCACATACTTCTTCCGCAATCCGCGGATAATGTGCCTTTTCATCTTTGCCTCAGAGATAGGCTCATCAGGATCCAGTGCCGACAGCTCAGCACACAAGCTCTTCATCTTTAAGAAGTACTTGGAGATGGAAAGGTCTCCCTGAGTTGCCCTGGCCAACTCATTCTCCAGGAACTGAAGCCGCGCCACATTCTTCCTATTGAACAACTCATCAATGGTTGTCCAAATATCAGCAGCCGACTCACATCCAATGATGTGATCAAACAGTTCTGGAGACACGGCTCTCTTCAGAATGAACTCCGCCTTAGCATTTGTTCTTCTCCAAAGCCTCACCTGCTCAGCAGTATCGAAAGCAGCAGTGACTTCCTGCCTGTCGTCTCCACCGACGACTTCCCACAGCTCCTCGCCAAGAAGATAACTCTTCATGCACGACTTCCACTTCTTGAAGTTAGTCGGCGTTAAGAGTTCAATGCCCAGACCTCTTGCAAAGCTCCCTTCCATTGTAACACCTGTTGGCAACCTTTCAGCAGCTCCGAGCAACAACACAGGTTGATCACCACTCAATCACTGAGTAACAACACTGGCTGACTTCCGCTCACACAGCTGAACCTCAGAAACCTCGCTCTGATACCATGTTAAAATTTTCTCAACATGGTCAGCAAGATAGCCCAAACGCCAAATTAATATCTTTGGAACTACCCAGTTCGCACGTTGAACCAGCGGAAACCAAGGACAAGAGGTACAAAGGTAAATCTCAACAAACAATGGAAGCACAAGCAGGTCTTTTATTCATTCACTTCTTTACAATGCGAGGCATACATAGCGAGACATGATTTCGCTAGTATAACAGCTAAAAACAGAAAGCACCAAAAAACAAGCTGGGCGGACAGCACTCGAGTCCGCCGAGACCGCGAGGTTGCCGAGGTCGCCGAGTCCGCTGAGCTCGCCCAAGCAATGCTGCAATCCGCCGAATAGACACGGAGTCCGCCGAAGCCGCGAGGCCGCGCGGACACACCGTTATTCGCCTCCTGCTGAACTTGAACTGAGGAACACCCCTACCCGCCTGAAGCCGGCGGACAGGTTATTGAAGCTGGCAAAGATGTAACAGAACTGACAAGCCGCAGAGCGACATCCTGCTGAGTCCGCAGAGACCGCACACTTCCAAGTACTTGACCGAAGTCACAGCCAAACTCCTGGCTCCTTGAAGCTACCCGCGCGACCTGCACACAGCAAACCGTCGGCCTGAAACAATCCGCGCGGACTGACAAACACAGACCGCAGCACTTCGCTCAACCCAACTTACTGTTCACTCTAGTTACTTTAGATGTGCCAGGGGGTCCTATTTATAGGCAAGGTGAGAAGTGTGGTCACCGCCCAAGAGATAGCGACACCACCCCAGCCCGCGCGATAGCAAAAACACCGTCCGCTGAGTCCGCAAGGACTTAGCCGGATACCAAGGCAAACCGCCAGGAGCAAGGCTACCATTGGCGAACCCTCTCCAGTCCGCCCAAGCTATGCGGACAAGGCATCAGCCCGCAAAGCTCCAACCACTGCAAGACAGCAACCCCCTTCAATGGCAGTCCGCACCAACCCGAGGCAGTCCGCAAGACTCACACCTCAATCCGCCACAAGTCCACGACCAAAGGAAGATAGCAACAGTCCGCCCGGTCACAGCGGACTTGGCGGATACCGCGGACACCATGGCCTTGGCACAAAGTGTGACCAAGTCCAAAACCATCAAGGGCCAATGCGAGCATGGCGGACACAAACTCCCGTCCGCCAAACACCCTAGCACAGACCGCCATGAGTCCGCGAGCTCCTCGCACTCCTGTCCAACGCAGCAGCCAACCCCGGACTCCAAACCTAGTCCGCCAATCGATCTCCACAGCAAATCGCCTGCTGTGCCACCAGAGCTCGACAAGGCCTCAGCCCAGCTCCAAGCACAGTCCGCAACAGCCCATACCGCGGATACTCCAGTCCGCAAGCTTCCAGCGGACATGAGCCAACCCGCCTATCAGCACAAGCTTGCACCCGCGGCCACTGAGCAATGCACCAGTCCGCAAGCCTCCATCCGCTCAGGCCGCTCCTTGGCAAAGCCAAACAGCAAACACCCTATCCGCAGAAGTCAGGCCGCATAGTCTGCGGACTCCATGCAACAAGCCGCTCAGAAGACAGCCGGCTTTCCACTAGACCTTCCACCAGGCCGCACATCTCAGTCCGCCCAGTCCGCCTAGTCCGCCAAAGCTGTCCTCCCCAGGCCGCCCGGCCTGTCCCGTCACCCACTTCCACTTCACAAATTTCAACAGTTACATTACGTTAGGATTGCATGGTAGTTATTTTCAAGTATAAAAGAAAAATTACTATTATTACTGCATGCATTGCATAATTTAAAATGTTAAATCACTATATTTAACGACCATACAAATCCACTTTTATTACTATTATAAATTTAGAACTTGCATATCTTGAGGTGTCCATTTGGAACCTCTATGCTCTTATAGGATGCATAATCCGATAAAAGAAGTGTTTTTAGCCGCGCATAATTACTTTTCTTGTGAACTAGATGAGCCACTCAGCCAAGGGATACGACTAACTACTATACTTAAATTGACTTTAACTCTAAATAACTTAAAGAATCTTTCTTCATGGTTAATGTTAACCCAGAAATCGGCGATCCTTCCCAAGGTAGTCAGCTCGCTAGTCGCGGCCTGCAGCAGGTTATCCCTAGAGTTCGCGACAAGTCCAAGTGTAGGCGGACAAATTTCTCTGTCCGCCCAGGTCGCATAGCTACCGCGTGCTCTGCGGGACGACGGGTTGTTCCCGTAGCTCACCCTCGCAGGCCACGCGGTTAGGCCTACTAACCGCACAACATTTTTCCTTGCAGGAGGCAATCTAAAGCAATAGGGGGCGATCTATGTGATCTATTCCTTCAGTCTGCCAGATCGCCCAGCCGGCGACAACCCTAGACCAACTGAACTGTCGCGGGCTCGGCGGACTCATTCTCCGGCTCGATAGAAGAGACAGATTCCATCTCCCCTATAGGGGGTGTAACACCCCAATCCGTCGCATGGCATATAACAGAAGGTCCAACTGGAACCCGACGTCATATACCACAGACAGTCGGAAGGGTTACATAAGAATATCCAAATATTCCAATTAAGACTACTCGTCCTATACAGAGCATTCTAGCGGAAGCTTTTAAAAGTATAAAGAACCCAAACTTGTATCCAAATAACATGAATGTCCACAATCACTACCACTGGAATGAAATAATAATACACTGAAAGAAACTTGGCCTTATGGCCATACAGAGGTTCACTTAATTAAATAATATTTTCCATACATCGGCTCGCAGGCCGGCCACACATGACAAAAGTAAAGTACAACTATTCGCTTTGGCCTTCTAGGGCCAGCACAGCAACATGGGCTCCAGCCCGCTATTTGGTACTCGGCTCCGCAGCACCTGCAAGCACATTCCATCACACGGTGGCAAACAAAGCAACGGTCAGCCAAAAGCCGACCAAATTATAACGACCCCGCCCCTTACTCGGGACGGCGGTGCTCTTTCCCTGCATAACATTAGCCCAGTAAAGCAATAAAGCGCAATTATACTACGCCACAGGTGTAGCCTCGCACAGCCAAACACCCCGTGCACTCTGGGCACATTAACGGTGAATCCTGACACTTCAGCGTCTTCACCAATATCCCAAAGATGGCAACCACGTGAGCATTTATCCTTTTTGACCACTGTATAAGGCTCCCGACTATGTCAACGGCCAGTCCCCTTTTCGGGTCTCTCGCACCGAACCACATAGCCTAGGTCCAATTCCACTTGCTCGTTGCTCACACCACGTAGTCACTTTAAGACGTATGCACGAGCCAAGCTTCTCTCGGATCCCAAAGCTTTTCCAAACAATCACATAACCCAGTTATGTTCAAGGCCGGTTCCCTGACGGCCAAGGTAGCAGGACATGTTTCCGCTCAGTTTTCTGGGTGCGCCTTGGAGTTAATCCCCAAGGATCCCTGTTGCAATCTACCGCGTAAAAACCTGAAAAACCCAAAGCAAGGAGTCTTCTCCGGCAAAACATATCAAATGCAACATCACCGATCCAGACAATACATGTTCGGTTAGGCTTCACACACAATGCCTATGCCCGTACTTCGATTTCGGACTCTATATGCAACACAAGGGGGACTATTCACATCAACCCCAAGGAACACCACACACTCACCACACACTCGCGGGAGCGGGTTTCCCTATGCAAAAAGGAAGAGAGCTTCACATGCTCAAGTAGAGAATCGTTACCCTTGTAGTCCACTTTTGCGCCATGGAAAGACTACACGGATAGAAGTCTTCACAATGACCTTTCCTCCACGGATCTGCTCTCAGATCTCAAAACGGTGCTCCGATGCTCCGTCGGCGGCCGGAATCCTCCTCCTTCTTCCTCCTCTTTCTAAATCCTTGGAAAGAGAATGTCTTAGAGAATATGAAGAGTTAACTCCCCCATTCCCGGCCTTAACAGAGCAGGAAACCACCTGGGCCATTGGATCTCAATTAAATAAAATGAACGGCTCAGATCTGCACAAAATTCCCCAGACCTGGGCGGAACACGGCCTCGCACACAGCCGTGTTCCAGGCCGTGTGCCTTGATTGAGGCATGATTGTCGAATGAAGAAAAGACACACGGGAAAAGACACGCCCGTGTCTCACCTGACACGCCCATGACCATGGGGCGTGTCACATACAACCGCCACGGCAACGGACACGACCCAACTGAACACGGGTAGGGACACGGGTAGGAACACGCCCGTGTCACTCGACAATCGTCGAGCAAATATCGTCGATCGTCAAGCGCAGAGGGTCACTCGACCATCGTCGAGTGCCTTTCGTCGAACTCAATCGGCATGCACACGGGCACGGGTCAAGACACGCCCGTGTCCCGGGGCCGTGTCACCAGTAACTGCCACGCCAACCGACACGACTCTTGGGAACATGGGTACAGACATGGTTAGGCACACGCCCATGTCATTAGGCCATGTTCCTAGCCGTGTCCTTCTCGGGATGAATGTAATGCCCCGAAACTCAAAAGAGCGACGGGGGACGTTTTGGGCCAGTTATGGGTTCTGGCAGAAGGCACACAGCCTGGGACACGGGCGTGTCCCAGGGCGTGTCAAGCTTGTGTCGACACTCAGCCGGCGAAGTCGACATTTTGCTCTCGACATTGTGTCGAGACTGGGCATACGGCCTGCGACACGGGCGTGTCACAGGGCGTGTCGACCCGTGTCGACACTCAGCCCGCGAAGTCGACACTCTGTGCTCGACAAAGTGTCGAGACATGGCACACGGCCTGCGACACGGGCGTGTCGACCCGTGTCGACACTCGTCCCGGGGAGTCGACACTCTGCGCTCGACGAAGTGTCGAGACAAGGCACACGGCCTAGGACACGGGCGTGTCCAAGGCCGTATCGTCAGGTCGACGATCTTCGCTCGACGAAGTGTCGAGTGTCGAGACCGTGTACACGGCCTGGAGCCCAGGCGTGTTGAGGTAGACACGGGCAAGGACACGGGCGTGCCCTAGAACCCGTGCAGTGCTCGGGTTGTTTTCGGGATAAATCGATGGGGGTACACGGCCGGCCACACGGCCGTGTCAGGTGGAATACGGGCGTGTCAAGTAGAACACGGGCGTGTTCGATGCCCGTGTGTTGTTCCAGGCGAGTCGATTTTGACGGCGAATGAGGCACACGGCCTTGGACACGGGCGTGTGCCAGGCCGTGTGCGGTCCAGATTGGACATTTCAGTCCCGAATCAAAGCCGTTCGTTTCTTTAATTGATGATCCAACGGCAGGGGGTTGTTCCTGATGGGATATACCCGGGATTGGGCCTTAGAAACCCTCACTTTTCATGAGTGGTTATCTTTCTAAAGCTTAGAGAGAGAGGAGAGCCAAGGAAGGAAGAAGAAGCTAGATCCGTCCATTGGAGGAGCTTCGAAGCTCCAAATCGCGAGCCGACTCCGGATCCACGGAGGCAAAGCTAGTGCGGTGCTTTTCATCTGCTTACTTTTCCATGGCGCCAAAGAAGAACGCAAGGGTAATGATCCTCTTCTTGAGCATGTGTAGCTCTCCTTCTTTGCATAGGAAGCCCGCTCTCGCGAGTTTGCGGTGAGTTGGAGGCATTCTTTCGGGTAAATATGTGAAGTCCCCATTGTTTAGAGTCCTTAAGCGAGAACGGACATAGGCATGATGTGTGAAGCCTATCCGGACATGTTGGTCTGGATCGGTGATGTTGTATTGCATAATGCCGGAGAAGACTTCGTGCTATTGGTTGTTTTTCGGGTTTTCTACACGGTAGATTGCAACAGGGAGCCTTGGGGATTAACCCAAAGGTACACGCGGGAAACTGGGCGGATGCGTGATCTTGCCAACTTGGAGGCCTGAGAGCCAACTTGAACATAACCGAGTTATGTGAAATGTGTGACGAAAATGGGACTCGGGAGAAGTTTGACCCGCACAAATGGCTTAAATTGTCGTTGCGACGTGAGCACGGGTTAGATGGAACCGTACCCACTTCTATGTCGTTCGGGTTAAAGAGACCTAAAGTTACGTGGCACTTGTCGTTGGCATAGATGAGGGTCTTCGGCGGTCTATGGCTTAAATTATCGTGACGCATGCCGGGAAGACAAATTGCTCATAGGTTTGGCCGTCAAAGTGGTGGTGGTGAGTCTGGAATGTTTATGGCTTTAATTGACGTGACATCGACCGATTCACCGAGAATGTGCCCTGATAGCACGGGGCGTGTGGCCGTGCGAGCCAACATTTGTGATGAAATGAATATTGATATATTGCTCTCTTATGCTAATGAAATGCAGGGAAGGAGCATCGCCGCCCCGAGCTGGGGGCGGGATTGTTATAATTTGGTCAACATTGCTGACTGTTGCCCTGTTTTGCCACCGTGCGGTGGTTTGTTGCTTGCAGGTGCTGTTGGACCAAGCGGTCAATAGCGGGCTAAAGCCCAATTTGCGAAGCCGGCCCTCGAAGGCCTAAGTGGAGTGTTTACTGTTTTTATTCATGTATGACCGGCCTGCGTGCCGTGGTTTGTAAAACATGTAATATCAAGTGAACCATTTTGTAAGGCCTTAAGGCCTGTACTTGTGTATATACAACATTACTATTTTGGTATTAGTGAACATTCATGCTTTAGTGTTGGCTTCTTTATTGCAACTTATATAAACTGCTTCCGCTAGAATGCTCTGTGTAGGACGTTATGATTGGTTGGATGGTTTCCATGAGTAACCACCCGGTTTGACTGTAGTATATGGCGTCGGGCCCCGGCCGGACCTACTGCTATATGCTATGCGACGGATAGGGGGTGTTACAATTTGGTATCAGACTACTGGTTTTGGTCGGCTTAAGATGAATTCGTGGGCGAATTCTTTTTAAGGGGTGGTGAGCACATTGTGTGCGTCATCGTTATAACGGTAAAAGAACACATGAATGTCCACTTAGGAATGAAAATACACGTATTTGAGGAACCTGCATGTTCCTATAATTGTTGTTTGCAATTTTATTTGGTCGCTTAATGGTGTTTTGTACCACTATAGGTGACTAGAAGTGGTGCTGGGCCGTCGGAACGTCGAGTTTCTGAGGCTAGCAGTGCACCAGATTTTTCTCCTGCAACACCTCTATCGGCTGAGAACATACGATTGGTGGCCGAAGCAGTGTTGGTCGTGATAAATGCGCAGCCTGCAAGGCAAACGCAGCAGCCTGCTCCTGGGATGGAGCAGGAACCTCTTCCAGAGGTTGAGCCGAGGAGAGTGGAACAGGTGGTAGTGGAGCCGGTGGTGCCAAGGAGGGCAACCGAGAGACAGCTCAAGCATGTCATGAGCTTTAATCCTCCGGTATTCTCGGGGTTGGGGACCCCATCTCAAGCTGAAGACTGGCTCTACAGGGTGAAGAGAGTCATGACAGCAACGGAGACGGAGGAGTGGCAAATGACCACCATTGCTACGTTCCTTTTGGACGGTGAAGCGAGATTATGGTGGGAAAGTTTGGAGCTGCATCATTTGAGAGGTAGACAACTTATAGACATCCTGATGGAAGAGTTCTCGGGATTGTTCTTAGCAAGGTACCTCCCTTCTACTCAGAGGATTTCGATGGAGAACGAGTTCCTGAAGTTGGTGCAGGGTGAGAAGAGCGTGGATGAATATCTCCATGAGTTTACTCGTTTGATTCGATATGCTAGCTCCACCATCACGGATGAGGAGCACAAAACGAATCGATTCTACGAAAGCTTGAGAGATGAGTTGAGATTACTACTCTCGGGGTCGATGACGCAGGGTTTCTTGACCTTGGTCAACACGGCCCGGTCCTTGGAGAAGGACATGAAGAACGTACAGGCAAAGAAAAGCTTAGGAGACAAGAAGTCTGAATTCAAAGTGTCGACTACTTCAAAGTCCGGCTATCGAAGATTCATTAAGAAGCATAGGACTTCGGGTCCAGCTCCTTCTGGTGCTTCTGGGGCGACTACGAGTCGGACCCCGGGTGCATGTTTTACTTGTGGAAAGACGGGGCACTTTGCCCGCGATTGTTGGAGCGGACGCTCCAAGTCCGAGAGAAGGCCGGGAGCGACTTATGAAGAGAAGGGCAAGGCGGTGGAGTCAACCGCGTCCCACTATGCTCCGGCCCAACCAAGGGTGTATAATCTTGGCCAACAAGAGGCCATCAAATAGGATGATGTGGTGACAGGTACGGTTTAATTTATAGCAAGTCAATTTCTTTAAATACTTGTTATGAACATGTTACCTTACCACTGCTTGTTTAGGATTTGTTTTGATTTGTGAAAATCCGGCAAGAGCACTCTTCGATATGGGAGCTTCACACTCCTTCTTGTCCGAGGGATTTATATCACGCATCGGAGTCCCTTCTTCGATGGAGAAGGATAAGTTGGATGTGTTGTTGCCCAATGGGTGTTCGATGCGCGCGGACAGGATCTGCGATGTTAAGATTCGTATTGGGAATCAGGAGTTCGATCTGCAGGCGTCGTTACTTCCGTTGGTGGAGTTCGACGTTATATTTGGCATGGACTGGCTCTCGGAGCAGCAGACCTATATTGACTACGGTCGCAAGGAAGTCAAGCTGGGAGCAAGTCGTGAAACGACTTTTATGGGCTTAAAGGGGTCGAGCAAGACGTTGATGTCTGCTCTTCAGGTGGTGAAGGCGGTTCGTGCCGGTGCAGAACTGTTCTTTACACTAGTGGAGGTTGCAAAGCCGAAGCCCGCGTTGGATAGTATTTCAATGATATCGGAATACCCTGATGTGTTCCCCGTAGATCTTCCTGGAGCCCCGCCTCAGTGGGTGATAGATTTCACGATTGAGCTAGTGCCAGGTGCAAAGCCTGTGTCACGATATCATTATCGGCTAGCGCCTAAGGAAATGGCGGAGCTGAAAGTTCAACTGCAAGAGTTGTTGGAGCAAGGGTATATACGCCCGAGTTCTTCGACTTGGAGCGCACCGGTCCTCTTTGTTAAGAAGAACGACGGAAGCTTGAGGCTATGTGTTGATTATCGGTGTTGAAGTTGGTGACCGGGCGGTCTGGCGGTTTGTCTTGGCGGGTTGAAGACCGCGCGGTCTGGCGGTTTGTCTCAGCCGGCTTGGAGACCGGGCGGTCTGGCGGTCTACCCTGGCAGTCTCTCTTCCTCTCTGGTGGTAGCCGTGCGGTTAGCCCTGCTGTCTAACCGCGCGGCTTGTGCGGTTTGTTTTGTATAGTCCGCTTAGTCCTGTAAATTATAGTCCCACATCTCTTATTTGTAATCTTTCATCTCTCCTCCATTCTATATAAAGGAGGGCATACCTTTGTAATAGTTACCTTTTTTGGATAATAAAATTTCAATTATTCAAAAGTCTATCCGTTTGTTCTTTTTTATTCGCTACTTTTAACATGGTATCAGAGGACACGGTCATTTCCTCCCGATTCTGTGCGCTCTCTGCTTCTAGTGGCTTGTTTTCCGCTATTCGCGACCTCTCTCGCGGCTTGCCTTCTCTTCTGTCCGCCGCCCTGTTCGAGCGGCTTGTTTCTATCCGCTGCCCTGTTCGCGCGGCTTGCTTCTTGGTTCTCTTCTCCTACTGCTATTCGTTGCAGCGACCTGTTTCCTTGTCGCTGCGCTCCTTGCTCTTTCTTGCCTCTCTGACTTCCTTGTCTTTGCGGCTTATGTCTACCCGCTGCGGACTTCTTCTCCCTGTCCGCTTCTGCTTTCCCCATATCCGCTTGTCCCTATACTCGCGGTTTGCTGCTGTGATCTGCCTGACCGTGCGGGTTGTTCCTTTCTCACCCGCATCTTGGTCGCGGTCACCTTCTCTTCTCCTCTCTTCTGTTCGCTTGGCCTTTTCAGTCCGCGCGACCTCTTCCCCGCTGTGCCTTTGACCTCTTGCTAGCCGCTACTATTCGCGCTCTCTTGTTGTTGCCTTCTACCCGCTTCTGCTTGCTAGTCGCGCTGGTCTCATCTTTTGCCGTGCGACCTGTTCTCCTCTGTTCGCCCGACTTTTTCAAGCCGTGCGACTTCTTTCCCTCTTCTTTGTTCTGCTTCTTGGTAGCGTCCTTCCTAGCCGCCCGACCTGTTTTCTGTTCGCCCGGCTTGGTGTTCTTTTCTCTTCTCGTGGCTTATTCTTATCGTCGCGGCTTGCTCCTCTCTTGCTTCCATGGCTTTCCCCTCCTCCAGCCTGTCCGCCTCCGTGGTCACCTCTTCTGGTAGTGCTCATGTTGTTACTCGCGGAAGATGGCTCATCGACTCTGGTGCAACCAATCATATGACAGGCAATCCTCAATGTTTCTCTCTTCTTGACACACATGCTCAGTTGCCCCCGGTCATTGTTGCTGATGGATCTCCCTCCCCGGTCCATGGGACGGGCATGGTTCAAGTCACTCCATCTCTCTGCCTGGCTGATACCCTCTATGTGCTCAAGTTTCCGTGCAATTTATTATCGGTTACTTCTTTATGCAAGCAATTGTGGTGTTCTGTCATATTCACCCCTAGCTCTTGTGTTTTTCAGGATCCAGACTCCCAACGGACGATTGCTACCGGGACTGAGAGTGGTGGCCTCTACTTTCTCAACAACGTTTCCGCTCTATCCGCCTTCTCCTCCTCCTCTACAGATCTTCTCCAATGGCATCTTCGCCTTGGACATGCTCCTCCCCGAATTCTCCGCCAGCTCCTGCCGCACCTCCCTCCTCATCATCCCCCTCTAAACTGTGATGCATGTCAACTTGGCAAACATCACCGCTCATCCTTCCCACCAACGCAAAGTCGGGGCTCTTCCCGTCCGTTCGACCTCGTTCACTCTGACATATGGGGTCCCGCTCCTAACCTCACCATCGGTCGGGGTAGTTCCTATTTTGTCACCTTCATTGATGATTTCTCTCGATGTACGTGGGTATATCTTCTCAAAGATCGCTCCGAGCTGTTCTCTGTTTGGATCTCCTTTTATTCTATGGTTAAGACTCAGTTTGATACATCTATTAAACTCCTTCGTTCTGACAATGCTAAGGAGTATCTTAGCCACGACTTCTCCTCCTTTTGTATTCACCATGGTGTTATTCGTCAAACAAGTTGTGTCTACACCTCCCAACAAAATGGGGTGGCGGAACGCAAAAACCGTCACCTCCTTGATGTCGCTCGCACTATGATGACTCAAATGCATGTTCCTCGCTCCTATTGGGTATATGCTGTCCTCCTCTCCTGCTATCTCATCAATCGCCTTCCCTCCACAGTTCTCCACGGTGCTACCCCCTTCTCCATTCTTTATCCAGGCAAGGATCCCTTTCCTCTTCCTCTACACATCTTTGGGTGCACCGCTTTTGTGCACTCTCCCGCTGCCACCCGTGATAAACTTTCCCCACGTGCCACCAAATGTGTCTTTCTGGGCTACTCTCCCACTTAGAAAGGATATTGTTGCTTTGACCCTGTTACCCGTAAGCAATTTGTCTCTGCGGATGTCACCTTCTTTGACAATGCCTCTTACTTCTCTCCCGCTTCCTCTTCTACTCCTCCTGATCCTACTTCTCATACCAACCCATCCATTCCCTCTGCTCCCACTGATGTTCCGCCCTCTCCACCCACTCCACCGTCTTCCCCATCCTCATCATCTCCACCCTCTACTCCGCTTTCTCCCTCCACTCCGCTGCCATCTCTCTCTACTCCCGGGTCAGCTCTCTCCACCACGGATACTCCGGATACTGAGGCACCTGCTGACCTGGATCTCCCAATTGCTCTTCGCAAAGGGGTTCGGGCCTGTACCCAACACCCGCTTGCTGCAGTTGTTTCCTATGATCGTCTTACCCCTGCTCGCAGAGCTTTTGCACTGGCTATCTCGGCCACTGACATCCCCCGTTCCTACCAGGAGGCCCTTACTATTCCTCATTGGAAAGTTGCCATGGATGAGAAGATTGCTACTCTCACTGAACGGGGTACCTGGACCCTTGTTCCTCCTCCTTTCGGCACAGATGTTGTTGGATGTCCCTGGGTCTTCGTGGTGAAGTTTCTCCCGGATGGCAGTGTGGATCGTTATAAGGCTCGCCTGGTTGCCAAGGGTTTTACCCAAACTTATGGGATTGATTACTTTGACACTTTCTCTCCCGTGGCTCGTCTCAGCACTATTCAGGTTCTTCTCTCTGTGGCTGTCAACAGGGATTGGCCCATCTCGCAGCTAGATGTTAAGAATGCCTTCCTCTATGGTGATCTGCAGGAGGATGTTTATATGGAGCAACCTCCTGGGTATGTTGCTCAGGGGGAGACACGGGTATGCCGGCTAAAGAAGGCTATCTATGGCCTCAAGCAGAGTCCTCGTGCCTGGTTTGACAAGTTCAGTAGCATTGTTGCGGCCATTGGTTTTACAAGAAGCTCAGCAGATCACTCCTTGTTTGTTCGGAAAACCGCCTCTGGTCTTGTTGTTCTTGCGGTTTATGTTGATGACATTCTTCTTACTGGCGATGACCAGGATGGGGTATTGATGACCAAGAAACACCTTCATCAACATCTGGTCACAAAGGATATGGGCTCCCCGAAATACTTTCTGGGGATTGAAATCTCTAGAAAGCCCAACTCCATGGTCCTTTCACAATGGAAGTATGCTCTTGATCTTTTAAAGGAGGCAGGACTGACTGGTGTTAAACCTGCACGTTGTCCTATGGCTGTTGGAGAAGACAAAACTTGGATAGATGACTCACCTCTTCTCTCCGATCTTACGAGATACCGGCATCTGGTGGGCAAGCTCATATATCTCACGGTAACCAGACCCGACATCTCTTACGCTGTTGGCAAGGTGAGCCAGTTCATGCAAGCTCCGAGGGAGTGTCATCTACAATCTGCTCTGAGGATATTAGAGTATATTAAAGCTGCTCTAGGGAAAGGACTCCTATTTCAGAAAAATGGTCATCTTAGGGTTGAAGCGTACTCTGATTCAAGCTATGCGGATGACAAAGGGGACCGCAAATCGACTTCAGGTTTCTGCACATTTGTTGGAGGCAATCTTGTGAGTTGGAAGAGCAAAAAACAGTCTGTCGTTTCCAGGTCTAGTGCAGAGGCGGAATATCGCAGCATGGCATCGACTACATGTGAGTTGAAGTGGTTGCGGGCTCTCATGCTTGACTTAGGAGAGGTTTACAACTATCCTCTTCCTATGTTCTTTGACAATAAGGCCGCGATACACATTTACAAAAATCTGGTCTTTCATGAGAGAACAAAACACATAGAAGTCGACTGTCATTTTATTCGGGAAGAAATATTGAAGAAACAGATTTGCACTCCATTTGTCACTTCCGACAACGAGTTGGCAGATGTCTTCACCAAGCCGGTGTCCGCTTCCTTTTTCCACATCTGCGACAAGCTGGGCATGATCGATATATATGCTCCAGCTTGAGGAGGAGTGTTGAAGTTGGTGACCAGGCGGTCTGGCGGTTTGTCTTGGCGGGTTGAAGACCGCGCGGTGTGGCTGTTTGTCTCAGCCGGCTTGGAGACCGGGCGGTCTGGCGGTCTACCCTGGCAGTCTCTCTTCCTCTCTGGTGGTAGCCGTGCGGTTAGCCCTGCTGTCTAACCGCGCGGCTTGTGCGGTTTGTTTTGTATAGTCCGCTTAGTCCTGTAAATTATAGTCCCACATCTCTTATTTGTATTCTCTCATCTCTCCTCCATTCTATATAAAGGAGGGCATGCCTTTGTAATAGTTACCTTTTTTGGATAATAAAATTTCAATTATTCAAAAGTCTATCCGTTTGTTCTTTTCTATTCGCTACTTTTAACAATCGGGAGCTCAACAAGTTGACGGAGAAGAACAAGTACCCGATCCCCCGGATTGATGATCTTTTTGATCAGTTGGTCGGGTCGACGGTGTACTCGAAGTTGGATCTCAAGGCTGGGTACTATCAGCTGCTAATAAGGGAGAGTGATATCCCGAAGGTAGCGTTTAGTACGAGATACGGGCATTATGAGTTTACGGTCATGCCGTTTGGGCTGACTAATGCGCCGTCAGTGTTCATGGATTTGATGAACAGGACTTTCAGGGAGTACTTGGACCATTTTGTGATCGTCTTCATCGACGATATTTTGGTGTACTCGCAGAGTGAGGAAGATCACTTCAAGCATCTTCATTTGGTTTTGGAGATGCTAAGGAGGAATTAGGTGTATGCCAGGTTCTCGAAGTGCGAGTTTTGGTTATCCTCGGTGGCGTTCCTCGGTCATATAGTGAGTGGAGAGGATATTGCTGTGGATCCAGTGAAGATTGTTGCGATACGGGAGTGGCCTGAGCTTGCTACGGTAGCGGAAGTCCAGAGCTTTCTGGGGCTTGCCGGCTATTATAGGCACTTCGTAGAGAACTTCTCGCGGATAGCGTTACCTCTCACTACTTTGACGAGGAAGGAGCAGAAGTTCGTTTGGACGCCGGAGTGCGCGCGAGCTTTTGAGGAGTTGAAGTGTCGGTTGACCACGGCGCCTGTGCTGAGTTTGCCATGTGGGACCGAAGGCTATGAGATTTACAGTGATGCTTCGGGCAGCGGTTTGGGTTGCATGCTACTGCAACACGGAAGTGTAATAGCTTATGGCTCGAGATAGCTGAAAGTGCATGAAAGGAACTATCCGGTCCATGACTTGGAGTTAGCGGCCGTGATTTTTGCCTTAAAGCTGTGGAGACACTATTTGTACGGTGTGAAGATTGATATCTACACCGATTACAAGAGCCTGAAGTATCTGATCGATCAGAAGGATCTGAATATGCGGCAGCGTAGATGGATGGAGTTCTTGGGGGACTATACATTCAAGATCCACTACGTGTCTGGTAAAGGGAATGCGGTTGCGGATGCGTTGAGTCGCCGAGCCCCAGCTCAAGCCAATTGGCTATCGGTGCATGATGAGCGGTTGGTGCGGGAGTTGGAGGCGTTGGAGATTGTTTGTGTGGATAGGCAATCAAGTGTTGAAGCAGTTCTGAATTGGACTGAAGTCCAATATGACCTGGCTGATCGGATTCGGCAGGCTTTGGATATGGATGTTCATATGAAGCAGTTCATGGTAGAGGCTCTGGATGGGTCAAATTCCCAATTCGTCGTGGAGGACGGATTACTTTGGAAAGACGGTCGTCTGTGCGTCCCAAGTGTGGGCAATTTGCGGGTGGAATTGTTGTATGAGGCACACCATACCAAGTACTCGATTCACCCGGGGAGCATGAAGATGTACCGCGATGTGAAGAAACTGTTTTGGTGGCCTGGTTTGAAGAAAGATGTGGCGCTCTATCTGGCGAAGTGCCAAACTTGCGCCTTGGTGAAGGCGGAGTGCCAAAAGCCGGGAGGATTTCTTAAGTCCTTGCCTATTGCGGAGTGGAAATTCGACGACATCTCTATGGACTTTGTGCACGGTTTGCCAAGGTCGCAAAAGGGGAACGACGCCATTTGGGTGGTCGTGGATCGGTTAACGAAGGTGTCGCATTTCATTCAGCATAGGAAGGATGATCCGATGGAGAAGCTAGGAAAACTGTATGTGGATAACATAGTACGGCTTCACGGTGTTCCCCGCAGCATCGTGAGTGACCGAGATGGGCGGTTCACGTCCAATGATTGGAGGCTAGTGCAGCAAATGTTGGGAACAAAGCTGAAATTCAGCACAGCCTTCCATCCGCAAACGGATGGGCAGACCAAGAGGGTCAATAGAATCATGGAAGACATGCTCCGCATGTGTGTCTTGGATTTTGGAAAGCAATAGGAAGACCACCTTTATTTGGTGGAGTTCGCATACAACAACAGCTACCAAGCGAGTATTCAAATGGCGCCCTTCGAGGCCCTATATGGTAGAAAATGTCGCACGCTGTTGTCTTGGTTAGAAACGGGTGAGTCAAAGTTGTATAAGCGATTGGAAGTGGAGGATGCTACTTCTTTGGTGAGAACCATTCGGGAGAGGTTGCTTATCGCTCAGGACCGGCAAGCGAAGTACTATAATGTCAAGCACAGGAACGTGGAGTTCGCTGTGGGCGACTATGTATACTTTAAGATCAAGCCGTTCAAGGGTGTCTCGCGGGTGCGGCGATTGAAAAAGCTAAGCCCGAGGTACCTTTGGCCGTTTGAGGTTCTGGAGCGAGTTGGTGAAGCGGCCTATCGATTGAAGCTTTCAGTGGAGCTTGGTGGATTACATGATGTATTCCATATTTCGGTGCTTCGAAAGGCGGTGCAAGAGCCTACGCAAGTGATCGCGGTTGATCAAGTGTCGGTGGATAGTGGGCTGACGAGAAAGGTCAAGCCCGTGCGGATTGAGGACTCGGAGGTCAAGCGGCTACGCAATAAAGAGATCAGGATGGTCAAGGTCCGTTGGGACAATTGCGGTCGTGAGGAGCTCTCTTGGGAGCGAGAGTAGACTATGCTTGACGAGTATCCAGAGTTGTTCCGCTCAGGTACAAATTTTGGTTTTGTACATGTCTTTCCTTTATATAATTTGGTGGACGAAATTCTTTTAAGACGGGGAGAGTTGTAACGCCCCAAAACTCAAAAGAGCGACGGGGGACGTTTTGGGCCAGTTATGGGTTCTGGCAGAAGGCACACGGCCTGGGACACGGGCGTGTCCCAGGGCGTGTCAAGCTTGTGTCGACACTCAGCCGGCGAAGTCGACATTTTGCTCTCGACATTGTGTCAAGACTAGGCACACGGCCTGCGACATGGGCGTGTCGCAGGGCGTGTCGACCCATGTCGACACTCAGCCCGCGAAGTCGACACTCTGCGCTCGACGAAGTGTCGAGACATGGCACACGGCCAGAAACACGGGCATGTCGCTGGGCGTGTCGACCCGTGTCGACACTCGTCCCGGGGAGTCGACACTCTGCGCTCGACGACGTGTCGAGATAAGGCACACGGCCTAGGACACGGGCGTGTCCAAGGCCGTATCGTCAGGTCGATGATCTTCGCTCGATGAAGTGTCGAGTGTCGAGACCGTGTACACGTCCTAGAGCCCAGGCGTGTTGAGGTAGACACGGGCAAGGACACGGGCGTGTCCTAGAACCCGTGCAGTGCTCGGGTTGTTTTCGGGATAAATCGATGGGGGTACACGGCCGGCCACACGGCCATGTCAGGTGGAACATGGGCATGTCAAGTAGAACACGGGCGTGTTCGATGCCCGTGTGTTGTTCCAGGCGAGTCGATTTTGACGGCGAATGAGGCACACGGCCCTGGACACGGGCGTGTGCCAGGCCGTGTGCGGTCCAGATTGGACATTTCAGTCCCGAATCAAAGCCGTCCGTTTCTTTAATTGATTATCCAACGGCTGGGGGTTGTTCCTGATGGGATATACCCGGGATTGGGCCTTAGAAACCCTCACTTTTCATGAGGTTATCTTTCTAAAGCTTAGAGAGAGAGGAGAGCCAAGGAAGGAAGAAGAAGCTAGATCCGGCCGTTGGAGGAGCTTCGAAGCTCCAAATCGCGAGCCGACTCCGGATCCATGGAGGCAAAGCTAGTGCGGTGCTTTTCATCCGCTTACTTTTCCATGGCGCCAAAGAAGAACGCAAGGGTAACGATCCTCTTCTTGAGCATGTGTAGCTCTCCTTCTTTGTATAGGAAGCCCGCTCTCGCGAGTTTGCGGTGAGTTGGAGGCGTTCCTTCGGGTAGATATGTGAAGTCCCCATTGTTTAGAGTCTGTAAGCGAGAACGGACAAAGGCATGATGTGTGAAGCCTATCCGGACATGTTGGTCTGGATCGGTGATTTTGCATTGCATAATGCCGGAGAAGACTCTGTGCTATTGGTTGTTTTTCGGGTTTTCTACATGGTAGATTGCAACAGGGAGCCTTGGGGATTAACCCAAAGGTGCACCCGGAAAACTGGGCGGATGCGTGATCTTGCCAACTTGCAGGCCTGAGAGCCAACTTGAACATAACCGAGTTATGTGAAATGTGTGACGAAAATGGGACTTGGGAGAAGTTTGACCCGCGCAAATGGCTTAAATTGTCGTTGCGACGTGAGCACCTGTTAGATGGAACCGTACCCACTTCTATGTTGTTCGGGTTAAAGAGACCTAAAGTTACGTGGCACTTACCGTTGGCATAGATGAGGGTCTTCGGCAGTCTATGACTTAAATTGTCGTGACCCATGCCGGGTAGACAAATTGCTCATAGGTTTGGCCGTCAAAGTGGCGGTGGTGAGTCCGGAATGTCTATGGATTTAATTGACGTGACATCGACCGGTTCACCGAGAATGTGCCCTGAGAGCATGGGGCGTGTGGCCGTGCGAGCCAACGTCTGTGATGAAATGAATATTGATATATTGCTCGCTTATGCTAATGAAATGCAGGGAAGGAGCATCGCCGCCCCGAGCTGGGGGCGGGATCGTTATAATTTGGTCAGCATTGCTGACCGTTGCCCTGTTTTGCCACCGTGCGGTGGTTTGTTGCTTGCAAGTGCTGCTGGACCAAGCGGTCAATAGCGGGCTAAAGCCCAATTTGCGAAGCCAGCCCTCGAAGGCCTAAGTGGAGTGTTTACTGTTTTTATTCATGTATGACCGGCCTGCGTGCTGTGGTTTGTAAAACATGTAATATCTAGTGAACTATTTTGTAAGGCCTTAAGGCTTGTACTTGTGTATGTACAACATTCCTATTTTGGTATTAGTGGACATTCATGCTTTAGTGCTGGGTTCTTTATTGAAACTTATATAAACTGCTTCCGCAAGAATGCTCTATGTAGGACGTTATGATTGTTTGGATGGTTTTCATGAGTAACCACCCGGTCTGTCTGTAGTATATGGCGTCGGGCCCTGGCCGGACCTACTGTTATATGCTATGCGACGGATAGGGGGTGTTACAATGAAAATGGCCAAAACACCAGCCAGACACGGCCTTGTACACGCCCGTGTCCTAGGCCGTGTACCCCTATACAGGCACCAAAATCCCTTTTTTACGCGACCAACTCAAATACAATTTTCGGGGAGTTACAAATCTCCCCCACTTAAGGAATTTTGTCCCAAAATTAAGTAAAGGTACACAACTAGAAGTTACCTGAGTGGAATAACTCGGGATATTCCTCCAACATAGCTTGCTCTCGCTCCCATGAAAGCTCCTCACGTCCGCAATTATCCCAACGGACTTTAACCATTCGAACTTCCTTGTTACGGAGTCGCTTGACTGCAACATCTTCAATACATACTGGGTTGACCCTTGCCATTAATTCATAATCAACCAGTACTTGATTGTCCGCAATGATCTACGAAGGCTCTTACACCGCCTTACGCAGCACCGACACGTGTAACACGTCATGTAGCCCACTCATTCCGCCGACAGCTTCAATCTATACACCGCCTCGCCAACACGCTCCAGGATTTCAAATGGTCCAAGGTATCTCGGACTCAACTTCTTCAAGCGTCGAACCTGCGAGACACCCTTGAACGGCTTAATTTTTAAGTACACCCAATCGCCAATATTGAACTCCACATTCCTATGTTTGGCGTTATAGTACTTTGACTGTCTGTCCTGAGCGATCTTCAACCGTTCTTGAATTGTCTGTATCACTGAAGTGGCATCTTCCACTGCTTGACGTTTGTAAAGCTTCGACTCGCCCGTCTCCAACCAAGACAACGGTGTGCGATACTTTCTCCCGTACAAGGCCTAGAAAGGGGTCATTCCAATACTCGCCTGAAAGCTGTTGTTATACGCAAACTCCACCATGTACAACTGATCTTCCCACTGCTTTCCAAAATCTAGGACACACATGCGAAGCATGTCGTCCATCGTCCGGTTGACCCTCTCAGTTTGGCCATCCGTTTGCGGATGAAAGGCTGTGCTGAACTTTAGCTTAGTACCCAACAGACTATGCACCAACCTCCAGTCAATCGACGTGAAGCGTCCATCTCGATCACTAACAATACTGCGGGGCACACCATGCAATCGTACAATATTGTCCACATAGAGTTTGGCTAACATTTCCACCGGATCTTCCTTCCTGACCGGAATAAAGTGCGACACCTTTGTCAACCTATCTACGACCACTCAAATGGCGTCGTTTCACTTCTGCGACTTCGGCAAACCATGCACAAAATCCATAGATATATCGTCGAATTTCCATTCCGGGATAGGTAGGGACTTCAAGAAACCTCCGAGCTTCTGGCATTCCGCCTTCACCAATACACAAATTCGGCACTTGGCCACATAAAGTGCTACATCCTTCTTCAATCCCGGCCACCAGAATATTTTCTTCACGTCTCTATACATTTTTGTGCTTCCCGGGTGGATTGAGTACTTGGTATGATGAGCCTCATACATCAACTCCTCCCGAAGATTATCCGTACTAGGAATGCATAGGCGACCGTCCTTCCTTAGCAACCCATCCTCAATGGCAAAATGGGAATTTGACCCATCCAAATATTCATCCAAGATCTGCTTCATGCTATTATCCTGAACCAAAGCCCGCCGAACTCTATCAGCTGGGTCACACTGCACCTCTGTCCAAAATAGTTTCGCCTCAGCACTAGACTGCTTGTCGACGCAAGATATCTCCAAAGCCTGCAACTCATGGACCAATCTCTCATCATGTACCGATAACCAGTTGGCCTGCGCCGGAGTCCTGCGACTCAACGCATCCGTCACTGCATTTTCCTTCCCAGGCACATAATGTATCTTGAAGGTGTAGTCCCCTAAGAACTCCATCCACCTCCGCTGCCTCATGTTCAGATCCTTTTGATCCAACAGATACTTCAAGCTCTTATGATCGGTGTAAATATCGACCTTCACACCGTACAGGTAGTGCCTCCAAAGCTTTAGAGCAAATATCACGGCCGCTAACTCTAAGTCGTGGACCGGATAATTCCTCTCGTGAGACTTCAATTGTCGTGAACCGTAGGCTATCACACTCCCATGCTGTAGCAGAACACAACCCAAACCACTGCCTGAAGCATCACTATAGATCTCAAACCCTTCGGTTCCACTTGGCGAACATAAAATAGGCGTTGTGGTCAACCGCCTCTTCAACTCCTCAAAAGCCTGTTCGCACTCTGGAGACCACACAAACTTCTGATCCTTCCTCGTCAACGTCGTGATTGGTAGCGCTATCCGCGAGAAGTTCTCTACGAAGCTTCTATAGTAGCCAGCAAGCCCAAAAAAACTCCGGACCTCTGCCACTGTAGTCAAAGCAGGCCACTCCCGTATCGCCACTATCTTCGTCGGATCCACAACTATCCCTTCTCCACTGACAACATGACCAAGGAACGCTATCGAGGATAACCAGAATTCACACTTGGAGAACTTAGCATACAACCGATTCCTCCTCAACGTCTCCAACAACATGTGTAGATGATTGTAGTGATCCTCCTCGCACTGCGAGTCCACCAGGATATCATCAATAAATACTATCACGAAATGATCTAGGTACTCTCTGAACGTCATGTTCATCATATCCATAAACACGGATGGCGCATTGGTCAAACCAAACGGCATGACCGTGAACTCGTAGTGCCCAAACCGCATGCTGAATGCTGTCTTTGGGATGTTGCTCTCCCTTATCCTCAACTAGTAGTAACCAGATTTCAGATCTAACTTCGAATATACCGTTGACCCAACCAACTGATCAAATAGATCATCAATCCTGGGGATCGGATATTTGTTCTTCTCGGTAAGCTTGTTCAATTCCCGATAGTCAATGCAGAGCCACAAGCTCCCATCCTTCTTCTTAACGAAAAGAACTGGTGCGCTCCAAGGCGACGAATGTGGACGCACATACCCTTGCTCCAACAACTCTTGAAGTTGCACCTTCAACTCCGCCATCTCTCGCGGCGCTATCCGATATGGAGAGCGTGACATCAGTTTGGCACCCGGTACCAGCTCAATGGTAAAATCAATCTCCCGCTGAGGAGGGGCTCCTAGGAGATCATCTGGGAACACATAAGGATACTCGGACACAATTGGAATACTGTCAAGACTTGGCTTAGGCGTCGAAGTCTGCACAAGAGTGACAAATAGCTCTACCCCAGACCGAACCGCCTTAATCACCTGAAGGGCTGACATCAAAATCTTGCCCGACACCTTCATGCCTGCAAAAGTAGTCTCCCGATCAGTGTTTAGACCCAACTTAACTTCCTTACGGTTGCAATCAATGCATGCACCCTACTCTGAGAGCCAATCCATACCGAATATTACGTCATACTCCGCTAACGGCAAAAGCGACGCTCGCAAATCAAACTCCTGGTCTCCAATCTGAATCTTCACTACGCAGATCCTATCCGCGTGCATTGAGCACCATGGGGAAACAACACATCCAATTTGTATTTTGCCATCGAGGACGGAACCCCGATGCGCGATATGAATTTTTCGGACAAGAAAGAATGCGATGCTCTCGTATCAAACAGGGCTCTCGCCAGAAACTCAAAGATCAACACAAAGCCTAGCACCAACGAAAGTAAGCTAACAAATACGAAGGTAACAACTATAAAAGTTAAACCACTGTAATTTAGCTCATACCTGTCACCACGTCCGCTTGCTTTATGGCCTCTTGCAGGCCAAGGTTGTAAACTCTAGGCTGGGATGGAGCATGGTGGGACGCGGTTGACTCCACCGCCTTCCCTTTCTCCTCATAAGTCGCTCCAGGCTTCATCTCGGACCTTGCACATCCGCTCCAACACTCATGAGCAAAATGCCCCATCTTCCCATAGTTGTAGCAAGCTCCTGGGACTCGACTTGTAGTTGCCCCCAACGCACCAGACAGAGGGGCTGAGTTCGAAGTCCTCTATTTCTTGTTCCACCTGCGGAAACTTGACTTGGTATTTGGCACCTTGAACTCGTACTTCTTTTCGCCTGGGTCCTTCTTCTCTTGAACTTTCTTCAAAACCTTATCCAATGACCGGGCCGAATTGACCAAGGCTAGGAAACCCTGCGCCTTAGGCCCAGCAAGTAGTAGTTGTAGATCGCCGCGGAGACCCTCATAGAACCGGTTGGTCTTCCATTCTTCTTCCATAAACGTAGCACCAGCATAATGACCCAACCGTGTGAACTCATAGAGATACTCGTCCATGCTTCTGGATCCTTGAGTCAACCCAAGATACTGATTCTCCATCTCCAACTTTTGAGCAGAGGGTAGGTATCTGGCCAAGAATAATCTAGAGAATTCCTCCATCGGCACATCTGCAAGCTACCTTCCCACTAAGAGATTAAACTCAAACTCGTCCCACCACAGCCTCGCTTCGCCAGTCAAAAGGAAGGTCGCTATGGTGGTCTTCTGCCACTCCTCAATTAACGTGGCTATCAAAACCCTCTTTATCGAAGAGAGCCAGTCTTCAGCTTGAGTTGGTGTTCCAACCTCAATGAACCTCGGAGTATTAAAGTCCATTACATGCTTTAGCTGCTTCTCCATAGTTCTCATAGGCTCTACCAGATCAACTACTGCGCGCTCCACCACTCTCGGCTCTGCCACCCTAACTGGTTCTTGCTCATTCGCAGGAGGTGTGTGATGCATTTGCCCTGTAGGTTGGGCATTGATCATCGCAAATACGGCTTCAGCCACTATCCTGATGGTTTCCGCTGAAGGAGGTATAGTAGGTAGGTCTCTCGGTGCACTACTTTCTGCAGATTGTGGATGCTCTGATTGACCAGCGCCACTCCTAGCTTCCTATAGCAGCAAAGATACACAATTAGACGTCAAACAAATTGCTAAAAGCAATCATTGGAACACTCAGATTCCACAAAATAAGTGTATTTTTCATTCCTAAGTGGGCATTCATGGTTTCTTTTTGATGTTATAACGATGACGCAAACATGTGCTCACCACCCCTTAAAAGAATTCGCCCACGAATTCATTTAAGCTTGACCGTAACCAGAAGTCTGATACCAAATTGTAACACCCCCATCCGTCGCATGGCATATAACAGAAGGTCCAGCTGGAACCCGGCGTCATATACCACAGACAGTCGGAAGGGTTACATAAGAATATCCAAACATTCCAATTAAGACTACTCGTCCTATACAGAGTATTTTAGCGGAAGCTTTTAAAAGTAGAAAGAACTCAAACTTGTATCCAAATAACATGAATGTCCACAATCACTACCACTAGAATGAAATAATAATACACTGAAAGAAACTTGGTATTATGGCCTTACAGAGGTTCACTTAATTAAATAATATTTTCCATACATCGGCTCGCAGGCCGGCCACACATGACAAAAGTAAAGTACAACTATTCGCTTTGGCATTCTAGGGACAGCACAGCAACATGGGCTCCAGCCCGCTATTTGGTACTCGGCTCCGCAGCACCTGCAAACACATTCCACCACACAGTGGAAAATAAAGTAACGGTCAGCCAAAAGCCGACCAAATTATAACGACCCCGCCCCTTACTCGGGACGGCGGTGCTCTTTCCCTGCATAACATTAGCCCAGTAAAGCAATAAAGCGTAATTATACTACGCCACAGGTGTAGGCTCGCACGGCCAAACACCATGTGCACTCAGGGCACATTAACGGTGAATACTGACACTTCAGCGTCTTCACCACCATCCCAAAGATGGCAATCACGTGAGCATTTAGCCTTTCTGACCACTGTCTAAGGCTCCCGACTATGCCAACGGCCAATCCCCTTTTCAGGTCGTCTCTCGCACCAAACCACATAGCACCAGGGGCGGCCTCCAGCCTCAGGCCGCCCACCAGGGGCGGCCTCCTGTCTCAGGCTGCCCACCAGGGGCGGCCTCTAGTCTCAGGCCCCCCGCCAGGGGCGGCCTCCAGCCTCAGGCCACCACCAGGGGCGGCCTTCAGCCTCAAGCCGCCCACCAACAGGGCGGCCTACAGCCTCAGGCCGCTCAGCAGGGGCGGCCTCCAGGCTCAGGCTGCCCACCAGGGGCAGCCACCAGCCTCAGGCCGCCAACCAGGGGCAGCCTCCAGCCTCATACCGCCCACCAGGGGCGGCCTCCAGCCTCAGGTCGCTCACTAGGGGCGTCGTCCAGGCTCAGACTGCCCACCAGGGGCGGCCTCTAGCCTCAGGATGCTATCACGGGCGGCCTCTAGCCTCAGGTCGCCCACCAGGGGCGGCCTCCTAACATTAGGCCGGCCACCAAGGGCGGCCTCCAGCCTAAGGCCACCACCATGGGCAGCCTCCAGCCTCAGGCCGCCCACCAGGGGCAGCCTCCATCCTCAGGCTGCCACCAGGGGCGGCCTCCAGCCTCAGGCCGCCCACTAGGGGCGGCCTCCAGCATCAGGCCGCACACCAGGGGGGCCTCCGGCCTCAGGACGCCCACCAGGGGCGGCCTCCAGCCTCAGGCCACCCACCAGGGGCGGCCTCCAGCCTCAGGCCACCCACCAGGGGTGGCCTCCAGCCTCAGGCCTCCACTAGGGGCGGTCTCTAGCCTTAGGCCGCCCACCAGGGGCGGCCTCACGGCCTAGGCTGCCCACCAGGGGCGGCTTCCAACCTCAAGCCTCCCACCAGGGGCGGCCTCCAGCCTCAGGTCGCCCACCAGGGGCGGCCTCTTGCTCCTCAGGCCGCCAACCAGGGACAGCCTGCCTGCCTTCTCCCAGTCTGCCCAGCAGCGCAACTTGCTCGCCGAGTCCGCACAAGTCTCCATGATGACATCACTGGGCCCCGCTTCTATAAGATCTTCCTCGGGCCTATAAATAGCCCCTTATACCTCTTATTTGGGAGGAGGACAGATTGGGAGGAAAGCTGTCGCTGCCAGCAAGGCTTGCAGACTCAGTTTTTCAGTCCTCCACAGTGGATCATCAAGGTCTGCGGACTCAGTTTTCCAGTCCTCCATAGCTTGCCACCAAGCCTTGCGGCCTGCTAGCACCCTCTTTTCCTTAACCTCTAACAACTTCTTCCTTAGCCGCCATCTTCCCCCTTTGTACCCTTTATTGCTTTCTCATGTAAAGGTGCATTAGCAAGCCGTAATCTTGTTTCTTGATTAACAGAAAAGCATGTCACAAGAGTGGCATTCAAGCCGCGGCGGACGAAGTCTGTTGTTGTCGCTGTTAGCGCCCCCCTCTGTTCTTCTCTACTCTCGGTCTCAACCATTAGAGCTCAACCGTCAAAGTAATCGTCTGCTCGACAGCTCTTGATCAACCTCCTCCGCTGATCGTCAAGCTTCTCCGCTGATCATCAACCTCCTCCGATGATCATCAAGCTTCTCAGCTGATCATCAACCTTCTCTACTGATCATCAACCTTCTCTACTGATCATCAGCCTTCCCGGCTGCTCTCAGCAAACCTCTCCTCTATCCTCGCAACCCTTGAACAAGTGCTTGATCCACTCTCGAGCACTCAAAAGCTTCCTCCTCTCCATCCTCGCAACCATCAACCTCTTCATCTTATCACCTAGCTTATGAGATCGAACAACCTATTAACTAGGCAGTGTCGTTTTCGTGCATCAACAGTTACCATGCAACCTTTAGATCCGAACAGATGGTGAAAACCAACAGTTAGCCATGTCAGATCATCAATCAGCCGAGAACTTTGCTCTAAGTCATGGTAAGGACTCATCCCGGAAGCCATCTTGCTGACATATCAAGAAATTATCCTGTAGTCGCAGTGAAGCAGGATTGAGCTCAAAATACACCTTAATTTCAAACAGCCATAACTTTTGATCCGAGTGTCCAAGTCCTTGAATTCAAAGCTTCATTAGGTAAACATGAATACTCATGCTCATATACTTGATGGGCTCACATCTTTTGCAGAAGAAGAGCAAGTTTCTTCTCCCTTCACACCTCATATTCGAAGGAAAGTTGTTACATACGATTTCAAAGAACCTCGTCTGCCAGTCTACTCGGGGACGAGTGATCCAGTTTCCCACTTATAAATTTTTGAATCAATTGTTTCATTGAAAGCTCTATCAGACGGTATCAAATACAAGCTCTTTATTATCTCTTTTGGTGCTCATGTGCTAGACTGGTTCTATCATTTACCACCTCTATCAATAACTTGCTTTGACGATTTTCGAACACAATTTCTCTCAAGATTCAGAACCTTTAGGAAGAGAAAGAGAGACATAGTAGCTCTTTTTCAGACCAAGCAAGGAGATGACGAGTCTAATGCTCATTTCATCAACCGATTCCAAAAGCAAACTCTTGACATTGCTGATGTTGGTCAAGACCTCTATAAAGTTGCTTTCATGAAAGGACTTCGGGAAGGCCCTCTAAAATTTGAAGTTATTGTAAAGGAGTTCGAAACCTATGGGGATCTTATTGTTTATGCAAATCAGTTTGTTGAAGGTGAAGCAATGAACCCCAATTATATAGCTCATCTAAATCAGAAAGCTCAAGCATAAGAAAAGGTTTCATGTCATCAGTTGGATAGATCTCAAGACTATCTATCTCTTGATCGTAACAATAACTTTTTACAAAACGATCAGGATCCTAGTCTTTCGCTATTTCAGCATGAAACGTATCATGATCATGGGAAATCATCTGCACCTCAATCAAAGCATTCAGAATCAAATCTTGATACCACTGATATATCAACTCAGACTTATGACAATGAACCTCATGCTTCTCGTCAATACAAGCAAGCTGGATCAAAGAGAAAGTATACAAACTTAACTATCTCTATGGAGGAAGCTCTTCGTATCATCAAAAAAGGGGCCAGGTTTTGAATGGCCTCTCCATGTACGACCTGGTCGAAGATGTCATAAGGATTTATTTTTCCAATACCACATGTGTGTGGGTCATGACACAAAAAAATGTCGGGCTCTCCATAGGCTCGTGGAGAAATTACAAAATCAAGGCAAGTTGCATGAATATATTACTTAAAAGCATCCTTGTAAAAGCCTCTAACAGCTTCGAGTACTTACTCAGTGTTACGACTGCTTCCAAAACTTATTAGTGGTAAAGCTTATCTTACCCGATCTCCTTCAGTCATACTTTTTCAATTATCCTCACAATGAAATTTGTTCTGGAAACTCTACGACAATAAAACCCACTTCTTAGTGGTAGCCTGAGTTCTCTTTTTGCGGCAATCAAACCCACTTCTTAGTGGTCGCCTAAAAGCTTTTGAGTCCATCATTTCCTTCTTAGGATTTTGTGTATGTCTCCCTTTTGTGCTATGTCAAGGGAGTATAGCTAGTCCGCTCTAAGTAGGACTATACTGGTGATGACCTTTCTTGGTCATCTCCAAGATAGACCTCTTTGTTATGAACTGCCTCTTTCACAGCTGAACATGTTAAATCCGACCTACCAAAAGGATTCACAACAATCGTTTTGCTTACTCTTATCTTATATGCATTGCTTGCTCAAAGATTTATCAGATTATGATCTACAAAGTTCTATGTTACTCTTATCAAATGTTAATGGAATCAATCATTGATCAATGAATCTGGCTCTTAATTAACAAGTCATGCTATTGGAGTCTAATTAAGATGATTTCTTCTTATTGATCTGGACTTCATATTAAAGATGTCATCTCTAATGTAGCAAGAAAATCACTATTGTGGTTTGGTCTCTATTCAGTTATCAGCAGAGTTTATTAAGCATTTCCTCTACTATATGATCACATCTATCCTATCTCATCAACAGTTAGCATTTGCAAGTTCCGCTCAGGTACTTGCAGCTCAATTCATTATACTATATCTGCTGCTCACTCTTCTCTTTGCAGTGAGCAGCAGGTGTTTGCAAGTCTCTTCACAGGTACTTGCAATCTAATTTCATATATCACATCTGCTTCTAACTCTTTTCTTGCAGAGATCAGCAGATGATTATAAGTTTTTTCACAGGTACTTGCAACCTACTTTCATAAATCACATCTGCTTCTAACTCTTTTCTTGCAGAGATCAGCGGATGCTTGCAAGTTTCTTCACAGGTACTTGCAACTTACTTTCATATACTACATCTGCTTCTAACTCTTTTCTTGCATAGATCAGCGGATGCTTGCAAGTTTCTTCATAGGTACTTGCAACTTACTTTCATATACCACATCTGCTTCTAACTCTCTTCTTGCATAGATCAGCAGATGCTTGCAAGTTTCTTCATAGGTACTTGCAACTTACTTTCATATATCACATCTGCTTCTAACTCTCTTCTTGTGGAGATCAGTAGATGCTTGCACAGGTACTTGCAACTTACTTGCATATATTATATCCGCTTCTAACTCCTTTTTACAGAGATTAGCAGATTCCTGCAAGTTACCTTCAGGTACTTGCAGCTAACTTTACTTCCACATCTGTCGCTAACTTCTCTTTTACAGCAACCGGGAAATGCTTGCAAGTCCCATTCAGGTACTTGCAACTTATTTTACTCTTCACGCATGATGCTTACTCTTCCTTTTGCAGAGGATAATAGGTGCTTGCAAGCCTCCATTAGGTACTTGTAAGTTATTATGCTTCTATGTTTTCCTCTCACCTTCATTTTGCAGAACTCAGTAGAAGACGCATCTTCTTCGTTTTGCAAAGGAAAACTCAGGTGCGCGTAGGATGTACCTTCCATACATTCCTACACTAACTTTTCCTTTGCAGGAAAAAGACAGGCATTAGCAAACTCCTAAGGAGAGACATCAGTTTCTATCTCTCCTTGCTCCCTTCCTTTCCTTTGGGGTGGATCACGATTTTCGTGGGTCTCCAACTTTTTCGAAGTTCCATTGGAACTTAAAAAAGTGCGGGGATTATGTTAACCCAGAAATCGACGATCCTTCTCAAGGTAGCCAGCTCGGTAGTCGCGGCCTGCTCCAGGTTCTCCCTGGAGTTCACGACAAGTCCAAGTGTAGGTAGACAGATTTCTCTGTCCACCCAGGTCGCATAGCTACCGCGTGCCCTGCGGGACGGCGGGCTGTTCCCATAGCTCACCCTTGCAGGCCGCGCGGTTAGGCCTGCTAACCGCGCATCATTTTTCCTTGCAGGAGGCAATCTAAAGCAACAAGGGGTGATCTGTGTGATCTATTCCTTCAGTCTGCCAGATCGCCCAGCCGGCGTCAACCCTAGACAAACTCAACCGTCGCGGGCTCGGCGGACTCACTCTCCGGCTCGACAGAAGAGACAGATTTCATCTCCCCTATAGGGGGGCCTGTTGCCTCAGGCCGCCCACTAGGGGCGGCCTCCAGCCTCAGGCCGCCCACCAGGGGAGGCCTCCAGCCTCAGGCCGCCTATCAGGGGAGACCTTCAGCCTGAGGCCGCCACCAGGGGCGGCCTCCAGCCTCAGGCCGCCCACCAGGGGAGGCCTCCAGCCTCAGGCCGCCACTAGGGGCGACCTCCAGCCTCAGGCCGCCACCTGGGGCGGCCTCCAGCCTCAGGCCGCCCATGAGGGGTGGCCTCCAGCCTCAGGCAGCCCACCAGGGGCGTCCTCCAGCCTCAGGTCGCCAACCAGGGGCAGCCTCTAGCCTCATGCCGCCACCAGGGGCGTCCTGCAGCCTCAGGCCGCCCACCAGGGGAAGCCTCCAGCCTCAGGCCACCACCAAGGGCGGCCTGCAGCCTCAGGCCGCCCACCAGGGGAGGCCTCCAGCCTCAGGCCGCCACTAGGGGCGGGCTCCAGCCTCAGGCCGCCACTAGGGGCGGCCTCCAGCCTCAGGCTGCCCATGAGGGGCGGCCTCCAGCCTCAGGCTGCCCAAGGGGTGGCCTCCAGCCTCAGGCTGCCCACTAAGGTCGGCCTCCAGCCTCATGCCGCCACCAGGGGCGGCCTCCAGCCTCAGGCCGCCCACTAGGGGCGGCCTCCAGCCTCAGGCCGCCCACCAAGGGTGGCCTCCAGCCTCAGGCCGCCCACCAGGGGCGGCCTCCAGCCTCAGGCCGCCACCAGGGGCGGCCTCCAGCCTTAGGTCGCCATCAGGGGCGGGCCTCAGGCCGCCCCAGCCTCAGGCCGCCCATCCAGCCTCAGGCCGCCCACCAGGGGGCCTCCAGCCTCAGGCCGCCCACCAGGGGCGGCCTCCAGCCTCAGGCTGCCCACCAGAGGCGGCCTCCTACTCCTTAGGTCGCCACCCAGGGACAGCCTGCCTGCCTTCTCCCAGTCCGCCCAGCCAGGCAGCTTGCTCGCCGAGTCCGCACAAGTCTCCATGATGACATCAGTGTACCCCGCTTCTAGAAGATCTTCCCCTAGCCTATAAATAACCTCTTTTACCTCTCATTTGGGAGGAGGAGAGAATGGGAGGAAAACTGCTGCTGCCAGCAAGGCCTGCGGACTCAGTTTTCCAGTCCTCCACAGTGGATCATCAAGGTCTACGGACTCAATTTTCTAGTCCTCCATAGCTTGACATCAAGCCGTGCGGCCTGCTAGCAGCCTCTTTTCCTTAACCTCTGACAACTTCTTCCTTAGCCGCTGGCTTCCCCTTTTGCACCCTTTATTACTTTCTCATGTAAAGGTGCATTAGCAAGCTATAATCTTATTTCTTGATTAAAGGAAAAGCGTGTCGTAAGAGTGGCATTCAAGCCGCGACAGGCGAAGTCTGTTGTTGCCGTTGTTAGCGGCCCCCTCTGTTCTTCTCTTCTCTCGGTCTCAACCATCAGAGCTCAACCGTCAAAGTAACCATCTGCTTGACAGCTCCTGATCAACCTCCTCCGCTGATCATCAAGCTTCTCCGCTGATCATCAACCTCCTTCGCTGATCATCAACCTTCTCCTTGATCATCAACCTTCTCTGCTGATCATCAGCCTTCCTGGCTGCTCTCAGCAAACCTCTCCTCTATCCCCACAACCCTTGAACAAGCGCTTGCTCCACTCTTGAGCAGTCAGAAGCTTCCTCCTCTCCATCCCCGCAACCAATCAACCTCTTCATCTTATCACCTAGCTTGTGAGATCGAACAACCCGTTAACTAGGCAGTGTCGTTTTCGCGCATCAACAGTTAAGTAAGAGTTCTGCCTAAGCGTCCGCAGCTATCCCCTGCTGACGTGGCATCATGACGTGCATTTTTCCCTTACTCTGATATACCTTTATTGGCGGTGAAAAATGCGGGTTGTGACACGATGCTCCAGTAGTAATCGATGAAGTAGTCGGTCCAGAAGTTTTGGGCTTCTTGTTCCACTTTTGGTACCCAGAATTTGACGAACTTAGAACTTTAAAGTCTGACCTCTTCAACACCGAGTCCTTCTTACCTTGAACTCTCTTCAGATCTTTCTCTAGAGATTAAGATGTATTGACCAAGACTAGAAAGCCCTGCGTCGTAGGACCTGAGAGTAGCAACCTCAGATCATCACAGAGTCCTTCGTAGAACCTGTTGGTCTTGCGCTCCTCATCTGTAAAAGTGGAGCCAACATAATGCCCCAATCTCGTGAACTTATGAAGGTATTCTTCCATGCTTCTGTCACCCTGAGTCAGTCTCTGGAACTGAATCACCATAGCTATTTTCTGCGCTAACGAGATGAAATGTGCCAGAAATAGTCTTGAGAACTCCTCCATCGAGATATCAGAAAGTTTCCTCCCAACGAAGTGATGAATCTCCAAATCCTCCCACCATAACCTTGCTTCATTATCTAGAAGAAAAGTGTCTATCGTAACCTTCTGCCACTCCTCAGTCTTTATTGCAGACATGACTCTCTTAACTCTTGAAAGCCAGTCCTCAGCTTGTGTTGGGTCTCAGTCCCCGAAAACACTGGTGGGTTAAAGCTCATTACATGCTTTAGCTGTTTCTCAGTTGCTCTCCTCTACACTACAGGCTCTGCCGCTACTTGATCTGCCACCAAAGGTTCCGCTATGCCATGTGATACGTGATCTAAACCTGGAGAAGGAGGTTGTACCTGCCTCCCTGGTTGGTCATTGATCAGAGAGAACACTACTTTAGCTATCATTTGAATGGTTTCAGTAGAAGGAGGAGTCGCAGACATGTCATTGGGCGCACTACTTTCCGCAGAGTGCTGACATTGTGACTGCTCTGCACCACTCCTAGTCACCTATACTCGTGAAACACTCGATTAGGTGATAAACAATTGCCCAAAAACAATCATAGGAACACGCGGGTTCCTCAAACATGTGTATTTTCATTCCTAAGTGGATATTCATGAGTTCTTTTATGTTATAACGGTAACACTAAAAGAATTGGTTTCAAGATGTTCTAAACACCTAGAGGGGGGTGAATAGGTTCAATTCTTTTTCTAACTTAGGCAGATAATTCTATCTAGTTCAGCAAAGTATTCAGCAAAAAGTATAACACAGCATTCACATACACAGCATTCACAGATTGCATACCAGTTTTATAGTGGTTTCCCAAATGATGGGTACATCCACTTTCCCCCTTCGCCTATCTAGCAGTGTGCTAGATTCGGCCTAACTTCCTTCCTTCTTCTCAGATCCACAGATCTTACAGCTCAGAACCAAGAATGGTTCCTACAACTCAGAGTGAATCCATACTCCTACAACTCAGGCACAAGCCCTACCTCAGCCTCTTTCACAGGCCTACAACTCAGAGTAACACCCCACTCCTACAACTCAGGCAACATCCCTACCACAGCCTCTATCACATGCCTACAACTCAGGGAACAGATTCCCCTACCTCAGGCACTCAGCCCTACCTCAGTCTTTATAATTTAGGCTTAAAACTCAGAGATGTCAATCTCCTACACTCAGATCTATTACAGATCCTACAAGAATTAATGATGAAAAGTTGTTGATATCTTCAACCAGATTGAGAGAGAATTGGTTGAAGTCTTCTTGATCAGTTCTTGATAGAGCTGATTTCTTAAGGATCAACCTGACTTAGCTTTCTTCAAAGCTTCTTGAATCTTAACACAGTATGGTTGATCTTCTTGATGTTGGAGTTGATCTTCAATCAGCTTCCTTCAGAAATTAATCTGAATTCTTCTTCAGACTTGATCTGAATTCTTCAGGCAGACTGTTCAGAATCTGCCTTCACTGGATGAGAACTTCTCTCCTTCTATTTTTCTCTCTCTACAATCTGTTGACTATTTCTTTCTCTTCTTCTGGATTCTCAATCCTTCATAGATAATAATTGATTGGCTTGAATAACTTCTCTCTATTCTGTATCTGTTGTTCTTGTGGTTGTTATTGTTCTCCTTTGCATTGTTGAGAGAGCACATTTATATATAGGATTCATCCATGGTAACCGGTTGTTCCGGTTTCAAACAGTCTTCTGACACCTCTGACAGATGTGACAGCAATGTCAGTAATGACAGCTATCAGGTCTTCACTTGTATTACTTCAGCCTTCATTGAACTTTGACTCAGCAGCAGAGAATATCGACTGAATTCTTCATATGTGTCGACACACATAGTCCATGTATCGACACAAGTCATGTTGTTGTCAACACAGCTTCTGTGAAATGTGTCGACACAAGTTCTGTGTGTCGACACAAACACTCCTTGTCTTGACAAAGTTGGTGTCGACAGAATTCTGGTGTGTGTCAACACAAGTTCTGTGTGTCGATACAGTCGTTGTTGACAGAATTCTGGAATGTGTAGACAGCTTCTCTGTATGTCGACACAGCTCCTGATAATGTCGACACAAGTCTGGCCCTTAGTGTCAACACATCATTGTCGACAGATTTTCTGTGTGTCGACATAAACTCTGGATGTCGACACAATCTGTCCCTTGGTGTCGACACAGCGTTGTCGACATATTTTCTGTGTGTCGACACAAATTCTGGATGTCGACACAATCTGGCCCTTGGTGTCGACACAGCCATTCCCAAGTGTCGACACTTGTACTTAGAAAATTTTCCTTTCCATTTTCTTAACATGCTCATGATAACTCAAAATAACATCAAATACAACTTGATGCATATCATTGAGTTAGGTGAGGCTTCTCAAAATCTGGTACATATTTTCCAATGTACCCAACAATCTCCCCCTATTTGGAGAAGTCATAACCCTTAGTCAATGATATACATCACTTATAATAAAATTAACAATATGATGTATAAAAATATTCACTGACAGGGAAACATATAAACAAAACATGTACATAATATCATCACAGAATGTGATATAACAATAACAAGCATGAATCATTGTTTTGTTTAAAACTTCACAATAGTTTGTTGACAATAGATTACATGGAGTTTAAAACTGAAAATTACAATGTTTTATAATCTAGTCAACCTATCCTAAGGCTGATCAGGCTCCTTGATCACTATGCCTTTTCCAGACTGGATCTCTGCTTGTACTGGAGCTTCAGTATCTTCAGCTGGCTTCTTGCCTTTGAGATCCTTCTTTTTAAGTTCTTCAGCCTTGACTCTTTGCCTTTCAAAATAGTGAAAAGGCTTAGGAAATTATTTACTGGGTTTTACTACTGTAGCAGGTATTCTCTCAGCCTTGTGATCCCTTCTGAACTGCTGAATAACATCTTGTCTTTGCAGATATTTATTCCACTCAACTTCAGAATATCACTTGCCTCTATCATGCATTTTGTCTTTGACAGCTTGCCAGGCAGTGAGTATAATATTTCTGGAGGTTGGATTCCATCATTCAAAATCAGGCTTCAGCTCAGCCTGCTCTCTAAATCTTTTCTTTGAAAGTTGAGCTTCTTGCTCTTTATTCAGTACTGTTTCTGACATTTCCACTTTCTCAAATATAACATTCTTAGTAGCCTCTGGAGGGTTATACATCTGGTGAACCAGTTGTTGAATTTCCTCAAAGTTTGAAGGGGGATATATGATTTGAGCTATCTCCTGCTGACCCCCTTCAAATCCTGCAGCTTGAATACCTAACTCAGCTGTATTACCATCATCACATAGGGTAGGATATCCCAGAGTTGCTCTAACAGCATTTGTTATCCATTTAGCATGCTCTGAACTAGCATTGACTATTAACCTCTCCCCCTTTATGACTTCTCTTTTAATATGATTCCTGAGATCATTCTTTTGGAACCTTATTTGATTAACCAGATAATTGGTTCCCTCTATATAATAGGCTTTAAACTTTTGTAGCTGAGCAGATATATTCTTCTGAGAGGCTTGAAGTGCAGATTGGAATGTGGCTAAATCTTCTTGAAGCTTCTTATCAAACTCTGACTTCTCTTTAGCACTTTCCTCAGTTAATGCAGTTGCTTGATTCTTTAATTCAGTAACAATCACATTATGTGATTCAGTAAGATTATCATTCATTCTAAGTTGATTTTCTAGGACATAGCCTTGCTTGACCACTATATCATCAATCTGTGTTCTTGCCTCTTTTTGCTGTTTGGCCAGAAAAAACTACAGCATTACCTCCTTTATGGAAGCAATCTGTCATCTCTTTCTTATTCTGATTAACTTCAAATCTGATTGATTTTATGTCTTGAGCCAGAGTGAATTGAAGGTCCTTATGACTTTCATCCATATATTTCTCTATGGCTACTCTTTGCTCATCTAGTTTAACTTGCATTAGCAACCAACAGTGAACTGAAATCAACTGTTGGTGTTGAGGGTTGTGAGGTTGTCTGTAAAGCTTTCTTATAATTTGAGCTTTTCTTCTTGTAAACCATCAGTTTTTTCTTCTTTACTCTTAATGCTTCTCCATCATCAGATTCTGAAGAACTTTCAAGATTTATCGTGTCCTTTGGACTTGAGGGCAGCTCCTTATCAGCTCTTGGCAACTCCCCCTGAGTCCCTGGCTCCTCCCCCTCAGTTCTTGACACTACTTCCTCAGTTCTTACTTCTTGTAAATCAAGGAATAATTCCTCAAGAGTAAATTCTTATTGTAGCTGAACTGGAGGAATATCTGTATCTTGAACATTTGATGGAGTATCATCTAAGGCAGATGTATTATCCATTGATATATTCTGTGTAGGAATGTTGTCATGATGTGTCTGTTCAACATCAGATAGAAGCACAGTTAATGTATATGGCTCTGTAGCTAGTAAAGATTGATTAATATCATTTATTACCTCAAGAATTGTTTGAGTGGCTGTTTCACTCTCTAAAGCAGCTTGCTCTTTCTCAGGAGCACTTTCTGGAGGCAAGATTTCTTATTGAACTGGGGAAAGTTCATTGGCTCCCCCTAGAGGAGGCATATCCTGAACTTGATCCAGTGGGATGGTGCTTTCTGAAATATACTCCCCTTGCATCTGACTATCATCTACAGGCCTTGGAGCAGATGATTTCCTTGTAGATTCTTGGTGGTCTTCATTTAAACTAAAGATTACTTGTTCTTCTGAATCACTAGAAGATTCAGGCTTCCCGGGGGTTGTCTTCTTCTTTTGCAGTGGTGTTTATTTCTGTGGTGTAGAACCATCTTTTGTCAAAACTCTTTCCCACCTGGATAATATTTTCATGTACATCCTTCTCATGTGGTTTATTCTAGAACCAGTTGTGTGGTTTAGTATTTCAGGAATAGTTATTGCTAGATACAAACTCAGAATTCTACCTAGATTAGGTTTCTTCAGGCTTTCCTTGATCTTATCAAAGATCACTGCAGACCAGTTAGTCTTTATTTTGAAAATAATTCTGGTCATCAAGCTGAACATATATGCTGAGATCATGTCATGTCCACCTAGTTTGCAGAGAATTACTTTGCCCATTATCTCTAAGAGAAACTTTCCTTGTGAGTTCATTCCTTTCCTTTGCATGGATGATTCAATCTTAGTGGTAGGATCCAGGCTACACCATTGAAGAGCTTATTTGGTCATTGAAGATGTAACTTCATCATCTTCCTGAGTCCTGGGCAATTGAAGTGTTTTCCTCAGACGTTTTTGGGTAAGTTTCACCTTGCAGCCTTGAATTGATGACCTAATCTTCAATCCAGTTGAATCCAGGGTTGCTTTTGCATAGAATTCAAGAATCTCCATCTTCCAGATCTTTGTAGGTTCTGAAACTACATATTCTAAACCATTTTCTTGGATTAGGGTTATCACATCTCGAATCTCAATCTCTGCACTCTCAAAGGCATTGCGAACTAACTCATAGCCTTCGTTGATGTTGGACTCCAACTTTGGCGCCATTGATGATGAGAAATTTGAGGATAAGAGAGATGAAGGTTTGTCGACTCAAGGTTTTGGTCTCGAAAATGTTGAGAGCTTACTCGACAAAATTGTTATGTGACCTATTTATATGTTTGTTAACATAGAAGGCCAAAAGGCGTGATAATAGATACTTAATGTGTCGACACTGTAGAGAGTGTGTCGACACAGACTTCTAATGTCTCGACAGAGTCAGACAACACTATGTGTCGACACAGACTTCTTAATAGTCGACTTTAATATATGTATGTCGACACAGACTTCTGTATGTGTCGACACAACTATCTAAATGATAGAACTTCTATGTGTCGACACTAACATCTGAGTGTCGACACCACTATCTCAGCACTATTTTGTTGTGTCCACACAACTTATCTTAAGTGTCAACACAAACTACTATATGTCGACACAAATTTCCCTTTGTGTCTACATAAACTTCTATATGTCAAAATTGATTTACTTAGTCAGATTTACCAAGTTATTCTAGGTTTAACATGCCTAGTTCAATTTTGAAATAATTGAACGTAGTTTCATCTAGTGGTTTAGTAAACATGTCAGCAATTTGATTATTTGTGATGATAAATTCCAAACAAATATCTTCTTTTTCAACATGCTCTCTAATGAAGTGAAATCTAATTTCTATATGCTTTATTCTGCTATGTGATATAGGGTTTTTAGCAATAGAAATAGCACTTGTAGAATCACAAAATAGTTTATTTCTACTTACCTTGAGACCATAGTGTTCAAGTTGATGTTGAATCCATAGAAGCTAAGCACAGTAGCTGCCTGCAGCAATATACTCAGACTCTGCAGTGGAAATTGCCACACTAGTCTGCTTCTTACTGCTCCATGATACTAGTCTACCACCTAGAAACTGACATGTGTCAGTAGTACTATTTTTATCTTCTTTGCAACCTGCAAAGTCTGCATCTGAAAAACCAGTCAGTAGAAAGTCTCTATTCTTAGGGTACCAAAGACCAAGATTAGGTGTGCCCTTAAGATATCTCAATATTCTTTTAACAGCAGTATAATGAGATTCTTTAGGGCTTGCTTGGTACCAAGCACAGACACATGTAGCATACATAATGTCTGGTCTACTAGCAGTTACGTATAGGAGGGAGCCAATTATCCCTCTATACAAATACTCATCTACATGTTTTCTTACATCATCTTTACCTAAAGGCATACTTGTCCCCATTGGAGTTCTCATGGTAGTGGATGACTCCATACCATATTTCTTAATTAACACCTTGGTGAACTTAGACTATGATATGGATAAACCATCATCAGTCTGTCTTACTTGGAGTCCCAAGAAGAATTTAAGCTCACTCATACTGCTCATCTCAAACTTCCCTTGCACAAGTTTTGCAAAAGTCCTACAAAGGTGTTTTCTAAAGATCCAAAGATCATGTCATCAACATAAATCTGTACTAGGATCATCTTGCCCTTTGACTCCCTAAGGAATAGAGTCTTGTCTATTTTCCCCCTTGAAAATTTTTTTCAATGAGAAAAGGAGACAATGTTTCATACCAAGCCCTACGGCTTGTTTCAAACCATATAAGGCTTTCTTAAGTCTATAAACATAATCAGGATAAAGTGGATCAACAAAACCTGAGGGCTGATGAACATAGACTTCTTCTTTCAAATTACCATTTAGGAAAGCTGACTTGACATCCATTTTATACTTTGAAATATTGGAAAGCAGCAAAGGCAAGGAATAGCCTTATTGCTTCCAACCTTGCCACTGGGGCAAAGGTCTGATCAAAGTCAATGCCCTCTTCCTGTCTATAATCTTTGGCAACCAGTCTTGCTTTGTTCTTCACTATTATGCCATTTTCATCTAGTTTGTTCCTATAGATCCACTTTGTCTCAATAATGTTATGATCCTTTGGTTTTGGAACCAGCTCTCATACTTTATACCTTGTTAATTGATTCAGCTCCTCCTGCATTGCATCAATCCAGTTGGAGTCTTGTATGTCTTCTTCAAATCTTTTTGGTTCCAACTATGACAGGAAACTTGAGCAAAGCACTGTGTTCATGTGTTTGCTTCTGGTTTGCACACCATGTTTGGGATCACAATGATTTGGTATGCAGGATGATCCTTTAGATTCCTAATTGCTGGTGGCATTCTATCAGCAATTTGAACTTCTTCAATTTCTTCACCATGTTGAACTTCATTGTCTTCAATGTCAGCTTGTGGACCTTGTTCTCCCCCTGGACAAACCATCATTTTCCACATCCTACCTTGTAGTTTGGACTTCATTAATGGTCAGCATGTCCAACCTTTCTATTAAAGCCTGTTGAGCTACAAGGATTGCTAGACAACTCACTGTTAATTAGCTCAGATTCATCAAACACTACATGAACTGATTCTTCTACAACTTGTGTAGTCAAGTTGTAGACCCTATATGCCTTACTATTATTGTTGTACCAAACAAATATTCCATCTTGGGATTTGGCAGAAAACTTAGTTAGGTAAGACTTGCTAGTGTTAAGCACATAACACTTACTACCAAAGATCCTAAAGTAGGATATGTTGGGTTTTTCTGCCCTTCATAATCTCATAGGGAGTTTTTTTGTGGTTCTTAGTATATATGCTCTATTGAGAACATGACAAGCAGTATTTACTTCCTCAGCCCAGAAATATTCTGGGAGTGAGGTGTCACTGAGTAGAGTTCTACCAGCCTCAATGAGAGTTCTATTCTTTCTTTCAGCAATTCCATTTTGCTGAGGTGTTCTAGGTGAGGAGAATTCCTGATGAATCCCTAGTTTTTCACAAAACCTTATCATACACTCAGACTGAAATTCAATTTCATGGTCACTTCTGATTTTGACCACAGAATTGTTAAATTCATTCTGAATTTGTTTAACAAAGTTTTGAAAGACAGTAGGGGTTTCAGATTTCTGCCTCAAAAAGAAAACTCATGTATATATAGAATAGTCATCTACCACATAAAGTATAGACTTTCCTACCTAGACTTTGAACTGGCATAGGACAAATAGATCCATATACAGGAGGTACAAACACCTCACAGAGTCTTTGGTATTAAGACTATGAAAAGAGGATTTGGTCTGCTTGCCTTTTTGACAAGCTGAGCATATACCCCTCTTTTTATGCACTTAAATTGAGGAACATTTCTCACTAACTCTAAACTATAGAGCTGGCCTATAGTCTTATAGTTCAGATGAGCTAGCCTCTTGTTCCATTAGACACACTGAGATGCTTTCTCATCTGCAACTAAACATATAAGAGAGTTCATGTTTTCATAATCAAAATTAAATAATAAACATTCTCTTTTCTATAACCAGACAAGATCACTTCTGATCACTTGTCCTTTTGATCGACACTCATCTTAATAAATGAACATTCATACCAAGATCACTCAGCTGATGTTGGGTATATTGGAATATATGTACCTGATTTGAAGAAGCCTCACCCTACTCAATGATATACATCAAGATGTATTTGATGTGCTTTGAGTTTATTTATGCAGGTTAAGTAACTGCAGGTTTGCAGTAAAAGTTTCTAAGTCTATGTGTCGACACCTAGAAGAAAAGTGTCGACACTTAAGAAGGCTTGTGTTGACACCTAAAGAAGCAGTGTCGACACTTGGAGTAATTGTGTCGACACCAGGAAGGCAGAGTCGACACCAGAAGAAAAGTGTCGACACATACAGGCAGTGTCGACACACAATGAAGAAATGTCTACATAATCAGTGTCGACACTTAGAAGCAGTGTCGACACCCAGAGAAACTTTATCAGCAGCAAATGTGTCGACACTAGGAGGTTATGTCGACACTCAGCAAAACTTCAACAAAGTTCAAGTACATGTGTCGACACTAGGAGGTTATGTCGACACTCAGCAAACTTCAACAAAGTTTAAGTACAAGTGTCGACACAAAGGAGATGTGTCGAGACACAGCAAAGTCTCAACACATGAAGAATGTGTCGACACAAAGGAGATGTGTCGACACTCAGTAAAAGTTTCAACACAGAAGGCATGTGTCGACACAAAGAAGATGTGTCGACACTTAGCAAGTTTCAACACAAGAATATGTGTCGACATAAAGGAGTTGTGTCGACACATAGCAGAAATCAACTAAGTATTGAAGAAGGACTTGTGTCGACACACAGGATCAGTGTCGACACATTCTGAAGAAGCAGTGTCGAGAAGATATTACAACAACACAAGGAGTTGTGTTGTGTCGACACATGAAGGCTAGTGTCGACACTTAGTCTACTTTGTGTCGACACTTAGTCTATTTGTGTCGACACATAAAGACTATCTGTCAAGACTATTCAGACAGTGATAGAGATTTCCATGAAGTGACTGGATGACTTGACAGCTCATTTCAACCGGTCATTCTGCTACTGTCAGAGCTGTCAGAAGATCGTTAGAAACCGGATCAGCCGGTCACCATGAAAAGCTTATATAAAGGCTTATTCCTTCAACAGAAGGAGGAGGATCAATGAAGCAATCAATGAAGTGAAAAACAACACAACAAGAAGAAGACCTTCAAGTGAAGATCTAAGAAGTTGGAGAGAGAGAGCTCCTTCTAAGAAGTGCAGTTGCTGAACCGGGTTGCTAAGTTAGATTCAGATTGAGATCTGAATCTCAAGATAGAAGTTGATCAAAGATCATCTTCAGGAGATTCAACCTTACTGTGTTCTAATTCAAGAAGCTTTGAAGAAAGCCAAGGGAGGTTGATCTCAGTCAAGTTCTTTCAAGAACTCATCAAGAAGCCAGTCAACTCATCTCTCTATCTGAGTTGTGGTCATATACTTTGTATTTTCTAATTTTTGTAGGATCTTGTATAGATCTGAGTTGTAAGCCTAAATCTATAAAGGTTGAGGTAGGGCATGTGAGCCTGAGTGTAGGAGAATCATTTCTCTGAGTGTAGGCCTTGTTGAAGGCTGAGGTAGGGCTATTATGCCTGAGTGTAGGTCTTGTTGAAGACTGAGTGGTAGGTCTTGGTGCCTGAGTTGTAGGAGTGGGATCACTCTGAGTTGTAGGAACCTATTTGGGTTCTGAGTTGTAAGATCTGAGGATCTGAGGAGAAGTGGAGAAGTTAGGCCGAATCTAGTACACTACTAGATAGGCGAAGGGGGAAAGTGGATGTACCCAGACCTTGGGGAACCACTATAAATCATGTGTGCTCTCTGTGATTGTATGCTTGAATGGTTGCTGTGCTGTGATACTTGTAGAATTGTAATTACTGTACTGTATTTCTGCCTTTAAAGTTTAAAAAGATATAGGTCACCTATTCACCCCCCCCCCCTCTAGGTGATTAGGCACTGTTTCTTTCAAGTGGTATCAGAGACAGGTTACTCACAAGGACATAACAGTCTGAGTAAAGATCCTGTAGGCAGAATCAAGAATCAAGAAAATGGGTTCAACTGAGAATCACAAAGAGCTAGGATCCATGAAATTGCCAATCTGCAGAAAAGAGATTTTTGGCATATGGAAAGAGAGGGTTAGACTTTTTATGGAAGCATCTGACCCAAGAAATACATCAATAGTCAAAGAAGGGTCATATGTGCCAATGAAGATCTCCATTCTAGATGCAAATCAAAAAACTCCTAAGGATTATTCAGAAATAACCAAGGATGAAATAATCTTGGCTACTATGGATAAGAGGGCTCAGAACATCATAGTAAGTGTCATTGATGACTCTACCTTCCAGAATTTGATTCATTGCAAGACATCAAAAGAAATGTGGGATACTTTGATAGTCTATATGTAAGGATCTGAAGAAGTAAGACAAGACAGGAAGTCCTTGTTAAATCAAGAGTATGAAAGCTTCAGACAAGGAATGTCTGATAGCATTACTGAGTGTTATAAGAATTCTATAGGATTGTTAATGAGTTGATGTCCTATGGAAGAGAATTCAGCAATTATGAGCTGAATGATAAGTTCTTGAATCCCTAACTAAGGACCGGGATACTAAATTTGTGTCATAAGGGAAATGGCCAAACTAGCTGATATACCTCCTCCAACATTGTTTGGAAAATTGTTATCATATGAGATGCAGTTAATGGTTAGAAAGGAGGAAGAGAGGACTACTAAAGTGGAGCACAAGGAAAGATTTGTGGCCTTCAAAACTGAAGCCACTAGGAAGTACAGAAGCAAGTCTCCATCTCCACCACAAACAGTTGCTGAGACTGCTTTAGAAAATTCAGAGAACCAGAACTCAGACAGTAGTGAAAGTGATGAGGATTTTGCTGCCTTTACAAGACAGTTTCAAAAGTTTCTGAAGAAAAGCAGTGGAGGTCTAAA